>OZ008368.1:310214532-310602415 GCA_963931995.1 Phaonia tiefii | reverse complement strand
TTTTTTTTAAACGGACTTGAATCAAATGCCGTTGGTAAATATAAAAATTACAGCAGACAGTTGTCCGAGGCCTTCGGCCACGGACTGTCCCTGCAGGCTGTGTCAGAGACACGGCCATTAAGTTTAACGTAGAATACGCCATCCGATAGGACAGAAACATATATAACAATAAATGATAAATAATATAAGCAAATGAATTTATTGTTATATATGTTTTCTGTCTTATCGGATGGCGTATTCTACGTTAAACTTAATGGCCGTGTCCCTGACACAGCCTGCAGGGACAGTCCGTGGCCGAAGGCCTCGGACAACTGTCTGCTGTAATTTTTTTGCTCCATTACACATTGATCGAATTGCGGCCGCTTTCCACGGTCTACTGGTGTCAGCTCCTGAGTAAGCTGCATTTTGTACGGTTAAAGATGGCCGTCTTTTGCCAAAATTCGTTGCGTAGTGCTTCGTGAAATTTGAAGTTGTTGCGAACGATGCTGAATTGATGTTTTCTGGTTGTCGGCGACACTGTCGTTTACAGCAGCAATGTTTTCCACAGAGCGACCGGTACGTTGACGCATAGGAGTCTTACTGTCCATAATCGACCCAGTTTCTTAAAATTTTTTTACCACTCTTCGAAAGGTTGGCACATTAGGTGCCCTTCTCAACTGAAACTTCTTCGATGTTTGCGAGCGGCCTCAGCATAACTTTCCAAAACTTTGTAATAAGTTTTTCATAATTATAACGCGTTGTTTTTTCGTTATGCGCGCCACTTTTAATAATCAGAATAAACATATGTGACAGCTGCCAAATTTCAGAGTTGTCACTTGCACACTCAAAACTGACACTAAATTTAAAAAGTGCAATCTTACTGAGACACACTTTGAACTTTCACACACATTTTTGGCATCTAAATGTAATTGAAACCCCTGGTGGAAGAAGGTGTTAATTAATATTTTTTTTCAAAAACAATATTTTCCTTCTTTTAACGTTTCCATGGTATCTGATTTTATTTTAGATAAGATAAAAAGTCAACATCAGATATTTAAATTATTAAAATTAAATTAAAAATTTTTGTTTTTAATTATTTTTAAATCAGATCCCGATGAAATATTAAAGGAGGAAAAATATCGTCTTTGAAAAAAAGTGGGTTAACACTTGCTTCCACCAGGGGTGCAATTTGTTTTGATTATTGTATTTACAAGGTAATCAGGAAATTTCTGGGCTAAAACTCCTTCACAGAAAATTACTCCAATTTCTTTACCGTGAACCTAAAAATGGCTAGAGATATAAAATATTTAAAATTTCATTTTTCGTTTTCTCATTCTATGAAGAATTGGTTTGTTTTTCTGGAAAACGTGAGAGAATCGTTTATGTAATGAGGAAAGAGCTACAATATTGTCGAGGAGTGGAAAGCATAATTTTGAAAGGCTTACAAATTATTGAATTTAAATCGAAAATCAGCCCTGGTTCTCAGACGAAATGTTCTTTGGGCTGCAAAACAAATGTGATGATCATAAGCAGAAACGAGCAGAGTGGTTTGATTCCACATCCATAAAGAAACAAATGGTTTCCCGTTACATCCCATGAAGGGATTAGGGAGAGCTTCTCACAAACCAGTGAGCTGTGCGCGTTCTTTTACACTCACTGATTTGGGAGCCACAATTGTACACCGGTTCCGAACGGTAATTTGAGAAGCTTTTTCATGGCTAAGTCCTCGATAGTGTCGCCGTCACTAAGCGAGGTGACCGCCGTCGAAAGAAATTTAAGGAGATCAGAGCAGAGATCGAACCCACGTACTCATGCACAAGAGCGGCTCACACTACCATTGCGCCACCGACGGATTCCACACCCATATGAAAATGTTTTGGTTTGGTTGAGGCCTTAAATAAAAAACTTCCATTCGCCGCACAGTATCACTTAATACACAAGATCACTGACCGTTAAATCCTACACCATAAGAAATGAGTTGTGAATAATCGAACGATTGAATTGGATGTCACTGTTGTGGTATTCTTCCATTATTTTGAATAAAATGTTTGAAAATGTGTCTACCCCTTTATTGGTATATTCGCCAACTATTTAAGTTATAATCTACCATGCAATTGTTCACTCTTATTATCGATCAATTAGTGGCTCGTTGTTGTACCCCCTTCTTTCACATTTCATACCCACAGTTTTTGTTGTGTTTGCTTCCGTTTTGTAATTATTTATTGAGTTGGATATAAATTTAGTTGTTGCAACTAAAATCAATAGCGACAAATTATTTCCGTTTAGTTTCAAATGTTGTTAGTTTAGTTCGACTCTTCCTGTGCGTCACGGATTTAATATATTTATTTGACCAACTGCTCCAGCTGCGACATGGAAGTCCATTGAGCGTTCTACCACTTGACTCCAATGGGATGAGTTTAGTGTGTGGCCAGTCACAGACAGACATACAGATACAAAAAAAAGACACATGATTGTCTACAATGTGCAATATTTTTCTGCTGAATCAATTATGTGGGTGCTTGTGTGATATGAAATTATAATGCGTTATAAAACGTTTAGATTTTCTCCCGCTTTTGTATTTAGTGTTTACGGAAAGAGTAACCCAAAGTTGAAAAATATTCAATATGTGTGATTGGCATCGCACATTGTTATCTAATGAATTGAAAAACAATTACTCTTGGTTTAGTAGCAAGACTCACCTGTCTCTGCTGTTGTGGAACTGCAATTAATTTGAATTGAAAAGTTCATTGGAAATTTAGATTGAATACGCGAAATTGGATTTCAAAAACAACCAACCGACTGGTAAGAACTTATAGAATTGCTAAATTTCAATTAATGTTAATAGAATATTAGAAATTAACAATATTTTAACTATATTTTCAGGTTAATATGAATACACACTAAGTATTTCCATATTGCTCCAATACAAATTATTATTTAGTGTCATTAGTTGGGAAATTCCATTTCAATTTCTTAATACATCTGTCTGCACTTAATATGAATTAAACATAATTATACGCTCTGTGATCTATTAAGAAATAAATAAGTATTAATCATACGCACAGGTAAAATAGATATATGGGTTTGCAATTAGTGTATTCAAAAAAGGGGTTTACAAAAATATCGGTTTTCGGTTTCTTCTAATATTCCAATTTTGGTGGAACCGGTTTTCGGTTAAACCGAGGTGTAAAAAGCGGTTAATAACCGGATTCGGTTTTTTTAATTCAGTCTTTTTGATATTTGAGATTGATTTTATTATAAAAAATCCAATGAGTGTTCGAACTCACGGGCGATGTGTTAACACCTTTTTGCTACACGGTACCTGTTCGATTTCTATGAACACATTCGTAAATGTTACATTGGAAAATAAAAACAGCGTTCAATCATATGATGACGTTACATTTAAAATATATTAATACTTAAAATTATTAAAAGACCCATGTGCCATTATTTTCTTGCTCAATACTTTTTGTTTTATTCCCCCAAAAGTCAAAGAATGCAAAGCAACAGACACTTGTATATACATACATACATTGTTATATTCGTACATACGCTACACAAGTTCACAAAATTGTCATTGCTCTCTTGCTATCTCATTTTTATATACGTACAATACGTCATTACTCTCTTTGCTCTGAGAGTGCTCCGCACCAACATTTTATTGGACTTTCCTTTCACTATAATAAAAAAACAACAACACCAACAACAACAACAACAGCTACTACTACTACTACTACTGATGATTTATTTGTGCTTGCTGTGTCGTGGAGTGTTTGGGGTGGAGGGTGGGTGTAGGGGGGGGTACCTAAAATAAAAACTGTTAAGGGAATGCAAAGAGTGGAGAGTGTGAGTGTAAATTGTCATGGTGGAGGGTATATAAGCTTCGGCCCGGCCGAACTTAACACCGTTTCTACTTGTTTTTGTATACCGGGCAATGCTGAACATCAAATCACTCGCTTTATTTGGCCATAGCAACAACAACGAAACAACCAAACACACAACATCACACATACTTTGTCCGAAGTAGCTGACGTATACGTGTGTCACATAACCACGTGTTTGCCATATCAACAGCAACGAAACAGCCAAACACACAACATCACACATACTTTGTACGAAGTAGTTGACGTATTAGTATGTCACCATAACGTCGAGTGCGCACGCCCATGCGTTTGCAAATGAATGGTTTTAGCAGCAGCATAAAATCTGGTTTAAGCAGATTTTGACTTTGATAGATTTAGTCCCTATACGCCGCTATAGATGTTAACACATCAAAAACTATAAAAGGTTTATAAAAAAAACTATAAAAAGATAATATTCTATTATCAAACAATTTACGTGCTTTGCTTTTAAACGTTCTCTTTGTTTATTTTAGCATAAGCTGAAATGTAAAATACACTTTTGCTGAATGTAAACCTAGCGCTAGTTGTATGTATGATATTATGGATTTTATTCAACCCAGATTAGATTAGGTTAAACAAAATTGCCATTGACATATTTAGTCCAATGAGGAACATTGTGCTATCACGGAACGTCATTTGCTATCCCTATTGTTGAAACTGAAACACTGTGCCACACCAAAAAAAATGATGGGGTTCTGTCACCGGATTCTGGTAGAGAGGTCTAAAAAATATATGTGAAGTCATTGAGAAAAACGCGTTTAAAAAAAGCGCTTCGTTCATTTTTTCATATATTTCATTAATTATGTTCATCTTTACAGGTGATTTGTAAAAAAAACTAAAAGACATAAAAACTTGCAGTTTGCGGCATTTGAAAGAGGTTTTTTTTCCTATAAGAATCACTCAAAAAGTAAAAAAAATTTTTCGGCGCAGAGGTCCCTTTTTGTGGAGCAGGTCACATATTCGTGTATCGGCGTTTTCCCAGATCTGATCACAAGTTTTTTTTAGGGGGGGTTCAAAGTTTCCGCCCCTCGAAACTTTCCTGCAACATATCGGCATGCAAAATTGTGTGTGTCTTACTTCTGAGGTATAAAATATGTTCAGAAGTTTTATAGAAAAGATTCAGATAAACATTTTTGTGGAACAAGTTAATCCTCTAACTGTCACGTATAACCATAACTGCTCCAAAATGACGGGGGGCGTGGTCAAACTGTTCTAGAAAATTGTCGCCATAGTATTTCACTATATGTGTCCGAACACCCCAAAACACAAATCTTAGCCCAAGTCATTTTGAAAAAAATCTAATTTTGTCTCACAGTGTAATTTAACCTTATGCGGCTAAGGGTTGAATATGTCATATGATACATCACCCCGATATGTCAGGATGTGTCTGAAGAAATTACATTGTACATTAGGCTCTGGCGAACCAAGTATTTCTATGCAAAAAGTTCCTATGATGTGTGTCAGATCCAGCATGAAGTAAGATCTTAGACATTGACTACTTCTCATAAAAATTCGGGCAGTAGCATGTGCTTTCTTCATGCCCAAAATTTCTGCAGTATTCATATGCTTAGATTCCAAGTTTCAACTCCCAGAGCACAAATATCTTGCCCGCGATATCAAGTTTAGTATACGATTCAGGTCATGACGAGGCCATACTTACCTGGCGATCTTGCGTTTTATGTATCAAGACCATATGTCATTCACAAGAGTGAGAACTTCGGGTTTAAGATTGCATGCAGATAGATGCTCTATATCCAGTGGAACAAGTCAGGTAGTTCTCAATTTCACCAGCGCAACCGCTTTAGGTTTCCCTGAAATGTTTATATGCCCTGGCCCCCATAAAGGTAAATATGGAACTGCATGGTGCAGATGCGGTGCAGTTTTTCAAGTTTGAACTAAAGATTCTCACCGTGCTTCGGACCAATTTCCTGGAACGGTTATGTTGAGCAGGAGGCCTACCGATTAATATCTTGATGGCATCCATTCCCAGTTTTGTTCCTTGAGATATCCTAGAGATGTGGAAGTCGTTGAGAGGATTTTGCGCAATATGCATTTCTTAGCCGCGTTTTCAATGCCTTCGCAGAAATGTTTTCAAGACCTCGTCTCAAAGATCATAACTCTTTCTTATAGTATTTATGTCTAATTTTGTACACATTCCAGTCTCAATCTGTCGTTAAGGACTTTGCGCTATTAAAATATTTTCTGCAAAACTTTTTCACGATTTCCATAGAGGTGAGGTGAATTATTTTTTTTTCTATCGGATGGCTTTAGTAACCATAGAGAGCAATTGAACAGGCTTTGGGTGTGTTACACTGTTTGTAATATCAGTTACGTAAAAGTTCTTTAAAAAAC
Organism: Phaonia tiefii; assembly: GCA_963931995.1. Lineage (NCBI taxonomy): Eukaryota > Metazoa > Arthropoda > Insecta > Diptera > Muscidae > Phaonia > Phaonia tiefii. The sequence continues at coordinate 310,596,182 of OZ008368.1, read as the reverse complement.
AAAACCCGGTTAAGCGATTTGAAATCAAACCGGTTCTTCGAAAGTGGCAATTTTTACATAACCGAAGTACGGTTAACCGATCGATATTCGGTTAACCGGTTTCGGGTTTGAATACACTATTTGCAATGAATAAAATCGCACAAAGAGAAGAGATGGTGTGGTGTATAACTATAATATAATGAACATTTTAAAATTGGCGGTGATATAAATAACCATATTCTTACTACCTCAGTTGCCATTGCAGCTATGGGAAGGATAAGAGACAGCTTCTGACAACCAGTGAGATTTGCTCTTCTGAATTTGTAGAATCACAGCTTGATATCTGCACTTTTATACGAATTCCGACAGATTTTTGAGAAGCCTTTTCATGACTATATTCTTGACAGTGTCGCCGGCACTAAGCGTGGTGACTATAGTGTTAATAAATAGGAGGTGTTCACAGCGGAAATTGAAACCATGCTCTTATATACAACAGTCACACAATACCACCATCACATTGTACCACCATTGACACATAAAACCATCTGCAATTTCAACTCAGGAAGTATTGCCAACTTTTTGAAGATTTAGATTTGTCTTTATGGGGAAACAAATGAAAAACCCCTGTAGTATACAGATGGTTTCCCGTTACATCCCATGAAGAGATTAGGGGCTGCTTTTCAAAAACCAACGAGCAGTGCGCCTTCTAGTTTTGCACTCGCTGATAGTGACCTACAGTTTTACACCGGTTCCGAACGGTATACTGAGTAGCTTTTTTTATGGCTAAATACTCGATAGAGTTGCCGTCAGTAAGTGAGGTTACATCCATCGAAAGACATTTAAAGTGGTCACAGCAGGGATTAAACCCACGATCTCATGCTCAAGAGGCGCTTACACTACCATTGCACCATCGACGCCCACACTGTACAGGTGCTAATGCAATATACTAACCTCATCGTTCTTCCTTTATTGGACATCGACAATAAAGTTTTACACAATCGAGGTATCATATTTTTCCAAACGGGTCGGTTCTTCACATTTTCTTTTCAGTTGGTTACATGAAAGTTTCACAGTATATTGTCCATCAGGTAATTATGACGGAGTCAACGTCGTATATTCTTCGCCATCCTTGGAGTACATCTCTGTATTGGATCATCTTTATAACTAACACTGACATGCCTTAGACTACGCAATGACACACAATTGATGTGCTCAAATACATCGGTGTTGGGATATAACCATTACAGCTCATAATTAACATAAAGTCCATACTCATCCGTCATTGATAGCCGGATTATATATCCTAGGAAGAACTTTTCTTCCGAGAACTCTCAGACTTCAATCATGTGTTTTCCACCTGTACAAGGCTTTTGAGCCATATAGCAACTGAGGAGGTAAATAATCTGGATTTACGTTTCTGGAGAGAGCGATTTAGCACTCAAATTCTTGCTATATCTTAAAAACTTTCTATTCCGAAGCACAATTCTCCATTTGATTTCCAGCCTGAAACTAAGTCAAAGTACATCAACCCATTTACTACCTCGAAAAACTCTCGGTTGTTTTCGTTTCTAGGTTTCTGCAATCGAGAGGAGTTGCGGAAACCATCGAATTCTTGGAAATACTGAGCTATATAATAATATACACAATCTAGCAGCTCGTGGCTTTGCATGGAGTCGGGTTTATTTGTATTTACTGGTTTATTTTTGTTTATGATTTTTATTAAGATATTGAAGAGATCGTACCACGACCTATGTTTGCCGAAGGCTTCGCCTGATATCAAAAGATTCGGTAAAATCTTTGCAAACTTCACTGATAACTTTTTGTTAAGCAGTGTAATTTTGAAGACAAATTACAGCTTAGCAAGGATACCAACACCTTAAATGGCTTCGTAGTATCCTTAACCCTTGGAGCTGCCTGACACCTCGGCTGGAAGTGAAAGGTACTGTATGATATTTACCATTCTTCGCTAAGAATTTGGTGATGGTCAGTGTCATTTTGCAGAGGCGCATCAGCTTAGCAGGGCTGCTTAGCTTAGACTTATTTTATTATAAGTGGCTTCTTCGTAGAGTTATTTCCGTATGCTGCTTTAATATTTTGTGGAAAGGTGACTGCTGTCTGAGCTCTCGGTCAGGTCCAGAACAATAGATACCTTCATTTTCAAATCGCCCCATTTCGAAGCCTTCGGTGGAGTCTTCCTAAAGACGAAATTAATTGTATGCGGCTTCGTCGCAACTGGCCTTGCAATATACTGCAGCTTCGGAATACATGCAACGTCATTTTCGTCACTTGGCACGCAATATTCTTCATCTTCCCAAAGTTTATCCTTGCGCAGATCTTCAATACCTTGTGGCAGTCGATGGTCCAATGGTTAGTGTTTGCGACTCTTGTACATAAGAACGTGGGTTCGATCCCTGCTCTGACCACATTTCATTTCTTAAAACTGTAGGCCCCAATCAGTGAGTCAAAAATTAGAAAGCGCACAGCTCATTGGTTCTGAGAAGCTCTCCCCAATCCCTTCGTGGGATGTCATAGGAATCCATTTATATTATTTTTGTTGTTTGTTGAAGACAAAAAAGTACCGTCTTCCGGCCCTTTATAATAATTTTTTATAACTCATAACTCCTGTGCTCTTTCAAAATGAAATTAAATCACTTATACCCTCAGGGGTCTGCCTAAATACAAGTTATTATTAATCATGCGTGCATGCTACAGGCACGCCTCCGAAAATGTTAATTTTTACCGCATAAACCACAATAGGTCATATTTCGTTCTACAGGGTGTTTTTAGTGTTACAGGCAGAAGTTTTTCGGCTGCCATTTTAGGTTGGTTGACATTTGTTAGTTTGTATTTGACAGTTGTGCAGAGCAGTCGATAGCAAATTATTATGGGGCATCTAAAGCACGAACAATGTGTTGAAGTTATTAAACTATTGTATCTAAGTAATCGTTCCGAAACGTAAAGGTTTTTTGCTTTAAATAATGTGCGGAGCAAGTCAACAATTCAGCGCATTGTAAAGAATTTTCAAACTCTGGCCGAACTCGTAGGGTACGTGCTGCACAAAATATTGCTGCAGTGACAGACAGTGTTTCTGAAAGCCCGGACACGGCAGTTAGGCATCGTGCTATCGCCAACCTTGTTCAAAATTCTCAAAAACATTTGCATTTATACCCCTGTAAAGTTCAACTGGCTCAACAGTGCACACGAGAGTGGAGTGAAATGGTTAAAAAAAACATCGGCCTGGAACATAAAAAACACCCTGTGTAAAAGAGTTTATATTCAATTAAAAACTGAAAATTAATACGGGTTCTAGCTTTATTATGGGTACTCTTACTCTTTATTACGGGTACTCTTACACTTTTTTACTAACTCTTTCCTTCAAACTATGTATACAGAAAAAAATGGTTTCCCATTGGGGGAACACACATTTGGGAAGAACTTCTCACAAGTAATGAGCTGTGCACTCTCTAGTTGTATACTCACTGATTAGCACTGATTGGGGCAGTATTACACCGGATCTGAATGGCATTTTGAGAAGCTTTTTCATGGCTAAGTAAAGACCGTCGCCGAAGGAAATATAAGGCGATCTCTCGTGACAGGGATCGAACTCACGACCTCATGTAAAAGAGTCGTGCACACTAACACTGCACCAGAGATAATAATAAATAATTTTTGGAGAAGTATATCTCTTAGATACATACTGTTATTAGTGCCAACTGATCTTACAATAATTTTGGAAATGAAATTGTCTGTTTTATGCCGAAACTATCAAACAGTCGAAGGCTAAAAATGTCCTTCCAGAATTATTGCTCGAAAGCACTGTAAGTCTGTACAAAAATGAGATGCGTATAAAAATGGCGTACTGGGTAGTTTGAATCAACAAACAAATTCATTAAAATCCATTAAAGTGTCACTGCTATCGACATTTTTGTATATAATTAAGGTCATATCAAATTTTTATTTCCTATGGTCATCACTAAGTCTTAAACAAACCTTTTTGCAGCATACAACAGAACAACAGAAACATAAAGGGAACACGAGGGCAGAGCCAAAAACAAAAACCCACTGAACTGCAAAAATGTCATCTACTAACTATTTCATAATTCGAAGCCACATGCAACAATAAATTAAACATTGTTATTTTTATGACCATTCTACGGGCAGTAAACATGAATACCATCACCCCTTTCGCCTTCCGTTCCCCGTTGGTAATTCCCTGCCAATACCCCTTTCCAATTCTCCATAGAATTTTGACAATTAGTGCAAAGAATGGTAGCTGCAACAAAAGGAAGCAAAGCAAAAAAAAAATATCACATTATTTTGAGTTTTATGCAAAACTACATTGTGCAACATTTCAGTTTTTTTTAAAGGTTTTTATTAGTTAAAAGGTTTCATGTGTCTGGCCAATATTGTACTTTAGTTGTTGATGGTTTGCTGGTCCAAATGCAGAACTTGTATGGTTGGCAACATTTTTGCTTACTCGACCATTGTTACAATGCCGTCCACCCATGCCTGTGTTCTCTATCAACTTGGTACGGTTGCATGAGGAGGCATATGTAGAACAAAAACCTTTGGATTTCTAGAATTCACATGTGATGTTGTTTGCAGTAACTGCCATACGGCGGTGGATGGCTAGTTGGCTATATGACTGGGTGGCTGGCTGGCTGGCTGGCTAGTGAGTGGTTCACAAGTGTGTATTATGTTGCAACATATTCACCCTTGGTTGCACATGGTTGCACCACAAGTGGTGACAGTAGTGGAGTACTAGTAAAAGATAACCAAACACGACAAAGACAACCAACAATAGCAGAAACAGCAGCAATTGTTACCATGAAGAATTGCGTCACAATCCACTTCTTTTGTATTATGAGAGGATAATAAAATATTTTTTTTGGGGGTTTTTTCCCTCTTAGTTTGTGTAATAAAAATTTGCAAAATATAATTGCATTATTCAGATTAGGGCAGGAAATTTGAGTGACAAAGGGTGCCTGCACCTGGTAGTGAAAATCGTAAGGAAATGTTACTAAGCAGATCTCAAGGATAATTTGTGCATTCATTTAGTGTCGTAGGGCATAATAGTAGGTATAATTATCTAAAGCGGTTTGAGGCAGGAACAGTTATATTACATCTATATAAGGGTTGAAAATAAAATTTCAATCTATAGCAATTATTCGCCACGTTGTTCAATGTAAAATTATTTATTATTAATCATGCGCACAGTTGGAATTTAAAATGTGATAATGAAAAATAATTTAATCATTACCCAGTTGGAAATTTCCCAACGACATCATCACTGACTAAGGTGTGACATGTCAGAGCTCCTGCTAACTTGTCGATTCCCTCCCATACAAAAAACTTCATGCCTCCCACTGAAATTTTCATATATTTGGTAAAAATTCAGCGCGAATCGTCCGCAGTTAGTAAATAGTTGTGACCACCATATGACATCTACGCAGGACGTCGTTAAGTCACTATTCGTCAGTAGGTCAATTGGTCAATACGTATCTAAATTTTGTGCTCATGTGTATTCTTCTAAATACTTTCTTTATTACAATCTAAGTGAATGTGGTTGGGTCTGTTCGTACGATAATTAAATAATATTTGGAAGAAGAGTTGTTAACACTATGAAACCTTGTTATATACATATAAATAACTGATAATGAGCACATTTCTTTTCTCATTTTAAAATTTTTGTGAAATAAATGCTAAAAGTTTTTGACATACACTCCGGTTCACTTATTTAAAGGCACTAAAAATTCCATATTCAGCAGCCTTTATTTTTTGCAACCGATTACATAATTTTAAAATGGAAATGCAATCAAAAAAATCATGACAATAGTGGTTTCTTAACTAATGAACTTTTTTGGAGCAATTTATAAAAAAAACTCTAAAAATGTGCTATTGTTTGGTTCACTTGAATAAAGGTACTTTATTATTTTTAAATTAAGCGATGATTTTTTGTAGGGATCGTTTGTTTATAACAGTTTATTACATCTTAATCATTTTACGAGTCAAAATCTTTGTTTACCGTTCTGAAGAATACTCTAAAAGTGCAATAGCTAAAAAACTTGAACGGAGTCCAACATTTGTCGATAATTACATCAAGAACAATTACATCAAAGTATGGAACATTTTTAAAGGAACGGTTTCATTGTCTTTATCTACGTATGAGAAAAGAAAAATCGTCAGAATTGCTTGTAATTCTGCCTTATCCTTGTCAAAAATAAGAGGTCAAGCTGAAGTGGAAGCGTGCAAGTCATCAGTACCCAGAGTAATTAAGAGCTGTGAGTATCTTAAATACCTGAAATTACAAGAAACGCCGCCACTTAATGCTCTTCGTAAGGAAAGCGGCTTCAATTCGCAAGAGACTACATGGTATGGGATGTGCAGCCAAGAGGTCATGTAAATGACTGGAGAACCATTGTATTTACGGGTGAGAAGAAGTTTAATTTGGATGGGCGTGATGTCCAGAACTATTATTTCCATGATCTGCGCAAAGAAAAGCGTTTTTTGAACCGACATCATAGCCGAGAGGGCAGCGTTACGTACTATGGCACCTACTACGTACTATGGCACCATCGATCTTGAATTTCAAAGTGCAAAAATGACTGGTGCAAGCTACAAAACGTTATTGGAATCGGATTCTCGGCAGTTCAGTGAACTATGTGGTCCCAGATTAGTAAAGGAGTTGATTGCAAGCCAAAATTTAATATTCTTGAGTGGCCACCCTATTCGCCAGATCTAAACATTATCGAAAATGTCTGGGGTTGATTATGTCGCAAGGTCTATGAAGGGGATAGACAAGTTGATGACAAGCACTCACTAATTCAGGCCATTAAGGATGCTAGGAATCAAATTTCGTTGGATTACATAAATTATATTTATCTCTCACTGAAAACCCGTATATTTGAAGTTATTAAAAACAAAGCGGGTTGTACCCATTACTAATAGTTCTTAAATAAAGTAAAATAAATTTAAAAAAAAAACAAGAAAAACTGTTTTTCATTAAAATTAGTTAAATTGCCTTTATTCAAGTGAACCAAAAAAAATAGCATATATTTGGACTTTTTTTTATAAATTGCTCAAAAAAAGTTCTTTAGTTAAGAAACCACTATTGTCATGATATTTTTTATATCTCAAGATGTCTTCCATTTCCATTCTAAAATTCTGCAATCGGTTACAAATTGCTAAAAATACAGGCTGGTGAATATGGAAGTCAGTTCGAAATTTTTTTGAAAACTTCAAATCCCTAGAAATAACTTGCAGTTGATAAATGACAAAGACTTTAAATATACACACTCAGCATTGGCTTTAGTAATAGTCAGCCATGACATAATGCTGACAAATTGGTAGAACGGTCTTACATAGGTTGTCAGTCCCTTCAGAATTTAAGCCATTTAAGTCAAAACTAGTGACATGTTATATAGATACTTTATATGTGTTTTCGTTATCTACTGACATGTTCCTAACGAAATAGTTCTGGATATGTCTTCAAATGAAGATTTCCAACTAGGTAACACTAATAAAAATTAAAGATTAAGAGTATGAAGACAATACTATCAAATTCTAATTTCTAAAAGTTTTCTTTCATAGCCGCAAGAAATGCATTATTCCTAGTTAACACGAAATGTACAATCTTTTTTTTTCTAATTATAATTTCTCTCATAAGGACATGTTATACACGTACAGTAAATGTGTTTCTTAAAATGTTTCTAACAGTATTTTCTACCTGGTGTGTCTCGTTCGTAGTCACTTAATACGCGTTATTATTTAACGTTTAAATTAAAATTAATGTACTGTTCTTTAATTAAAAATATTTGATGAAGGTTAGCTTTTTATTACGGCTTCTTACAAAGTTTTTTCTACATTTTATTAATATATTACTGTATCTAGTCACGAAATTTTGTAAAAGTTATATGACATGAATTTTTAATAATTATACGTACCGTGGCTTGCAAAAATAATTGATATTATTAATCATACGTACAGTTCACATTAATAGTTTTTGATGTTTGTCGTCAAGTATCCTATAAAAAAGATTCCGTAAGCCCTGGTAACAAATTTGTAACGGATAAACTCAAGATTTACAATTCCCTTTAAAATTCCTTTGCATTTCCTCAAAAGGACTATTTTTAAATTCCTATACCTTTAGACATGCTTTAAATTTAAAAAATTGTTTAAAAACATACATACCTTAATAAATTTAGTACTACATAATTTGTCAACGCCGCGATGGGAATCCCTTTTGGTCTTCTTGTGGGCTTCGTCTCACAAGCGCAATCCTCAGACGCATAAACAATTTTTCAAATTCATAGCCTACGGGTTTAGTATATATATGTATTTACCAACATCTTTGCTTATCTTAACAATTTTTTTTACGTCAAATGTCGTCCCATTTTCCATATTGGATGGATGTTTCTTAACTGATTACATTAGTATTACATTGCGTTGACATATTCAGGTTTTGTACAACAAATTTCCACATATTTGCAGTCATTCGTCTTTTCGTCAACTCGTTGCGTGTCATTTCACATATGCCGCTTGTTGGTTATTCATGTTGGATATCTTCGCTGATGTATTTCTTGAAATGATGATGTCCTTTGAAAAGCCTTTGCATATAAAACAACATATGTATGCAGATGTGTGTCTTTGTATTCATATGTTTATGGTACGGGCTGATAAACTTTAGGTTATTTGTCACATGTGCTGTACTGGTTTATGTGGTAAATATTTCATCATCTTCAATATGTTTGCAATTTGATGTTTCTTTTTCGGAATGAATGGATAGGATTTTATAAAATTTATCCTTGTTGTATGGCTTAACGAAAAGTAGATTGGGTTAGTTAATGTGCAGAGACTTGTTTTTTTATATAGTGGGTGTCTTAGCTGTTGACACTTTTGTATAGATCTATGTGTGGTTAGAAATGTTTGACATAGAATATCAAAAATCCTTCAATAGGGACCATAAAATCGTATCAATTGTCCACGTACAAAGATAGTAATGACGATCTATAAATTAATTCAACAATCTGCCGGAGACGACCATGATAGTGACTGAAAAAACATCAAAAATCCGATTAGAAGAGCCACTATGGACTACTTTAAAACTACATCAACAACCAAGGGATAATGGCCATGCGATTACTTTAAATTGACGTCAACAAACCGTCGAGAAGGACTTGAAGTAACATGAACATTTCATGGAGAAGGACCATAAATGGCTACCAAAAATTTACTTCAAGAATTCGCGGAGAATAGAATTGAATGTCCCTAAAATTACATCAACAATGTGTCAAATCCGCATAGAAGGACCATTATGATGACCTAAAATTTAGTTCAAAAATACAAGGATAAGTATCAGAATGAGGGCATACAAATTAATTGAAAAACATGCGTAGAAAGGTTATGATAGTGACTTTGAAGTAGCATCAAAAATCCGTGTAGAGGAACCATTATGGATTGCCTTAAAATTACAACAACAAGCGAAGGATAATTACCATTCGAAGACCTTAAACTGACGTCAACCAGCCGCCGAGAAGGACCACGAAAATGGCCTTAAAGTAACATGAACAATCCGTGGAAAAGAACCATAAATTACATAAAGAATGTGTGGAGAATGAAAATTGAATGCCCTTCAAGTTACATCTACAATGTGCCAATAAAGGATATTAGGTCAACTTGACATCAGCAATCCGTGAAGAAGGACCAATATAACAAAAAATGGTTTCCCGTTACAAAATGTTCGGAAGCCGATGGGGTCTCCGAACGACAACGATGCAATGGATGTACACTAATATACTCAGACCTATACTCTCCTACGGAGCAATGGTATGGTGGCCTGTCGCGGGGAAGACATTCACCATGAAACTGTTGTATAATGTAAAAAGATCAGCTTGCATAGGCATAACAAGAGCAAAAAGGACATGTCCTGCTGAAGCAATGCTTCAAATTATACCAATTGATTTTCACATAACAGCTAGTGCGGCCTGGATTGCTTCCCGACTAAATGCTCTTGGAATCTGGAAGGGCAACGAGAATACTACAGACATTCGCAAGAGAACTCAATATAACCCCCGATTCCAACACCCCCACATTGACGTTCGATAATCTATTCGATGTCAGGATTCCCAGGAGAATAGAGTGGGATAAAGAGGAACCACTAACAGCTTTTGACACCAAAGTTTTTATGGACGAATCCACACTGGAATTTGAACTGCCTCGGGTGTCTTCTCCGAAGAGGCAATCCTCAATATATCATTCAAGGAGCCTGAGCCTCGCTTATACTATAATGGAGAACAAAGCGCATTGGAGTATGTGTAGATAACCAGGCGGCTCTCCTATCACTTAAATCTAAGAACACTGCATCTTAACTCGTTAGTAAATTTAGAAGAAAATCTTGTCGAGCTAGACTGGCCAATGTGGTTCTTACTTGTATAACAGGCCACAAGGATCTCCTAGGGAACCAAAGCGTAGACGAACTAACCAAGGCAGTATCCTCTTCCACCGAACTCTATATATTGTCAATCGCAACCTCTATAAGGTCAGTCACAAGACGTATTTTACTGCATTACCTTGAACGTGCAATGACCAGGTGGGGTAGGACGGAAACGTGCCACGTATCCAGAATCACATAGCCAGAATATAACATTTACAGGACTAACTCCCTGATTGGCCAATCGGTAATCATGCAAGTCGATTGAAGATTCCATATAATGACCACAGCCGTGCCTGCGAAGACGCAGAAGAGGAGCTGTCCGGCTCTAATGAATAGACGCATAAAGACTATAGGTCGTCCCTTCCTGCACAACCTCACTGAAATACAAGAGATAAATCTAGGGTATCTAATAAGGTATCTGCGATTAACGGGATGGATAGAGACATTTTTTAGTCCGGAATGATGTGGTATATAAAACGGTGTCTCAGCCCGCTAATTGATGCTAAATAGTATCCTTAGCAAACAGATAGACCAACCAACCCGCTTCCCATGAAGGGCCAGCCAGTGGTACACTCATGGATTGGGGCCTATAGTTTTACACCGGTTCTGCACTGTATTTTGAGAAGCATTTTTATTGCTAAATACTAGATAGTGTCGCCGTCACTAAGTGTAGTGACCGCCGTCGAAAGAAATTTAAGGTGGTCCGAGCAGGGATCGAATCCACGGTCTCATACACAAGAGCCGCGCACACTACCATTGCGCCACCGAAGGCGATAGAAGGACCAATATGATAACCTAAAATTTAACTCAAAAATCCAAGGATAGGGATCAGTATGATGGCATACAAATTAATTCAAAAACCCGCGAAGAAGGACCATGATAGTGACTTTTAAGAAACATCAAAAATCCGATCAGAAGAACTATTATGGATTACCTTAGTACCACTTCAGAAACCGAATGAGAATTCTTATTCGACGACCTTAAATTAACGTGCACAATCCGCCGAGAAAGGATATTGACGACATGACAGTAGTGACAACCAAAAACATACATCCACAATCCGCAAAGACAAACCATGATAATGGTATTAAAGTAGCATAAACCATCTGCGGAGAAAGACCATTAAAGTCCTCCTTAAAATAGCAATATAATCCGCAGCGAATGAAAATTTGATGTCCTAACAATTACAATGCGCCGACAAAGGATATTAGGACGACCTGAGAGGGACCACTAAGGTCCTCCTTAAAATAGCAAATAATCCGCAGAGAATGAAAATTTGATGTCCTAACAATTACAATGCGCCGACAAAGGATATTAGGACGACCTGAGAAGGACCACTAAGGTCCTCCTTAAAATTGCGTTAATAATTCGCGGAGAATGAAAATTTGATGTCCTAAAAATTACAATGCGACGATAAAGGATATTAGGACGACCTGAGAAGGACCACTAAGGTCCTCCTTAAAATTGCGTTAATAATTCGCGGAGAATGAAAATTTGATGTCCTAAAAATTACAATGCGACGATAAAGGATATTATGATGATCTGACATCAGCAATCCGTGTCGAAGGACCAATATGACGGTCTAAAATTGTATTCAACAATCCGCAGAGAAGGAGGAATTTGTCAGCAAAAGATTGAGTTCGTAATCCCGCGAAGACGGATATTGCTGATCTGAAAGTGTCGTGAACAATCCGACCCGAAGTACTTTTGTGACGACCTTTAAGGACCGCCTTTAAGCCGCCATAACATAAAATAATGCCGACGGTAACACATTATCATTAAACTGCCGAAAAGGACCGTTTGAATGACCTTTAAATTATATCAAGAATATCCCTTATTACAAGTTTGAAGATAAAACTGATCGTTTAAAGTATGGTTTGAAATCTCAGGATGAAATATTAGACCATTTTTGTTGAAACACTTGATGACCTTTGACAAGAAGTGATAAAGTTATACACTGAGTGAGCTGTCCTATAAGATACAATCTCCTTCATGTATCCTGCTCCTTAATATCTGTATCGCTTCTTTGTTACATTCTGTTAAAAGTCTTTCAAAAACTGCGGTTACCCAAAGTAATCAACGTCATTGACTGGCTGACTAACTTGCAGGGCAATTGATAATAACATTCCTAATTGTAAAAGGACCCAATTAAGCACGTTGAACATCCGTCTCGGACAGAATCATAAATGAAGAAAAATTTATACAAGGAATTCATTCTGTGATTTCATTAATTAGGCAAACGATATAACCGATTTTGCTGGTCATGAAACCAAAAGGACTACAAAAAATTCTCCTTTAAACATTTTCACAAAATTTAAAAATCGTAAAAGATTTTTAAACAACATCAAATGTTAAAAATGGAATTCTTTCTGTGGCGATGGCAGCAAGTATGGAAACTAAACCAAAAAGAAACCGAATTATTATTGATCCTTGTAAAATATTAACAACCGCGGCGTTGTCGTTAAAAAAAAAAACCAAACTAAATGTCTGAGAATACATAATTATATGACCATGACAAATCTTCGCATTTGTATGCAGGCATTACACGTGCGCCAGCAAAACCTACACAAGAAACGAAATTGAAACAGCCACACTCTTGAAAAGGAATTTAATACATCTGACTGCTTCAAGAATTACATTAATATTTTATGAACTCTATTAAAAAACAAGAAAGCATTAGCAGGATGCTAAAACGGGATTTTGAAAAGCAAACTGTAGCACCAGTACCTTTTCCACGTTATAAAACGTATATTCTACTACAACTTAATGGGTCACAACTGATTTCGGTGGCAGTGTTTTTAATGTCCTTGTTTCCCTGAAGGGGATCCTCATTTTTTTTCTGCACCATTATGTCCATCAACATTTTGAGTGCAGATGACAGCTGACCTCTTATAGATTGCGTAAATTCGTTTATGTTTTCTGTCCACATTTCCAACAACATCATCATCATCACCATGGAAATCCATTGTTTGTAAATGACAGCAAGGAAATGTTAAATAATACAAAACACAAATAACAATCAAATAATTTTAAATCTAAACACTTTTATTACACAGATTTCATTTAAAAGTCTAACCATTACAAATTTTTATATTTCAATTGTATTTCCTTAAAGCGCCTAAAATTATGTTTTCAACCAAACTAATAAAAGTATGCTTTGAAGTTTTTAGTACTATTTAGTACTTAATACTCCTTAAATTATACTTTATTACAGTATTGCCCGGATACTTGGATGGCATTCCAACTTTTGTAATAAAATTATTTTCTCATTACGTTAAGAGTTTTGTTTGCTTGTGAAAAATAAACTTCATTTACGCCTTCAAAGGACATTTAGAATTGAAGGCGTATAAAACAATTAGAAATTATAATTAAAAGAATAATGAGAAATGAGAAAAATCGAGACATGTAGATAGGGTCATATGCAAGTATTGAAAATGGAAAAATTACAAGTAAAAGAAAATGGTTAAAAGGGTTTATCTTTGAGTTGCTGTAAAGACTTAAACAGCCTCACTGAATATTTATGCGCACAAAGGCAGATAATTGGTCGCGAATACTGGAAATCCAAAAACTGTAACAAATTTTTTTTTCACGTATTTTTATATTTCTTTTGCAGGGCAATATTTATTTCTATATAGGAAAAATTAGCAGGGGTACTGTTTGGCGTAGATATAGTTTATCTGAGAAGGAAACTTTATATAGGAAAATATTTGGCACCTTAACCTCAGTAGAAACATAAATCAACATTAAAACATAGAAGCAAACCACTGGATTGTTTTAGTTAAAAATATGGTTGAGTATACTCAAAAATAGACATACTCGTAGGAATTTTTTCTCTGACGAAGTGGACGAGGATATGACGGCAACTTTGTACAGATGGTAGAAATCGTCCTGTGGTCATCGAATAGGCAATAATAGTGTGCGCGGCGCTTGTACATGAGAACGTAGCTTCGATCTCTGCTCTGACAGCCTTTGGCTTCTTTCGACGACGGCGATACTATCGAGTATTTAGCCATTGAAAAGCTCGCCCAAACACCGTTCGGATCAGCTGTAACGCTGTATACACACTCAATGAGTTTAAAATTAGGAAGCGCACAGCTCACTAATTGTGAAAAACCCTATTCACTCTCTGGGATGTATTGGAATCCCATTTTTTTCCTCAGAAATCGTTCTTGATAATTGTTTTTAAGAAAACAAAAACCCAAATCTAAAAATTTTGGCATTTCAATCATTTGCAGTTAGGATGAGATAATAAACATAATTCATATAAAACATAAAGTGAGTTTTCGAAGAGTTTACAAACAACTTTAGGATTCGTATCTAGTGTTTAGAAAGCCAATTGAAGTCTTATTTATCCAGTCCTCCTGCAGAAGCTAAAGGAAATGAGAATCGCAACAAATTATCTATATGTATATCTTTAGTTTTGCGAGCAAAGTTGTTTATACAATTCAGTTGCTGCAATTTCGCTCCGATTGATCGCTTTCGCTGCTAAAACATCATCAAAATGGGAAGTCTCTTTTGCTCTAAATCCATTCTTAGCAACTAATCCGTAACCCTACTAGGAGATTGCAGTGAGATCTCTTTTTAAAAACTCTTAATGTATGGCCAAAATGACCAACTGTATTGTTACGAATTTCCTTATTCGTCCTTTTTGCGCTGTTTTATTCCCAATAGTAAAACAAGGTTCGCTTTAAATTACGATAATTACAACAGTTTAACTTCCTTTTTTTCTTATATAGTACAACAGTTTGCTTTGTGTACACTAGTTTACAAAAAGTCTTATGTTTTACTATCAAATCGCGTTGCTTACTTTCCGGCGGTTAATCACAAACTGATCGATAATGCCAATAAC
This sequence comes from Phaonia tiefii, assembly GCA_963931995.1. Taxonomy (NCBI): domain Eukaryota; kingdom Metazoa; phylum Arthropoda; class Insecta; order Diptera; family Muscidae; genus Phaonia; species Phaonia tiefii. The sequence goes on along the minus strand of OZ008368.1, from coordinate 310,580,922 downwards.
CTCCCATATTTATACGAGTTATGTGTCTCGTCACCCTGTTTCCAAATTGTTTCTACCCTATAGTAGAATAGTTTTTAAAAATAACGGACTTGTACCCGACTCGTCAACCGGTTTGTGGTAAGAGTATACTTTTAGGCGCAGTATTAATAGTACTGTTATTTGTATAATGTTATTTGATCACTAAGAGTAAGTAAACGCCCTTACTTAATCGCAACAGTATCTACACCAAAAAGTATACCACATTTTTTAGTTGGATTTTTATAACTTAGAAACTATAGTGTTTCAAAATAAATTTTACATTCGTTAAGCTGACTGCGGGATCGCATTGAATCCGAGCTTCGCGGGGGTTTTCCAGTAGGTTGTCTGGCTCTTGGGAATTCAGTCATTATGGAGCGTTTTATGCAAGCGGTTCTTGGAGGCGCGAAGAAAATTCTGCAGTATTCGAGGTTTTCGTCACTTCATGCGTCAATTAGGCCTCTCTTTCGAAAATTTGATGAGACCGGCTCAACACTACAAAATTCAAAATCTGGACGGCCAAGGTCATCAAGAGCGGCAAAAAATGTGGAGACTGTATTCGCTACGAAATCGCAGCCACCACAGAGTCGACTTGCCCAGCCGTCATTGGAAATTTTCCCATTCGACTAAATGAATGCTGTGAATCGAAGACTTACATTTAAGCGATATTATTTTTAAGCAATAAATGCCCAAATACTGTACTTTGATAATTATGCAAATTTTTTTTAAAGACATCTAATTTTGTATTTTATTGACCCACAATATATAAACTTTCATTTGTGACACCATGTTTTTCAAGGAAAATATCAATGAGTGTTCGAACTCACGGGCGATATGTTAACATCTTTATGTTACACGGTAATAAAAAATGGAAAATAAAAAAAGAGTAGTGTTTGTGCTGAAGGACTTTTTGCTATTGCACTTTATTTTTTCTTACATCTGCTTTAACATTAGATGTAATATTTTTTAAATAAATAAAGCAATATTTAGCTCACTGAAGTAATTGTTTTAGTTTTGTCATAAGCAGAGCGACGAAAGCGCTGCTTGTTTGAATGCTGCCATACAACTGAATAAACAGCTATATTTAGCTCATTGAAATAATTGTTTTTGTTTTGTCATAAACAGAGCAACGATAAAAGGTATTCAATAGTTTAGAGAACTTACGGCACTCTTTACCGTTCTCATGTAGAGAGTCTGAATAAAAGAGCATAAACGAGTCTTATACTCTTTATAGAATATTTCAATATAAATGCACCATTTCGACAATGTTATCACATAAAACAATACAGAAAGCATACATGTTTCAAAAGGCATTAATGTTTAACATCGAAATTATGAATGGACCAACTTATAACAAAAAGAGAGTAATACGTTTTGAATCATTTGCCAGATGTCGCCAGTGTTTTTGAGTCATACAGTTCGTTCCACGAGTTCTCTATACTATTTAATTCTTTTTGGCGACGACGGACTGCTTGTTTATTCGCTGCCGCTACATCAATACCATCTTACTTTTTTTCAGGCAGAGACTATTGCTGTACAACAACCACGTATGTGATGCTAACGCTGTGTGTTGTTTGCATGTGTTCACTTTGACTGATTGCCCTGCTCGTGCCTACAGATGTTATCACATCAAAAATTCACAATCATTTTAATTTTCTTTGACTTCAGTTGGACATTTCTACGAGGATTTCTGTTTAACGGAATTTTGGGGAAATAAATAGAACAACCAAAACATTTTACTGCCGTATATTTATTTGAAAAAAAAACTTAGAACTTCCCACAAGCCGATTTGTAATAAATGATCGCAGAAGTATATTTTACGAAAGCGCTTCGCTACGAAGATATAGAGTAATGTACTTCACTTTACCAGTGAGATAACATTTCCACAAACTTGCACTTTATAACGCCTTGAAGTTTGCGTTAAATTGTATGATATGCCTAGAACAAGCTACTTGGTCCAAATACAAGTATCTTTTTAAAAATTAAATGAAATGAACTAAAATTACGTTCTTTTGGTATATTATGCATTTATTGGACATAACAAATATTCTAATTATTTATGAACTACGATTTCACTCATGTGGCTGCCGTGGCTGGCTTCGCCGTTGCCCATCCTATCACTCCAATTTTCCAAGATTTTGTTACGAATTGCTCGGACGATATAAGGCTTATGGATGTGCACCGTTTCTGAATTATTCGTATAGAGGAAAACTCGTATATTCAAATTCGTATTCATGGAAATTCAAATTCGTAGAAATTCCTATATTCAAGAAAAAATCCGAAGGAGTCAAATCGCAGCTCCGAAACGGCTAATAAGCATCGACAAAACGTTTGATAACACGGTTACCGAACTTAGTGTGCAAGATATAGATTGTTTGGTGAGCAGTGTGATATGGTGTACCATCCTGCTGAAACCAAATGTTATACAAGTTCATATCTTCCATTTCAGCCCATAAAAAGTTCAAAATAATGGCGCTCGCCGCTGAACAAAAGGGGTCAATGAAGCCACCACTCCAAATCCCACACCAAACTGTCACTCTCTGTGGTAGCATTCACTTCTTTATAATCACGTGCCGGTAAGCGATCCCCCTGAATGAGTCAGATTTAATTGTTGACAACGGCCGACATAAAAAAGCGCCTTTTCAGAATCGATGATTTTTCGGCAGAATTCGATGTTCGATTGGAGCTTCTGTGAGGCCCAAACTCAGAAGCCTTAAAGAAATGAAAGGTCGTTTAACTTCAATTGCTGAGTCAATTGAACCTTGTAAGCGAATAATCCGATATCTTTGAGCAAAATTTTCATCATGCTGGTGCGTGAAGTTCCGAGTTTGCTGAGATCGATGGCAAGACGATATTCTTGGATTAAGTTACACATTTTCGGTCACAGCAGTCCCACTTTCGTCGGTACCCACCATACAATGACGGGGATAATGAAGGTTGTCCACTAGGAAACCACTTGCACGAACTTTTAGCCCAAAATTGGGTACAGCACGCGCGGTGGGTGTTTTATTTCGGCCAAAACTTTTTTCAAGAAACGCACAATTTAAGCCACGCAGCACTCACTTGGGAAATAGTAAATAATTCCCAAAGTTGTTTATTTTGGTCCACGGAGGTATGATACTACTTGATAGTCAATATTTCGAACAGGAACAATCTGTCAGTGTCAGAATAGGATATGATTTAAAAAGATTCCTGTATTTACTGTATTATTTCCAAAAATATACTCCAGCTTTACTCAAAATTTTATTTATAAGAATATTTCATTTCAAAATATTTTTGATGTGTTAACATCTATACGCGCGCCTCTAGGGCAGTAAACTATAAATTTAATACATACGCAAGTGTTAGGTTTGTAAGAGTAAATCATCGTTTGTTTGTTCGTTGCTTGGCAGTCTGTATTGAAAGTGATTATTGGACGATTTTCATATAATTTTCCCACGCGATTTTCTCCGGAAATTCATAGCCGATTTTATTAATTTTTGGATTAAAAAGCTAGTGCGGGTTTCGACGAAGAGTTTAGGCCAAAAATTAAGGCGATCCGATATCGGCGAGCCGAGATTGAAGTGTTTTAATTTGCAGTATTAATTTGGAGTAATATTAAAAAAGTATTTTATGTTGATCTTCGGTTATATCGTACGAATATAACAATGTATGTATGTATGTACAAGTGTCTGTTGCTTTGCATTCTTTGACTTTTGTGGGAATAAAACAAAAAGTATTGAGCAAGAAAATAATGACACATGTGCTTGCACTGGGTCTTTAAATAATTTTAAGTATTAATATTATTTAACTGTAACGTCATCATATGATTGAACGCTGTTTTTTTTTTCCAATGTAACATTTACGAATGTGTTCATAGAAATCGCACAGGTACCGTGTAGCAAAAAGGTGTTAACACATCGCCCGTGAGTTCGAACACTCATTGGATTTTTTTTTTTGGCTAAACTTCAAAAAAGTTATACGCCAATATACTCTAAAATTATACCTAACTTCATGTTTAACAGAATATTCCACAAATATTGAAAAAAGAACCATAACAGACAAAATGTGGAGCTTGCATATACTTAAACCACATATATTTAAACCGCGTTGTAATTTTAACAGAAAAGTTAACTTTAAAAGTTGAAGTTGCCTGCCTAATGGTTGGAAATAGGTATACCCAGCAAAATGTATAACTGCTTTTATAATGTAGCCTAGTGTATAAGTATACTTAAAGTTCTCCGTCTAATCCTCTTGTTGTAAAAAACGGTTATTAAATGGTTTTGTTACTGTAACCCTCAAAGTATGCAATTGTGTTTTAATTTTCCGTTTCAGCATGTTAAAATATACTTTTGTCTTAAGTTTAGACAGACTTTAAAATAGTTGAAGACAACTTTCGCATGTTGCGCTTATTAACCCCTTAATGAGTGCAATAATTATTTGGCAGTAACTGAAACAAAGAAAATTTATTACCGTGAGACCTTAACTAGTTCGCCAAAATGTATGCAATTTTCTTTTAATTTAGCATTTCAAACTATTCTTTAGTTAAACTGAACTAAGCAAAATGTAAAAGAATCGAGCACAGTTTCTACAATTTGAAATTCCTTCTCTTTAAGGGAATTTGCCTGCGCAATTATGCTACGTTCCAAATTCCTTGAATGCTCTACCAAGAATTATGATGAAGAAAGAAACTAAAAAAAGGCGACTAAGCAACAGCAGTATGGAAAAATATTTATTTTGTGTAAATACCAATGCTGATTACTAACAAGTTCTATTCAACATTAGTTTCGTTTTTTAGAATTTTTTCTTTTATAGTAGTTCTTACTTGTTCTCTGGCTTCCTATTCTTCCAGGACACAGCAAGTATAGCAATTTAGCATGTACTGTGAAATAGGTTTTGCAAAATTTAATTTGCTACATAATGATGACTTCAAATAGGACCTAGATGGCGACATTTCCCGGGACAAAATACGTAACATAATTATATTAGTTTTTTTAAGGGCAAAATTTCTTTTGGCCATTTTGCTCCAGTGACAATCTCGTAAACTTACATACGTTCGAGACGTTCAAAAGGTCTTACACCATCAAAGTATCGCAACTCAAGACAGAGAAATGTTTTAAAGTTGGGATGAGGAAAACTTTGAAAAAGCTGAGTATATTTACTGAGAGTTATTCAAGGTTTCCTTTTCACTCCAACTACCTAGAATCAGTGTTAATATTAATGGGAACTAATTTGTTAAAAGGCACGAAAACTGTGGCTGTAATTTAATAAAGTTCCGTAAAGTATCCTACATTATTCATGCAGTCAAACGAAAGACGGCCTTCAACAAACAATTTTGTATGTTTAACAAATTCTGTAAGTAAAAGTTGAGCTTTTGAGTTTAAATTTTGAAGCGATATTGATAAACACACGATCCTCTATGAAAATTGCCAAAGAAATGTATCAGGTGACAGCCCAATGCTTATAAGATGGTTAAACACTTTACGATTCTCCTAAATATTTAACGCATCTTTACGTGCTAGTTGAAGAATTTTGTGTTGTTACACATTTATACATTTATAACAAAATCGAAAACTATACATCATATTCTTACTCCATATTCTTGATTTATCGATAATTTCAATATATACTTCACAGAACTTCCTAAGCTTGCTCACTCTTATTCTCTTAAGTAATAATAACTTTTTGTGTTTCATTTGTCTAACATTCGAAACCATCATATCCTCAAGGTATGTTATACTCATCATGTTCAACACGAGGTCCTAAAGCTATGCTATAACTTTGTTTTCGACTAATTTAATTTAGTGTACATGTTAGATTCGTTTTATCTCATTTGTTAAATTATAATTTATCACCTACTGCTCAAATTCAATTTCCTAACATGATTTTGCTTTTGCCTCTTCTACTTGTCCTTCTTCTCGTCTTTCTCTTTTTGGTTTGTTTTATGATTCATTACATATTCCACAAAAAAGAAAGAGTATCGCAACGTTTGCTGCCTCTTTTAGTTTTGCTACAAACTGTTCATCTTTTGCTTTACCCTCTTCTTAGTGTAATATACTTTTCGGCACTGTAACAACATTTTGTGCTTTTAATATAGTATAGTTTTCGACAAAGTAACTGTTTTGTTTTACTGATATATGTGTAGCATACTTTTCGGCATTGTTGCAAAACAAAGCTTAACAATGTTCTTCCTTGATTAGCCTGATGAAAGCAGCAGGTGGGGGAAGAAAAAACTCTAATAAATTCAATGAACTGATGTAATAAAATAACTCATATCCTGATAAGAATGCGAGTGGGTCGAGTGTGGCATTATCGAATGGAAAGGAATGAAAAAAATAATCATAATAAAAAAAGCTGGCAGGCAAGTGGTCTTAATACCATTGAAGTGGGGTGATATCGTAACGCAGTATACAAATGTTGGCCTGCTTTTCGGGATAAATTCGAGGCAAAACACCTGCCCTAATAAAATTGTATTGAAACCGTTTTAAAATAAAGTAATTGAAGGATGTTACCAACTTTGTGCAAACAAAAATAGCATTCAGAGGGGAGATCTTTCGAATCACCATGCGAAATTAAGCGAGAAATTAAAGATTTAAACGTAATTTTTCCGAGTGTAATCCAGTAATATTTAAAATTTTAGAAAAAAATATCAGAATGACATTTTTAACTTCGTGAGGTAAAAGTACAGACTATTTCAAACACAGCCAATTTAAACAACCCTTATGAAATATTAGAAAGAAATTATTGTTTAAAAACCCACACAAATTCTGTCATTTGTACATACCACTTCCGCCTTTGCCACGCAATTGTAAAACGAATAGACGATTATAAACACAGCCAACTTAAAGGACTCTTATGAATTATTAGATGTTTTTCCTTATTTCCTTTAAAAACCTATAGTAGTTATATCAACCATAGAAAACCCACACAAATTTTATACCATTTATTCATATCCCTCCGCCATTGCCATCCAATTATGCAAGTGTTTGTTTATTTTAACACCCACCTTTGTAACCCTCTACGCGCTGAATACATCTGGCTCACTCCCAAAATCCACAAATATTATGTTAAACAATCATAAAATATAGCATAATTTCAATAATTTTTTTAACAGCATACTTTATGGCGCTAGTGCATTATGTTGAATTAAACCTGGCCAATTTCATCATCGTAAATCTCTTATTAGTCTTTTGTGCTGGCACGAAAATAGTGATGAGATGATATTACGACGCCAGATAATACATTATTCTTATTATCCTGTCCGCCCAAAACCACATCTGTCGAATGGCTGAGGCGAATACAAACGAACATCTTTTATGATTTTTAAATGTGAGTCATACAAATTCATGGAATTTTGTATGTGATAACACCCAAAAGTATGCTAACAAAATGAAACAAGTTCAGTGCTTTCTGTGAGTGAATCGCAAAAGACACGCCAGTGTAGTGGATGGAGGAAGGAGTGTTAAATGTATCCTGCCAGTTTATAGTGTAAATTATAAATTTTTCGTTTTGCTTTTTTAAAGTTAATTATAATGTTGGTATAACAAGTGCTTTCTTTGGATCTTGCCAGGCGAATCTGTGGAACAACATGAATTTGGTCTGTGTGATTTTCATTTCAAATGTTTGAGTGTTTTAATTCCAGGTGAAAAGAGTGTTGTATAGTTGTTTAAGCACGCCGTCTGTGATTATCGTTAAAATGCACACATCGTAAATAAAATACAAAAATAAAATCTACCAAGGCGGTAAATTAAATTTCACATCAACATTAACTATTTCGCTCTTTGTGCCAAACCAAGTCCTTTTTCCTGCTTATTTTCGGTGACATACTTTCGTTTTGAGCCTGACAAAGTCCCTGGAGTTGGGTTGCTGCTATTTTTTTCTTTTTTGACAAACTCGCAGAAAAAACGCATAAAGTTACTTTAAGGTTACATGTTTATAATACGATTTGGTAGACTGTGTCGATTTTGAATTTTAGTTGGAAATACAAGTGTTGAATAGCTTAAGGGTCACAGCAAAGTGGCATACTTTTAGGTGTTGTACAATGTTGCCTACTTTTAAGAGAAATACATGTGGATTATGAAACAAATTGTACCAATATGCTTAATAAGCAACCAAAGTTAGTTAAATTGTATATGTCTATATTATTGTACAGGGTGGTTCAGAAGACACCAGGGTGTTAAAATAGTTTATAGTTCGTTGGTTTTAAATTATTAGTTTATAGTTATTTTTTATTACTTGTCATTAATGTGGAATTTTGCTAATTTAAACGTAAAAAATAACGACGCATAAGTGGTGCCCATTCTCAGCTTCGCATAGTCGCGCTTTTCCTAAGACGTTTTCCATGTTTTCAGAAATTTTTTCAAAAGTTCCTGAGCTATCGTGAACGCAGCGACCAATTAAAATTTCTGCATCAAAAATGTCCCTTAACAGTACCATTGTTTCTCTGGCTGTGATTTCATCTTGCTCAGTAGTGCACCTTCCCATTTTCAATTTCGGAAGTCTTTTCCCTAACAATCTGAAGAATAAAGGAAAAGCATATGAAAATTCTGCAGTTGTAGACTATGCAAACACCTTCGTTTCTATTGCAGCACCCTCTATATCAAAAAACATCGATTTCTAACAATTTATCAACCTTGTTACGGATGCGGAACATTTAGTTAGTCTTTTTTAGCATATGATGCTTATGTTTGATACTTGTTTCCAATATCGGTCAAATTTATCTTGCCCGTGTGTGTCCCGTCCACTTTTCTTGCATTATTATATTGGAGCGTTTGCGAGGTTGATGCCAGGAGGCCTATAACGGATTTCTAAAACGCCGCAATTCATGTTGAACCTATTATATTCCATAACCTTGCCAACTCCTCCGCAGTACCCCGGAAAGTTCCAGAGCCCGGCAACCATATAAGGTGAACAGTTTTCTCGTTATCCATTTCGTTAAGAGATCCGCGCTAGTCCTGAGCTGGTGTTACATTCAAGAAGACTGATTTGATGGACTTTATAACCACCTTGCAATCAGAGGAGGCATTAACCCGCGTCAAGACTGGAGCATTAGCCCTAATCGCCAAAATGTTTTCCTTATTTAAAGACCATTTTTTGCCCCTCCATCTCTTAGGAATGTACTTAATGTGTGTAAAGGCTGTATATTACTTCAACAGTCAGACAGTTAATATATCCGGAATAGATTCCATGTCGGATCTGAGAGAGTTAAAGGTTGTGAAGCTGAAAATGTCATCCACGCTGAAAAGAAAACGATCCCAACAACGTATTGCAGGAATCATGTATATGTTTGCAAGCATTGATTTCATGAATTGAAGATATAATGCTCTTTTGATTCTTTGTTTTCACCAATTTCCAATAAACAAAGCCTCATTTGGGCAACAATGACATATATTAATACCTATTATGCACTGTATCTCCAACATAGACTATTGAATAGGAAAACGCAATGTGTTGGTACACAAGTATACTATATTTATGACAAGCTACAACCACATTATATTTGCATCGAAACAACAGAAGATAAAAGATTTTCAGCGTGTACTCAAACCACCTGATATTTGTTTCGACGACGGAAAACTCGAATAACTTTAGATGTAGCAGACATTTTTGTTTTCAGCTATGGTCAACAAACACAGCCATACTTGGTTAACAAACACATATATTATAATATATTACTCATTGTGTCTCCAACATGTAATATTGAATATCAAACACTATGTCTTTGGACACAAGAATACTAGGCTGACTTTTTAGCGTGCAGCTTCTTACCTACCAGAGGTATGTGCCCGTAAGTTTGGTTCAAATGGCTCTCACTATTGACAAACTTAGTCCAATGAGAACGTGATGCTACATTACCACCGTTGAACCTGAAAGTAGGCCTGGAGTGTCTTAGGGGTATTCAGACCATATTATACCCAATCCAGATAGCCTAGAGTGTGACTGAAAAAGAGACGTTTATTAGCCCCTGGCAACCTACTTAGTTCTCGGCAAAATGGTGGTAAGATCATCTTGCCTAACTCTCTGAATGTCCGTTAGATCTACGATAAGAAGAAACCCACCATAAATAAAAAAATAAATGGTTTCCCGTTACATCCCATGAAGGGATTAGGAAGAGCGTCTCACAACCACTGAGCTGTGTGCGTTCTAGTTGTGCACTCACTGATTGGGATCTGCAGTTTTACACCGGTTCCGAGTGGTATTTTGAGAAGCTTTTTCATGGCTAAATACTCGATAGTATCGCCGTCACTAAGCGAGGTGATCGCCGTCGAAAGAAATTTACGGTGGTCAGAGTATGGATCGAACCCACGTCCGCATGCGCAAGACCACCGACATCCACCAAGACCCACCATAGCGTCTTCTAATCACACAAAAGGCTTGGCAATATCATAGAAGATTCTCGATACTGTCGTCATGCTCTTTATTTTTATAGCTCCTGCAGCAATCATTAGCTAAAAATCCAAGTCTAGATGCTTACCTGGCTATTACACGGAGCCTCGTCGCCATATTTACTAACGTAGAGATGTAGTGTCTGGTACTGAATATCAAGTTTATCACACGATTCACGTTTTACATCGGTTATGTTGCGCCGCGAGTTGCCAACGAAATGTTTATTTTTAAGATGATTGACAGAATCCACATCGCAAGAAATCCATGGAATGCTCTTCCTAAAAAATCTGCCTCTCAGGTAATCTATGGTCGGTTTGCTTAGTGCTATTATTTTTCTCATTCATGAGCCTTGGAATATAACATATATTGATTTGCCAAGGAGCATCCATGAGTGTTAAGCGTTTCTTAATATGTCTTAATTTCACTTTGTACCTACTCCAGTCGTACATGTCTCTCGAAGACTGTCATTAATATAAAGGGACTTAGTAGTTAGTATTATGTTTTGATAGTAGTGTAGTTTATTTCATAGTAGTGTACGCGACTATTGTAACTGGTGTTCCTAATACAGGAATCTTTTTCAACCACATGTTATTTTGAGACTGATAGACTTCGTGAACAAAGTGTGTGTTTGTTGAAAGAAGTTATGGCCCAAAGTGAAAAACCCACCGCTCGTGCCATTTCAGTCAACAGCGAGCGCTACAAAATCTTGAATACGGTCTTTTTATGGACTGAAATGGAAGATATGAACTCGGATAGTCTTTCGTTTAAGTAGGATGACGCACCATGCCATACAGCTCATCAAGCAATTGATTTTTAGGCAACCGTGTTATCAGCCAATTTTCATATTGGGAAACTGGTTCCGTAGAATGCTCATTTCACAACCGGTAAATTTTGAGTTGTGACGGTCTTGAACGAAACAGGTGATATATTAGGAGAAGTACGCTGACTAATTACAAAATACTTGACACAATGAGCCACCATAATGTTCTGCTTCTTTTTGCCTTGTTTTGTTCTACGTTTGTGGATTATTTAAATTCTCATTTACCTGCGAGTATGCTATGCAGTTTGTCACTATGAAAAACTCATGGAGCATGTTTATTTTGCAATTAAAATGATTTAAATATGGGTGGTTAACATGTTGTGTATATTCTGTTTTATTTTTTATATCCCTAGCTATAAAAAATATATTTGTATTAAACCATATGTTTAACAAATTATCCCACAATCCTCCTAAGAGTAGGCTTTAATTTATTAAATATTCGTACAAACACACATTTTTATTGCATACCTTGGAGGCTGTATCATATTAATCACTAAAAGAGGATTTAGTCAAAGGCGGGTGTTTTACACGTGACAAGTATTTGCACATTAACAAATATATATATTATTAAAAAAGTTTTGTTTGTTTTTCTCTCAAATTATTTGTTAATCTCTGAATGTCGGGGGGTTAAATAAACGGAAAGTCGTCTATTAAAATGTCATCTTTACAGCGAATGGTTTATTTCCTTTGAGAGCTTTCAAAATAAAGTTTAATCATTAATGTCACCGTTTTTTACAATATTTATTTTATTTCTATTCGTTTGTTATTTAAGGCTAAAGGCTTTGAAGCGGGTCGGCTCGGCAAATATGAATATAGCTTAGGGGCAATTTAGTACAAAAAAAAAGGAAATCAAGCGAAAATATATAAAAAAAAATATGAAACAAAAATGGGTTTCATTAGCTACAAATACAACAAATTTAAGTCTCAACAACTACCACAAGTTATGCGGTTCTAACCCCAAATGAGCACTTACAAATAAAAATGTTTTAATTGAAACTATTTGCGAATTCTGTCCTGAATCATAGATGTTGATATAGCAATAAAAGCATACATTGCTATTCAGGTGCGATACAATAGCCGTGCATAAGAATTTGTGCATATAGAATTCATAATTTGCCGATATTGCCAACTCAGGCAACAATGGATTTGTCACTAAAGTTCGAATCTAATCCTCTCGGTGAATGTGGCGTCCCAAAATGCCTATTTTCCAACAAAACCAAATATTTTCGACAGAAGTGAATCCATACGTGTGCTCCTTAAAATTATTTCAGTTCTTGGCTTCTTTGTCTGACGACTTGTAAATATTCATTATAGTATGGACCATACCTGTGTAGCTTTAGGCCTGGAAATCGACCAGATTTTCACGCTACGCCAAATCCTGGAGAAGACCCACGAAAAACAAATCGACACCTATCACCTATTTGTCGATTATAAGGCGTATAAAATCATACGCCTGACCCTGACGAACACCAAATCCGCAGTGAAAGTTGGTAAGGATCTTACCGAACCTTTCGAAACTAAGCGAGGCCTCAGACAAGGTGACACCCTGTCGTGCAATCTCTTTAACATCTTAATAGAGATTATTCTGAGAAAAGCTGCTGTCAACGCTGAAAAAATCCATCAGCAGCAAAAGTCACACGCTGCTCGCGTATGCTGATGATATAGATATCATTGGACGCACAGTTAGAGAAGTTACTGTGGTTTTTTCGAGAATTGAGAAGGAATCAGCAAAAATGGGTCTGACGGTAAATGAGGACAAGACAAAATTAATGGTTTCAACCAGCAGGGCCTCCACTCGATTAGACCAAAGCGTGAACGATGACCACCGTTATAATTTCCAGGTGGTAGACGAATTAATATACCTCGGATCTGCTGTAAACAAAAACAGCAACGTCAAGCGGAGAAGTATGCTTGCGAATAGATGTTAGTTTGGGCTAAGCAAGCACTTTAGAGATAAAGCCCTCTCTCGAGTAACAAAAGTCGAATTATACCAGACTCTCACACAACCTGTCTTGCTTTATGCCGCAGAATCCTGCCGCAATCAGACGACGCATCTGTAGGAGTCTTCGAAGGAAAAATACTCCGAAAAAATTATGGCCCTATAGTGCACAACGGCGAGTATCGGCGACGCATGAATCATGAACTGTATGAGCTTTATCCGGACATTGACATAGTTAAGGGGATCAAGATAACGCGATTGCGCTGGCTAGGCCATGTCAGTAGAATGGATGAAGACGAACTAGCACGAAGGGTTTTCGAGACCGAACTCGAAGGAAGACGAAAAATAGGAAGACCAAGACTCCGCTGGAAAGATTAGGTTGTCGAATCCATGCGTAAACTTGGTATTGCAAACTGGAGAGATAAGGGAAAAGATCGAACTGGTTGGCCAAATATGTTATCTTCGTTTTCTAAGGTCCTTGACCCCTCGGGGTTTTTCGTGACTGGATAAGTAAGTAAGAATGTGTGTGTATAGAGGCCATCGGTGGTGCAATGGTTAGTGCGCGCGACTGTTGTACATGAGAACGTAGGTTCGATCCCAGCTCATACCACCTTACATTTATTTCGACGACGGCCACCTCTCTTAGTGATTGCGACACTATTGAGTACTTAGCCATGAAAAAGCTTCTCAAAATAACGTCCAGAACCGGTGTAAAACTGTATGTGCCAATCAGTGAGTGTAAAGCTAGAAAGTGCAATTCTCAGTGATTGTTAGAAGCTATTCCCAAGTCCTTCATGGGATGTTAATGGACACCAATTTTTGTATGTGTGTGAGGTTATTTAAACACATCGCACCCTAACTACAAAAGTGTGACAACTCAAAATTTTCAGATTTTAAATTTTTGTATCTAGTGATGGCTAAGGAACATCTTTAAACCCCTGTCTCTATCATGGCGTCTTCTCTTTCATCAAAAAAAAGAAACAATGAGTTTTATTACGTGGTACCTGTTCGAGTTCTATGAACAAATTATAAAATATTACATTGAAAAATAAAAATAAGAATATAGTTTAATAGTTTGTGTACTGAAGGGTCTTCTGCATCGCATTTCCTATTTTGCTTACATATTCATTACCATTAGATGTAATATTGTTAAAATAAAAATAAAAAAAATAAATGATTTAACATTACATCCCATGAAGGGACCGGGGAGAACTTCTCACAATCACTGAGCTGTGCGCTTTCCAGTTTTCACTCACTGATTGAGACCTATAGTTTTACACCTATTCCGAACGGTATTTTGAGAAGCTTTTTCATGGCTATATACTCGATGGTGTTGCCGTCACTATGCGAGGTGACCGCCGCCGAAAGAAATTTGAAGGTGGTCAGAGCAGATGTTAAAATAACTAAATCAATATTTAGCTCACTGAAATATGTGTTTTTGTTTTGTCATAAACAGAGCGACGACAAAAAGTATTGAATAGTATAGAGATCTTATTGCACTATTTTACCGCTCTCATGTAGAGAGTCTGAATAAAAGAGCATAAACCAGTCTTATTCTCTTTATAGAAAAATGTTTCGAAAATGTTACTACATAAAAAAGCATAAATGTTTCAAAAGGCATCAATGTTTCATGTCAAAATTATGAATAGACCAAGTTATGACTTTGGCATGTTTTATAGTTTATACCGTTGGATGCGGTTTAAAAATACTTTCATATGATACTAATATTCTAGACATTGTCCATAGCTAAATTGAAAAATGATTTGAAAAATTAAAAAAATAGCACTTTTTAAAATTATCCAGATGACGGGATCATAATTCTAGACACGAGATACCTTTAGAATCATCATAAACCAACTTACTTACTTATTCGGGGTCGGTCAACCCCGGGGGGTCAGGGCCCTTACAAAACGAAGATAGCATATTTCGCCAACCAGTTCAGTGGCAGTGAAAATACATAAACGAACATCATAAAACAAACCAAGGTAAATTTTGAGGGGTACACAGAAAGAAACTTTTTTGTGAGTGCGTCTAATGGACATGTTTACAAACATTGTTTTCACGAATTTAAGATATGCTGTCTGTCGGGTTTCTTTGTTATCTGTACCGTCTTTGATTTCAGCAGAGTTCGACAAACAAATCCATTTTTGGGTCACAAGTAACGGGTTTTTCAATAAGAGCGCTACAGAATTTTTTTTTAAATAAAACAAAACCGTTTTTAGATACCAACGAAATTCGTTGTTCCTGTGAAAGTACGTTCGATGCCATTATGTATGGAACTCGATTTCTTTTGCATGGCCACCACGGGCACGCTTGCAGAAGTCCAGACGCTGAACCCAATTTTCGACGGTTTTCAAGCATAAATCGGCCGATACTGCTGCAATTTCACGTTCGATATTCGTACGAAGTTCATCAATCGTCGCTGGCTTGTTGGCATAGACTATAGACTTGACGTAGCCCCACAGGAAATAATCTAACGGCGTCAAATCGCACGACCGAGGCGGCCAATCGACTGGGCCATTTCGTGAGATAACACGTTCACTAAACTTGGTTTCCAATAAATTGATTGTAGTATTCGCCGTGCTGTTGGAACCACATGTCCTCCAAATCCATAGTATCCGATTGGGGCGAAAAATAGTCGGTTATCATTGAACGATAGCGATTCGCATTCACAGTAATATGCCGGTCTTGATCATAACGGAAGAAGTACGGCCCAATGATGCCGCCGGCCTATAAACCGCACCAAACAGTAATTTTTTCGTGATGCAATGATGACTCATGGATTACGCATGGATTGCTGTCTGACTAATAACGCATATTTTGATTATTGATGAAGCCATTCAGCCAGAAATGAGCCTCATCGCTGACTGTTTAGGTTGGCCTCTAAAAGTTGATGGCACTGACTCCAAATTTCGGTAGTAAAGTTGAATAATTTCGACTCGTTGTTGGCTCGTATATCTTTCCATGATGAAATGGCAAACCTTACTGAAGATAAATGTCAAAAGAGCGGGAAAAAATATGGCATCCTATGCTGGCCGTATGGATTTACTTTTGTAGCGTCTCTGTTGAAAAACCCTTTACATATATTTTAACCTATTACATATATTTTAACCTATATAAAATAAGATATTATGATGGTTATGCAAAACTCGAGCCGATATGGTTGAGGCCATAACTCCACTGTCGCACAGTGTTATTGCCATCAGAGCAGTTAGAATTATATAAAACTGTGTTGATTTGTCAACAACAACATGATTTGGACTCACCCTTGTGTAGCGCACACAACTAACTTAATCGTTATACTTCTAGAATATAATTTTTTTATACGAAGCAATGAGCTACGTCTAATAATAGCCAATTATAACTCAAATAAAGATATCTGACCCGTTTTTTGTTTGTATTAATCACAACCCTACCTTCCCACATTAAAAGGCTAATTGTTATTAAATTACATTCAAATAACATATTTAATTTGAAAAAAATTCAGCTTCATTATGTTATTTCGTAAAAGCGAAGAGCAGTCAAAAAAAAGGGGGGAAACCACATACAAGAAACCAAACGCAAACAAAATCCTTTATATATCCCTTTTCAATTAATACAACGTAACATTTCTATTGCCTGAAAAAGTGAAATTTATGTTTGGGTCAGAATGTTACTACGCCCGTTATTTATTCAATTTAAATAGCAAAAAAATAAATGCTGTAACAAATTTGTTTAACAAAGCATTAATTTCAATTCCGCACCAGACAAACAGACTGTGGTGTGTTTCAATTCGCATGTCCTTCTTTTTCTGGGACTACATCGAATCCCTTTTCATTAAGATGTGGGCACAGGAATCACGAAGGCAATACGTAAGTAATGAACATGAACATGACATTTTTATTCTTGTGTTGTAGTATCCTTTTATTCTTTTCTTCAAGTAATAAAAATTTGTTACGGTTGTTGTTAGCAATAGCAGAAGGAAGGGGGACAAAAATATTGGGGGACAAGTTCAAGAAAAAAAAAATGTCGGAAAAATCGCTGTTAATTTGACAAATAGCCTGAAATGCTAAACGTAGGAGTGACATGATAATAAAAAGGATACACTTGGTTAATTTGAATATTTTGTTGCGCAATCAAAGAATGTATGGGGACTTTTCGAACATATGTATGTAACATAATATCAGAATTGGTAAAACGAGGTAAGTTGAACAAGTGCATACCCTTCAAGGATTTGGTAACTTAAGAATCTTTGTGGAAATTTCAAAGAAAAGGTTGAAAGGTTGTTTATAGAAAAAAGATAAAGAAATGGCTCTAATATTTCAACAATAGATTAAGTGCGGAAAGTATTATCCTGCTCCTCGCTTAACTGTTGAAAAGTACAAAATAATATATGTCTTTACCAAAACAGTCTTTTAATTATAATTCGTTTCTATCCGAAGTAATGTTATTTTTAGCCCGCTGCACTGTCCATAAGTGGAGAAATTGCTTCGCTTTAGCCGACTGAAATAGGACGATTAAGAACTGGGACGATAAAGAACTGCGTAGTTATACTTATGTATCCAACCGGTAAGAAACTGTCATCATGAACAAAAATTTGGGCTCAATAATTTGCCCAAATCAAAAGGGCTTTAGGAATGCGACAGATAGTTAAATGGTTTAAAAATGTGGAAACAAAATTCTGACTGTAATTTAAACAATAATCTATGTGCAGAAAGAATAGTTTTGTTACAAGATTTATTGTTGAACACTACAAAAGTTGCCTACAACAATCGGTTATTGAAAATAATTAAGGTAAACGAAGTAATAAACAGTATTTTACCCCGTATTGGGGTAATTGGGGGTACCCCGTACACCTGCCTAGAGGTTGTTGGAAGCGCATGTACTATGATCGGATGTGGTGGTCTAAAGAATCACTCGTTTTAAATTTCAACGATTATATAGGGTGGGCCAAATAAGACCTACCAATGTAAAATACGTATAACTCTATTAATAATATTCTTTTTTATTCCTTTTTTTTATATATTAAATGCATTTCATGGAAATTTATGGGGATGTTTAGGGGGATAAATATGACATCAGACAAATGTGCACCATTTTGCTCGATACAAACACTGGTTCGTTTAAGTGCGATTTTCACAACAACATGTAATGTTTCTGGTGGCAGAATCAGTATTTCGTCTCGAATATTTTTCTTTAGCTGTCTAATTATCTCTGGCTCAAATATCCCCATAAAAAGAGTCAGGCGCAGTTAAATCTGGGGAACGGGGTGGCCAAGGAAATCAGAATCAAAATATTATTGAAAATATCATTTGGTGTTGCTAATTCTGCATTGCAGTCGTTGTTGGTGGTCTTGCGGAAGCAGAGCTTGCACAATTTGAATTTTGCATCGATGAATCTTAAGATTTTAATTTAAAGTTTTCCGCAATGTTGTTCGGGAAATGAATTAAGTACAACACGTTGCCGCACAGTTTCCACATTGTCTTCAGTACGAATATATCGATGGCGACCAATTCCAGGACAGTCGGCCACTGAATCCCATCCTGAAAACAGATGATCACATTCCTTGTCATGAAGGCTGTGGGAGCTAATCTTGAATTAAATTGTTGACGATACTTTCGCCGCGTCATAACTATTGATCTTTGATAAGAATACAAAATTCAATAATTTTAAAACGCTGTTGTGTACTGTATCTATCTATTATAAATTCCCAATAACTCAATTATAACCTGCAAAGTAAAAAACACAATTATGTTAGAAAACAAAAAAATTATTCGGGTTTAACTTTACGAGTAGTAGGTCTTATTTGGATCACCCTGTAGAAAAATTAATACATTCAACGAAAAAACTCTCCTCGATAACGACATTAGACTTTAAACAACGGCTTATGATTGGTACCGTGGCCATCGGTGGTGCAACGGTTAGTGTGCTTGGCTCTTGTGCATGAGAACGTCGTCTCGCTTAGTTACGACGGCACTATCGAGTATTTAGCCATGAAAATGCTTCTGAAACTACCGCTCGGAAGCGGTGTACAACTGTAGGTCCCAAACAGTGAGTGTAAAACTAGAACACGCACAGCTCACTGGTTTGTGAGAAGCTCTCCCTAATCCCTTCAAGGGATGTAACGGGAACCATTTATTTTTTAATAAATGGTAAAACGGGGGGGCAAGAGGGTAAAACTTGAAAATACGATAAAAATCGTTTCGAAAGGGTAGGAATGTGGCAAAAATTGTGAATATGGATAAACAAAATGGGAAAAAGGGGGGGCGAAAGTGTAAAACTTGACAATGCGAGAAGTAATAGTTTGGAAAGGTTAGGAATGTTACAAAAATTATGAATGCGGGTAAAAGAGGGTAAAAATGGGAGCAAAAGAGTAAAACTTGAAAATGCAAAAAAATTGTTTTTAAAGGTTAGGAATGTGACAAAAATTTGTATATGGATAACAAACGGGGGTATATGGAGAACTTGAAAATGCGAGAAAAATCATTTGGAAAGGTTAGGAGTGTGGGAAAAATTGTGAATGTTGATAAACAAAAGGGTAAAAAGGAAATTCTTTGAAATTGCAAAATGGCCGAAAATTGGTTCACAATGTTTGGGATTGTGATAAAAAAGTATGTTGCACAAAGTGACAAAAATGTAAGAAAAAACTGTATGGAATCAGTAAAAAATAGTATTTTTTGTGCGGATTTAAAATGTATGACAAACATAACTACATAGCAATTAGTGTGGAGAGGGTAAAAAGGGGAAAGTTAAAATTCGAAATGATAAGGGAAACAATAGGTTTGGGCCAAATAGTTTTATTGGCTTCTGTTCAACACAAATGTACAAATTGTATATTAAAAATGTTGACGTTAAAAGCAAACAAGATGGTTTTCACAAAATGCTATGAACAACATGCTCGGTAGTAGATTCAAAACGTGCACTACCCTATGCAATCAACGCCTCGTTGGCTCGCATTGTGAACCTTTAATATTTTTTTTGCCCCCTTCTTACACATAGATGCTACTTTATTTTTAACAAGTTATAAACTATTCCAAACCAATTTTATATAATTTTGAGGTTTTAATTTTTGTCCCTTTTCATTAATCCAGAACTAATGTTATTTGAAGTTCTGGAATTGTTGCGCCATTTTGTCCATATACACTACTACTAACACATTTTCAATATTTTCAAACGATTTCTCTGGTACTTTTAAATTTTTCACCTTTTTATCCCTTGTTATCCACATATTCTATTTTTAACACGTTCCAATCGATTTTCTCATATTTTTCATTTTACCCAGTTTTGACATATTTTACCCACATATAATATTTACAAACAAGAGTTCTCGCATATTCGTGGTTTGTCAATTTTGCGTACAAAAACATTTTTTGACAAGTTCAAATCATTTCATGAGTTTGATTGCTTTTATAAGTTTTACCTATCGAATATTTGACTCTTAGAAGTTCAACCATTTTTAATTTTTAATAAATTCCCAATCATTACAAACTAATTTGCTCGTTATTTAAATTTTTACCCTTTCAATCCTTTTTACCCATTCCACCATAATAATCAATTCAATTTAGTTCTGCCCTTTCTGATAGACGTTGATTATTTTCTACAGCTTCCACAACATTACAATCGATTTCTTTGCCAGTTGCTTCTTATGTATATCCAAATTCGAAAAAATTCCACTACACATGGCAATCGCCTGAT
Source organism: Phaonia tiefii (assembly GCA_963931995.1). Taxonomy (NCBI): domain Eukaryota; kingdom Metazoa; phylum Arthropoda; class Insecta; order Diptera; family Muscidae; genus Phaonia; species Phaonia tiefii. Next base: position 310,560,109 of record OZ008368.1, on the reverse strand, counting down.
GCTGAAACATTCAGTCAAATGTTCTGGATTAATAGCTGGTCGTCAAAACTAGACGTGGTGCTGATATCGATAGCGACCACCAAACCCAAGTGGGTCCCATCCGTCTCCGTCCAGCGGCTGGCAACGGTATTAAAGGCAATATCCCAATGTACAATACAGACCGTCTGCAGGATCCGTCCATATTAATGCTGTAGGATCATACTCTACGCTCCAATTTGGCACAGGACATTCAAAATACGTGTTCAGACATTGTTCGCAAGCTGAAGGAAATAGTCATGGAGGTTCTTGGGGAGAAAAGATGTGTGAATAAACCTTGGTTTAGTGCAGAGTCATGGACTTTAATTCGGAATTGTGATGGCCTGCACAATATGTGTATATGATCGAAGAAACCAACGTTGAAGAATAGTTAAAATGAGCACGTAGAGTGGGTTACACGGTTCGTTCAGATAAGAGATCAATATAGATATGTGATCAATAAATATGTGATCAATATAGCGGGGAAACTGCAAAATCTGCATATAAAGGTAACCTCCATTTTGTGTACTCTTCAAGAGTAAGTCTACGTGGCAATAACATCAGGAGTACTGCTTCGTTCAAAGCTAATGATGTCACGGAGATATCATCACCAGATCAGCAAGTGAATCGATAGCGTGAAATCTGTACAACACAATCTAGACTTCCAGATGATGCAAATCAGTGTACCCCTGCGGCAGCAAACTCAAGTTGCAACTCGAGAAGGGATATTTCAACGCAACCCCCGTCGCAGTAGAGATTGAGTCGGTACTGGGTAAAATGAAGGATCACAAATCTTTCGGTCCTGATAATATTCCAGCGGAAGTGTTGAAATAAGATGAATCACGGTTGTCAGCTGTCATTACGCTCGGCATCAGGAGGGCATTGATGGACAACAAAATACTTATGGAGTGGAAAGAGGGAGTGGTTACCACTATCTCCAAAAAATATAATCTAAGGCTGCGCAGGAACTGGAGAGGTTTGACCTCAGTCAATGCAATAGGCAACGTAATGGCGATGCTTATACTTCAGGGGATTTCGCCGGTGTTAGACCACATTGTGCAGAAGGAGTTTGCGGGATTCATGGCTGGTCGTTTTTTTTTTTGCCGACCACGTAAACACTCCGTATAATCATAGAGCCATTAGTTGAACTACACTCGCCCCCGCACATACTTTCGTAGATTTTGAGCAAGCGTTTCATTGTGTACCCTGTAACTCAATATGGTCCACCATGACCAAAAAGGGGTGCCGGACAAGATAGTGTCCATGATCAGTGAACTATACAGAGATGCAACGTATAAAATCGTGTTAATAGAAAGGAAGGCCAACCTTTCAAAACATCTACGGAAGTTAGACAAGGATGTGTCTTGTGCCCCACATTATGTCTTCTACTTATGGAGGCAACTAATGCAGAGTCACTGTTCGGCAATCAGTGGAGTATTTATGAATATCTACGTCATGTCGACTACGCAGAAGACATATCGTCGATTTTGTATTGGTTTGTCGTAAACGCCAATTGTTTGAAACGGAGATACCAATATTCAAAACTCTACCACTATAGATTTTGAATTAAGATATATCAAAAATCTGACAACAGATTCGGAAAGATAACGCACAAAAACCGACAACCGACGATATGTCTTATGGCACACAAATTCGATAATATCGAGGTCAATTTAAAAAGACTCTACGAAAATGCGAACAAAGAAGTATTGAGAATAAATATAAAGAAGCCAAAGCGAACGCGTATTCGAAAGAACGGAATATTGTTATAAAAGCGCATGGTTCGTTAGTTGAAGACGTAGATTCATTCAACTCGTTAGATTACCATGGATGGTGACTCCACGGCGGATATAGGTAATCGTATAAGGTTGGAGTTTTTAAATTTAGTGTCATTTTTGGTGTGTATGTGGTAACTCTGAAATTTGGGAGCTGTCATGTATGTTTATTCCGATTATTAAAAACGTAGCCCTTGTCGAACGAAAAACGCGTTATAATTGTAAAAACTGATTACAAAACTTTAGAAACTTACAGCTTGCAAACTTCGGATAATTTTCAAGTTTACCCAATGTGTCAACCATTCAAAGAGTGGTCAAAAAATTTGAAGAAACTGGATCGGTTATGGACACTGAGAATCCTGTGCGTCAACGTAGAGGTCGGTCTCTTGAAAACTTTACTGCTATAAAAGAGAGTCAATTCGGCATCGCTCTCCACAACTTCAAATTTCTCGAAGCACTACCCAGCGAATTTTGACAAAACACCTCCATCTTCATGCGTACAAAATTCAGCTTACTCAGGAGCTCAAACCAGCAGACCATGGAAAACGCAGGCAATGGGTAATGGAGCAAAGTGAAGTAAATACAAATTAAATAATCAATATTCTTCGAGCTTGAAGTCAGATTTGCTGTTGTTGTATTTATTTTCCTCGATATTTCGCTACTCCTTTGTGTAGCATCATCAGGAGATATAAACAATATTTAACAATTAAAACAAAACAAAAATAACAATTGTGAAAAAATTATGTCAATTTAAAAATGTTCAAACAAATTTTCCCGCCTCTTTTCAAAATTTTCTGACGTTACACAAATAAAACTAATGTTCGCAAAAAAGTTCATATAAATTAACCCAAAGAAAAATATTAGATTGATAAACAATTTGAGCTTAAATGGTTCTACTTTTTCTAATTAAATGTCTGTAAATTTGGGCTACATTATTTGTATCTGTTTTATAGTTAATTCCTTTCAATGATGGTGTAGTAATTATTTGTAGCATTTTTAACATATAACGACGTTTATAATTGTTTTCCGTATTTAAAACCGCTGTATCCTGAAAGTTTAGGTAATGACTTAAACTAGCACAATGGGATGTTAATGCTGTTTTCTGTGTAGAAATGTGCCTATATTTCTGATCTGATTTGTATCCTGCAATTCGTGTCTTTAGTTTATTTTTTGTAGTCCCTACATATACTTTGTCACAAACCTCGTTGTCATTTCCCTTACATGGTATTTTATATACTATATTAAACATATCAAATTTGTCCAAACCAATCTTTGTTTTACTAAATATTCTGCCTATTGTGTTATATGTTTTGTGTGCGATCCTATAATTCTTGTCGTCAAATATTTTTGACTTCGCCAACCTATCTGTTATTCGAGGTATGTACGTTATTGACTTGTAAATTTTCGGCTCATCTGTAGTAACCCTGTTCGGTTGTCCTTTATCCTCAAATTGCCTCATCAGTCTGTTGGTAAGATGGTTCGGGAAGTTGTTGTCCTTCAGAATGCTTCTTATCCTTTCCTTATTGACCTTGTGGAATTCTACATCACTTGTAGTCAAAACGCGGTCTATTAAATTTTTCGCCGTATTTATATTCACACGTTGTTGATGTTTCGAGTGGAAGTTGATTATTCTTCCTGCAGACGTTGGTTTCTGCTACCAATTAATTGATAAATGTTCCCCTCTCCTGTCCACCAATTTCTGACTCTTATTCCATTGTAAATTTAATACTGGAGTGGAAACTGTTAAAAACATTCAATATTGTATTTATTTCGCCCTCTGAAACGATACAAAATAAGTCGTCTACATATTTTATTAAAATTTTTGGTTTTATATCCAATTTTTCGAAACAAGAGTCCAGTAAATTTTCCATGACGATGTCAGCAACTATTGGAGAAGCTGGTGAACCCATTGGGAGTCCGTTTTGTTGCAAATATATCCTCCCATCATGTTGGAAATATCGGTTATCCACTATAAAAAATCTTAATATATTTAAAAATAAAGATTTATTAATGTCTGTGTGTTGCTTATTGTGTTCCATTTTTCCTCTATGATAGCTAAGTCTACGGGAACACTCGGGAATAGAGATACTACATTAAACGAAACTAAAATTTCGTTACTATTAATCTTCTGGTTCTTTATTCTGTCCTTAAATTGTATTGCATCTTTTACATTATATTTCGAATTCTCCGTTATCTTTTTAAGGATGTTTGTAATGTATTTACACAGTTCATATGATGCTGAGTTAACAAAAGAGCAAATTTGTCTTAAGGGAAAATCTTCTTTGTGTATTTTGGGACTCCATATAATCTCGGTGCTGTGGATACTGTTGTTTTAAGTTTATTCTTCTCTGTTTGATTAATAATTCCTACTTTTTGAAGTTCGTCAACGAATTTATTATTCTTTCTTTCTAGTGTACTCGTAGGATCTTTGCTCACTAGCTTGTATTCTGATGTATTTCCAACAATGTTGCCTGTTCTCGAGTCATAGTCACATTTCTTTATAGCTACTGTTGCATTTCCCTTATCAGCATTAACAATTAAATTATCCTTATTACTTTTTAGGAATTTCTCTGCCTTATTCACTTTATCTAAAATTAATTTATCTGTACTCGTTAGTTTCATTTTATTCATTTGACTATCTAACATTGTCGTTAGGTTAGTCCGTGCTATTTCCTGTTCTTCCTTTTCCCCTAAAGTTTGTACAAGATCCTCCCCCTCTGCGATCATTTTCAAAATTGGGAAATCTTTCCTCTCTACTGGTAGTGCATGTTTCAGACCAAGTGAAAGAATCCACTTCACCTCTCTAGGAATGTTTACGTCAGTTTTATTAACAAACCACTTTTCATTTAATTTAAATCCTAAATTCTTTTCTTGTACATTTACAATTGAATTAAATTTCGTTTGATGTACTTCCTTTGTCCTATTATCGATCTGGACGACATCTTGTTTCAGGAAGACGGCGCCACCTGCCACACTGCGCATGAAACAATCGATTTATTGCAGCAACGATTTCTATAACAAATTATCTCAAGAAATTCTGAGGTCAACTGGCCACCAAGATCATGCGATTTAACGCCGTGCGATTTCTTTCTTTGGGGTTTGGCGAAATCTCGGATTTATTCGAATAAATCTGAAGCAATTCCTGAGCTCAAATCCGAGTTTCAACGCGTCGTCGGTGACATAATGTCATAGCTCTGCGAAAAGTAATGGAAAATTTCACGAAAACGGTAATGGCCTGTCATCAGAGCCGTTGAGGTCATTTAGTGGACATTTTATTCCATACTTTTATTCGGAATATGTTTTCTTCCCAATCTCATAAAGAATCACAAGTATCTCAAAAAATACATGTTTTTATTTTAAAATAAATAGCTGCATTCTTACTGAGACACGCTATATTAAAAAGGCCCGTGTTGCATTTCTAAACCTGCACAAAATCTGGCGCTATAAGAGGATATCGGAAAAGCCGAAATAGCGAATATTCAATTGCAGTGTGAAGTATCTTTTATTCTACGGTTGTACTACTTGGATCTTGACGAAGCTGACAATGAAGAAGTTCCAACTGATTGTTAATCGTTGTCTGAAACAAATACTTCGTATCCACTAGCACAAGACAATTTTTAAGCAAGTACTCTGGCAACATACATGCATGCAACTGTCCTATTGAATTGGGTATACGTAGAAGAAAATAGGCTTGGATCGGTCACAAACATAAGAACCCAATAGTAGACATTGCTAGAGATGGGCGTAGCGAAATAACTCCCCATTAAATAACTCCCATGAAATAACTCCCAACGAAATACTTCCCACCAAAAATGAAATAACTTCCAATAACGAAAAAATTAAATAAGTCCCACAAAAAATTAAAAAACTCCCAATAGCAAAGTGAAATAAGTCCCAAGACTTCTCCTACAGCACTTGTTATATGGTCCTTGTACAAACGGTCATTTTTTTGGGAGTTATTTCATTGTCATAACATAACTCATTATGAAATAACTCCCACCAAGAAAAATGAAATAACTCCAAAAAAACGAAATAAGTCCTACTAAAGTGAGAGTTAGTTCATATGAAATAACTCCCACTTTTGTACGGAAATTTTTTGGGACTTATTTCATTTTTCCGGTGGGAGTTATTTCATGTGGGAGTTATTTCGCTACGCCCTAGAGATGTACTTGAATGTAACCCGCAGGGGTGTCGAAGGCCAGGATGATCACCAGTAGTTTGCTTATAAATTACGCCTTTTTTCACAGAAGGCAATACAGTCGTACTATTAGTCCAGAGTATTTCTACTTCGACACTACAAAGATTTGTTTTGAACATCAAGACATTCTTAAAATGCCACAAAAATTCTTAAAATGCCACAAGCTGAATTCCACTTAACGTTAATTCATACTCATGCGAAATATTTCATAGCAAATCTTTTCGACTATTTTCTTAAAACCCCTCGTATATGGCTTTCGAATAAACGTTGTATGTATTTCTTTAATTATGCTTGACAACATTTTTCCTATGTCCTTAATAAATTTCATAACAAATCACTACTTGAACTTAGAATTGTTGACAAAAAGGGATCATGGTTGGCATTAAAGCCGCACACAAAATACAAAACATAAGAGGACACCAGCTATTGACAACAGTCAGGGAAGAAAGAATGCTGGTATTTCCGTAGAAGCAAACACGAAAAATTAATAAAAGATGAGCATCATTATGTCCTTTTGGGCCTACCTAAGGTTGTCACTTTTTCTACCGTTCGGTTAGCACAATACAGCGAAGAACTCATATGTTTTGTGGGTTGTATGCCCTTAAGTGCTATTTGGTCCTTTTTGTGTGTTTGCTGCTGCTCCTGCTGCCTCAGCTCATAATGTGAAACATTACGAATTCAAATACCACAAGAGGGGTAGAGGTAGAGATTCCCAATACTCATCACTAACTCTTGGTATGCTCCTTCAGCCGACTACATACAATGACTACTTTTTGGAGTTAAGACAGTTGTGTTACACATTTGTAACCATTTTTTATATTTTCCCCCATACAGCCTTAATACTAGTACTGAGCCTTGGGACTTGAGAAAACTTGTGTCAGGTCAAAATATTCCAAAGGGGTGTGTCACATTTTCCATAAAACAAAACAGGCAACACAAAAAATAAAAATAGCAAAGGTTAACAAAAAAACATAAGTTTCAAGAAACGTGATGAAAACGTTTAAAGCCAAATAAAACTACTTATTTAGCCGAGCAAAGCAAACATCAAAAATGTCCTTAAAATTATTTCTAAATATTTACTTAGCTACCCCATTGTCTTTAACAGGCGAAACCGATTTCGATTTTTTTAAATTGTGTTTAAATTTAGTGATATTACCTTGAAAAAGGTACACAAGATAATGGCGTAGGACTAACGTATAAATTCAAAATAGCTTTAAGCTTTGGACACGTAAAGGTATGCAAAAGTAATCAGTGCTCATCTTATTGGATGAACTCCTTAAAAGAGGCAACTATTTTTGGGTAAGCTAGTAAATAGGATTTTGGTACTTTATGATAGGTAACCTTCAGCGTTTTGCCGAATACTGTAGATAAAATATAAAGATTATATTTGTTTAATGAAATAATTAAAAATATAAGGGTGATTTTAATTTCTCGAAAGGGAAGCATAGAATAGAAGCCACACCGTAATGTGACAGTACTTTAAAGTGGTTGGAAGCAGGTAGTGTAAAACTAGAAAACGGACAGCTTATTGATTGGCAGAAGCTTTTCCCTGCCTCATCAAGGGATTTAATGAGAAAATACATTTTTTTTCCACACTATTCGTGGTGCGGTCGGTGTGAAAGAGAGATGTTTGACGAAAAGTGACTTACACCAGGTGGAATTACAATAATTTCTGACTTTATTTTTTCATGTCGTTTTGGTGAAAATCTGTGAAGTTTAAATGTGTTTTACCTTTTTTTAATAGCTGTTAGCATACATTTGTGTTGTATTTAACACAAAAACCGAAATACTGTTGTTGTTATTTTGTTGGTTGTTTTGAACCATTGCCTATATCTGGTAATATTGAAGCAATTCTTTTCAACATCCAACGTTCATATCACACCAGGCCAAATGTTACAAATTTGCTGAGAGAAGTGTTAAGTCGAGTATCAGAGTTAGTCTATGAGTTTACCGGTTCCTTGAAAGTATGCAATACTACTTGGATTTTCGTAATCTTTAAAACTATGCTAAGACATATAACATTTAATAATCTAAGTATGCTTTAAAATAAATTTTGCGGGCATCTACTTCCAAATCGAATATCTCTAATAACAATTATTTTATTTTCAATCATATTCTTACGAATTTCCTTATTCGTCCTTTTTGCGTTGTTTTATTCCCCATAATAAGACAAGATTCGTTTTCAATTACGATAATTACATCGGTATAATTTCCTTTTATTTTACTTATATAGTACAACAGTTTACTTTATTTTCACCACTTTAATAATTCGTATATTTTACTATCAAATGGCGTTGCTTACTTTACGGGGTTTAATCACAAACTGAACTCTCCATTCCAAAGGCCTCCGCTATTTATACCAACTCACCATACTCAAATGTAGTTATCTTTAGTGAATTCAAGAACCTTCTATTCGTTGTTGTTGGATATCTTTGTAGAAACACCTCGAATGGTGGAGAATTATCTTAACTGAGGCGAATTCATGCTACGAGTTTAGCGAGCTGGTCCGTTGTTACAATGCATACTTTCAGGCGCAGCACTCACCGCACTGTTATTTATATAATGTTAGTATGAACATTAAGAGCAAGCAAAACTTATTCGTAACAATAATTTAAACTTTAAAGTGTTAAATTGACATTACTGGTATAACCATAGTTATGAAGAAATACATCAGATGATATCATAATTTTTGACTAAAAAAAGTGGTTTAGGGATCTGAAAATTCAAAACTTTTGAATTCATTTCGCCATTTCGGGGCTGCTAATATCTATTTGGCTCCACAAATGTGACCAATTTAGGTTATTTACTTAAGAAGATATTCAAATTTAAATGAGTATCTACAGTTTCGCCTACGACTTAAGTTTTTGAAGTGTCATCTGGCCGAATGTATAAGAGCTTGAGGCCTATAATCGTGTTGTTAGCAGTTTTTTTGTACGAAGAAGAAACAACTCAACTAGGATCATCTAAATCGGAGATGGTGAGATTAATGTTTTTTGATTTCATATGAGTTTCCCTTATGTATTTACTTATTTCAACCCATCAGAATGCCGTGATTTGATACATTGTAAGGTGTTGAATAGTAACTGTTGATATTGCAGTAAATAGTAGGTATATATTGCTTATGAAATTTCCTAAAACTATGCTGTACTTCCTTACCATCAGTGCTCCTACACCATATACTAGGCTGTGCATTCTCACGCTTATTTAAAGCTTTAAGATTTTATATATTTTTAATATTTTTAAACCTCATTGCGGATAAATGAAGAATACATCACATAAACTTAACGTGACCAACCATCCCGCTATTGGCGGAATTGTCTCATTCTATCTTCAACCTAAAGTATCAAAATTGTTGTTGTATATAAAATAAAAAGTTTCAATTCATATATTGAGTCTTATTTGAAAATATGAACATGATTTGTCTTTAGTTTGTTATTTAAAACTAAAAATTATGAATTTTTAGCGATTATGTTCCACTTTTCAATTACAACCAGGTGAAATCAATGCCCCTATTACCGTTCACCACTCAACTTAGTGGGGTCGACTTAGAGACAACCCAACTTCAACACGACCAAACTTATCTTTTGTGTTGTGGTACACAACTGTATTTGGTTGCAATTGATACGGTGTTACCAGATCGAAATACAATTTTTGACAAGTAAAAGCAGCTGATTTATGTGAAAATAAAATAAGTTAACAATTGTATTGTGATTGGAAAATCGAAAGGGATATAAGTAGCATAAATTGGTTGTATGAAGATGGATAGATAAATATTCGTGATGCATCCAATCCTCTTGAACTACCCATTACAAGGTATGTCTTTGCATATACACGTTGCCATTCATTCATGTTCTGTACGATGGTCCTAAACTATTTAACTCCACAGCAAATCCTTCCCAAAGTTCTCGCACTTGGTTCTGCGCGGTGCCAAATTGTGGTTTTCCAAGGGCGACGGCCATATTATATAATAAAAAAATGGTTTCCCATTACATCCCATTACGGAATCGGGGAGAGCTTCTCACAACCATTGAGCTGTGTGCTTTTAATTTCATACTCACTGAATGGGACCTACAGTTTTACACCGGTTCCGAACGGTATTTCACTATGCGAGGTGACAGCCGTCGAAAGAAATTTAAGGTGGTCCATGCAGGCATTGAACCCAGGATCTCAAGTACAAGAGGCGCCCACACTAACCATTGCACAACCGATTTTATTATATAACGGCTATATAGGGCATATATTATTGTTAAATTAAAATGTTCAAAAGATAAATGAAAATTATAATTTGAAGCCAAAATAATATCTACTTACGATCTGTCCATTCTTATCAACTTAAAAACACGCACAACTATAAACTCAACTGCTCTCAAGCAGTGGTGTAAATTAAACGCGTTTGTCGACGAAACTACCACAGAGTTGCCAACGGCAATGAAACAAAAGTAAATGAACACAACTGAAAAATCAGCTGTTGTTCAGTTGAGTTGAGTCGGCCGTTGAGTTGAGAACTGCAATGCCAATTCATCGATTACGACCAAACTCTCATAAAAGTTGAGAAGCGTCATAGGGGCACAAATTTCTGATGTGCTTCGAATTGCAACGCCATATCGCCTCATAAAGTGGTTCTTTGGTTCAGTTACCACTTCTTTTTCTTCAGACACTCGAAACGATTTGACATCTGCGACCACGGCACTTGCAACAGTTTTTGGGCGGTGCAATTCTTTAGATTAAAATAGAGTTCCCGCATGTCCAGACCTTGGCCGGGCTCGCGGGATTTTTCCCCTTGATAACTCCGGCGAAAGAATATTATGTAAATAAATTTACAGCGTGTCACTTATTCCAATGTTTACGTCATAGATTAGTATTTTAAAGGGTTTTCCAATTTGAGTGATATAATATCTTTAAAAAAATCATACTAATTGTTAAGGAACTTCTAATGATTTTATTTAATGTGAAGTAACAGATTTTTCAACAGAGACGCTACAAAAGTAAATCGATAGGGACAGCAAACGACGCCATATTTTTTCCCGCTCTTTTGACATTTCTCTTCAGTAAGGTTTGCCATTTCATCATGGAAAGATATACGAGCCAACAACGAGTCGAAATTATTAAAATTTACTACCGAAATTTGGAGCCAGTGGCCTCAACTTTAAGAGCGCTACGTCCAATTTATGGTCTTCAGCGATGAGGCTCATTTCTGGCCGAATGGCTTCGTTAATAAGCAAAATATTCGTTATTGGTCTGTCAGCAATCCACACGTAATCCATGAGTCATCATTGCATCCCGAAAAAATTACGGTTTGGTGCGGTTTATGGGCCGGCGGCGTCATTGGGCCGTACATCTTCCGTGATGATCAAGACCGGCACATTACTGTGAATGCGAATCGCTACCGTTCAATGATAACCGAATATTTTTGGCCCCAATTCAATAACGTGGACTTGGAGGACATGTGGTTCCAACAGGACGGCGCCACAAGCCACACAGCGAATGCCTCAATCAATTAATTGGAAACCAAGTTTGGTGAACGTGTTATCTCACGAAATGGCCCAGTCGATTGGCCGCCTACGTCAAGTCTATGGTCTATGCCAACAAGCTAGCGACGATTGCTGAACTTCGTACGAATATCGAAAGTGAAATTGCAGCAGTATCGGCCGATTTATGCTTGAAAGCCGTCGAAAATTGGGTTCAGCAGCTGGACTTCTGCAAGCGTGCCCGTGGTGGCCATGCAAAAGAAATCGAGTTCCAAACATAATGGCATCGAACGTACTTTCACAGGAATACAAAATTTCATTGGTATCTAAAACCGGTTTTGTTTTATTTAAAAAAACTTTTATAGCGCTCTTATTGAAAAACCCTTTACAATCGATACAACTAGGTTCTGAATAAAACGTCTTTTCCACTAATCAAGTCGGGCGTCATGAATAGCACGTATAACATTGACTTGTAAAGCTTGAAGAGAGTCTGGTTTATTGCTAAAGACCAATGACTTCAAATAACCCCACAATAAATAGTCTAATGGTATTGAATCATAACTTCTTGAAGGCCATTCAGTGTCACAATTTCTTGAAATAATCGAATCTCCAAACTTTTCTTGCAATAATTCGGTTGTTGCACGTGCTGTGTGGCACGAAGCCCCGTCTTGTTGGAACCAGATATTGTCAAGATCAACTTAATCCAATTTAGGCCGTAAAAGATAGGTTATCATCGATTTCACCGCTCTCCATAGACAGAAGTACGGACCTATGATTCCACCAGACCAAAAACCACACCAAACTGTCAATTTAGGTGATTGTAATGGTTGTTCATGATTTACTTGCGGATTTTCTACGCACCAGAATTGACAGTTTCTGATGAAAGTGAACCTCATCGGAGAAGATGATTTTCTGAAAAAATCGTTATCGTTTTCAAGTTTTTCCAAGCCAAACTCAGCAAATTCATGCCGTTTATGGTAGTCCAGTTCTTGAGTGATAACATTTTTATACGGGTGCATGCCCAAATCCTTTTTCAAAATCCGCCAGGTTTGGGGTTCGAGACAGTCCCAATAGTTGACAACGTCTTGGAATCGATAAATTAGGTCTTTACCAACACTTGTCTGAACGGCAGCAATATTGTCATTACTTCGAGCGGTTCTTTGTCTTATTGGCACTTGAACATTGTGTAAATTAAATGTACGTTCGTAATTTGCAACAGTTCGACGAGTAGCGAGCACAGGTGGACGCTTATTACAACCATAAAATGGCAAAAGCTCACGAAAAGTTGCAATTGAATAACGATTATTTTGATATAAAAAATTTAATAATTTGTAAACGTTGTTCTTGCGTATATCTCTCTATGCTGAAATTGTAAACATTAAACAGTACAATGAAAAAAAATTACTGGTCATGACATACTACAAAAGAAATAATATAACTCGAATTGGAAAACGCTTTATTTATGAAAATAGAGGATTTTTGGGACTTCTCAGGGCTGCAACTTAAGTTATTGTCTTAGCAGAAGAATCTGATAAAGCCCTGAGCACACTGCAATCGAAATCTCGTTTGTGGAGATTTCGTTTAATCAAACATCTGTTTTTCAATACAATAATCATCTATTAATTTACACGAAATCTTCAAATCAGAGAATCCTGCTGCGGTGTGAATGCAGTATATTATCCTTTAATTGTTGATTTGTAAAAACTATAACCATTTTAAAAATCAGCTTTATCAGAAACATTTGTCTACTTCAAAATGCTACCAAGTACTTTTAAAAATCTACCATACACTATATAATAATACAATAAAATTGTTATAATCATCTCATTTCAATCCTTCATTAAAACTTTAATTAAGCTCAATTTTTCAAGTGACCACCCACCACAATTTCTTTATTATCCTTTGTAAACTTTAATATTGCTATGCAAAAAAAATGACACAAAATATATCTTATAGCTTTATCAAATACGATAAGAAGCATAAACGCTTTTAAAATATGACATATCATATATAAAATCTACCATACGGATGTTTCTTATCGAATATAAAAACGTGGAGTTGCTGTTCTTATCGAATATAAAAACGTGGAGTTGCTGTGCTCTTAAAGGATGTACGCGACTATGAGGAAGGAATTTTTATCTAAATGAAAGTATGAAAAGTGTAAAATAGTTTTCAATTAAAAGTGTACTTTGAACGATAAAAAGAGCGCACACACACAACTTAGGATGGCGTATGAAAGGTCACTCTTAACAATTTTATGAAAAAGGATTTAACGCTGCATGGCAGCAACAATAGCGAGAGACTCAGCAAGTGTTAATAGTTTCAATTAACAGATAACATAGAAATGAGATAGTGAAGTACGCACACAGACATAAAGCAAGGATATGCACACACATATACTTAAGCATACAAAGGCATAATGAGCTCAAGGATATACCAGAACAGCTATTATATATATAGAGTATATGCTTTATATTGTTAAATATTTTAACGAAAGGTTAATTAAATGAAAACATGAAAAAGACATGGGCCACTAGGAGTAAACGTAATATAAATTTTTAATAGCTGGGATAAGTTTAAACTTGACTTTAATTTGAATAACCGAGAAACTTCAGGATTTATGTTGTGATAAAAGTCATGGGAAACGAATTTGAATTTGAAATGTTATATTTAAAACCCGTAGAAAACTCGATAGCTAAGTAATGGGGAAAATGCGATGTGTCTGCCGCTCTTATACAAGAGTTAATAATAACCAAAAGATGCTCGTAATTGGTTTAAGATCTCCCAATTGAGAAGATTTTGAAATCGCTTGGAGATGTCCTCGAAGTCTACCTCACTTATTTTTTAATTTGAAGTGCTTAGATGGAGTGTTCATACAAATTAAATCTTCCTATCCAGATGAATTCTTAAGATCCTTACGGTTAGCATAACTCGGCTTGAAGGTCAACTACCTAAAACACAAATTGATGGAGGTCGTGTTTCTAGTTCACAGGGTATTTACAATTAAATTGATACTTTACTTAAAATGAAAAATTTCATTTTTAATTTGTAATTGTTGTTTATTTTCCTGACGATGCTACCCAATGGGTAGTGAAATATTTAAAATAAGAGTATTCCAAATATTGAGCTAACGACTGAATATTTGCATTCTAAATAAAATACAATAAGGTAGAATAAAGTGTCACATTTTCAATTAAATTATTACCTTAAATCATGTCTCCATCAGCTACCCATTCTAACAATTGTTTCATTCCATTCTCATCAATGTGTTCAATGTGTATTTTTTTATTGTTTGGATTCAAATATAACGTGTTCGTAGGTTGCCGCAAATATAGTATATTTGTGTCCAAACTCATTGTGTTTGCTATTCAATATAACATGTTTGGGACACAATGATTAATAGGTTATAATATATGTTTTTTTGTGACACACTGGTGTCTGTCACAATAAGGGAACAAACAGCAGCAGATCTTCAATTCACGACAACAATGCTTGCAAACATGTACATGGTTCCTGCAATATGTTGCTGAGGCAGATATTTTTCAGCGTCTATAATTTCGCTTGACATATAACCTGAATCTCGGCTTTGCATATAAAGCCGATGTAAAAAAACATAAATGTTATTAATTTCATTATCAAAAACAACGCGTTTCTTATTACGAATGAAGCTCCAATCAGAATTCAGAAATCTACTTCTCCTGAAAAATTTAGGAAAGTGGACTTGAGTCCTTCTTGATAAACACGGCAGATCAGGAATCGTACCCACGTTCTAATGTACAAGTGCCGCTCATGCTACCATTTCACCACCGAGTACCACAGAAAATGCATTTTTGTCTGCTGCATCTATTTTTTTCTCAGAAAATTTTATTTTCAGGTTAGAAGTTGATGACGCAGTCCATGAATCATCCCTTATATATCTTTTTTCTATTAGTATACTACGGGTGCGAACACCACTTGAAAATAATTTAGAGGCTCAAAATCCAGTCGACGCTCAAATGACCAATTCCCATAGGTCCCCACTTTCTGCTGGCTCGTACTGGATTCATGCAGACGAGATTCTCAGGCTTTTCATCGTCCTAGCAATTTTTGCCAGCCATTTGCCAGGACTTCCAATAATACAACGTCATTCAAATATGACACAAACATTCACCGGAAACGGATGCTTGGCACAAAAGATTTCGCAATATAGATAATGCATAAGCAGGTAGGCTATGGGGTCTACTCTAGTGTGCCACCCCATGACTTCTAATCAAACAACTTTATTCAAATATGACACAAATTTTCACCGGAAAGGGATCCTTGGAACAAAAGAGTTCGCGGTTTAGACAATGAATAAGCAGGTAGGCTACGGGGTCTACTCTAGGGAAGTAGGGTTGGCCGTTTCTCGTAGACTACCTGACTATTATAGGGTGTATCGGGCTGTTCGAGTACTGGACGATTGTGTGAGGTATAATAATCCAAGAGTCATTTACGTTTATGTTTTCTCCAGTTACTCGATGACTAGTCACTGGAATCTATTCAAGATCTGCCCAGAACTACAAAAGATCTCTACGAGATGGTCCGTAATTACGGCATTTACCTCATGTTGGTGACAGGGCACAGCTACACTCCGGGGGACTGCATAAGAAATGAGCTGTCTGGGTTAGGGACTACTCTGCAGCGTCCACAAGAATTGGAACGTGTTGTTATCACACTAGCAACTTGTAAGCATATTTTGCAATAGTGCTTCTATATGATGATGCAACAAATGATAGACGAGGGACCGTAGGTGTTATACTCGTACGCACAAGGCAAACTTGGCCGATTGTGGATACCAGGATATCCATGAACGTTCTGTGTCAAGCGAAGCCGAAGATATTAACGCTTGTTTCATTTTTGATGGGGCACTGCCAGAATGGTATTCAAGCTACGAGACTAAAGGTCAGGGCAAATGACTTCTGTCGAAGTTGTAACGTTGAGGAAGAGGAATGATCCACTGAACATACTCTCTGCACGTGCCCAACATTAGCCGGCAGAAGGATGTGTACTATGGGATCGTACCTTTCTAGGGACCTGGAAGAATTATCCCGGATAGACGTAGACAAGACATTGAGCTTCTCGGAACAGACTTCTTAATCTGTATATATATAAAATTCTCGTGTCACAATGTTAGTTACCTTACTCCTCCGAAACGGCTGGACCGATATGTATGAAATTTTGTGTGCATATCGGGTAGGTCTGAGAATCGGCCAACATCTATTTTTCATACCCCTTACTGATAGGGGTAACCCAGGCCGTGCCAAGCCCCCTTGTCAAAAATCGCTCTGACGGCTTTTCTAATATACCGATTGATATGAAAATTTCACAATGCGGTACTGATGACCTGCTGACAATCCTTGGCTATATTTGGAAATGTTTGGATAAAGAGGCGTGGTACCGCCCATACAACATGAAATTTAAAATGGTTGTATATCATGAACTATCAGAGCTAAGAAGATGAGATTTTGTATATATGTTGTTGGTACTGTATGAATTACAGCCAGGCTCTAAGTAGGCGGTGCCACGTCCCCTTTTCAAAAATCGCACTGACGGCTTTTCGAATGTACCGATTGTTATGAAAATTTCACAATGTGGCACTGATGATCTACTGATAGTCCTTGGTTATACTTGGTAGTGATTGGATAAAGCAGCGTGGCGCCGCCCATACCATTTGAAATTTAAAATACCTATATCTCGTGAACTATCAGAGGTATGAAGATGAGATTTGGTATATACATATGTTGTTGATACATTATGAATTACAGCCAGAGTAGTAGTGGGATGTACCAGGCCCCTTTTAAAATAAACCGTTATGGCAGTCATAATAATAGTTTGATCGTCCTGAAAATTTCACAGTATGTTGCAGTTGGCCTAAGTATACGAACAGGCTATTTGGAAGCAAGGGCCGAGGTGCTGCACACACGCGTCAATGTTTGACTATTACATATACTATATCAAAGAATTGTCCGCAAACCAGGCACTTGACAACATATTTCAATGTATCACAAAAATAATTTGGCCGATTCGATTTAAATAATTTTTTTTAAAGTTCAATCCTTCTAACTTTAAAAAAAATTTTAATCATATCGGCCATATATCTTTTGAGATACATTGAAATATGTTCACAAGTGCCAGGTGTACGGACAATTGTTTGATACAGTGTAGGAATGTAGGTTCGGTATATATACAACTGATATGATGCAAATTACTGTTTGGGGATAAACAATAAAAATACGGCTATTAAAAAGGTCAGACTATGACGCTAAGAAAGTGACCATATGTACGAATGAATATGAATATCATTGAGGTCAGTTTCGAGAGCATCCTATATATCGTAATCCCAATAATGAATTTTTAAAAAAAAATTTAGAATAATCTTATAGAGGCTTCTATAATCACTGGAAATTATAAACAACCTGATGAACTGATTCTAGGCATTCCAATGATACCTACAGACATGCCCATCGATATCAAAAGATTCCAGTTTCCGATTATGTTGCCATTTGCGATGACCATTTATAATATATGTTGCATGTTCACGTGTAGGTAAACCTTCCGACTAATATACATTTGCACCAGATGACAAAACTAGACATATTGTATATCCTAGAGCACTTGAAGAAATATAAGAGAAAAAAAGAAAATTGTGATTCATTAAAATTAAAATTAAGGGTTAGCGAAGCGCAACGGGTACAGCTATTATAGTATAATGAGAAGCTTTTTAGACAGATCAGCACACGATAGAAATCTAAAGAAATACTTCTAACAAATGGTTATTTTACATTCTAAAGGTTTATTTGCCCATTGTCAACTATATATTCATTTACTGCAAACATAATGGAACAAAATAATTTTGTTCACCCTTGGGCATTACAAAAACTTTGAAGGCAAAACGAAGTTTGCCGGGTCCAGCTATACTTATATATGTATAGATATATAGATAGATATTGATTACAGGCACTCCTCCTAGAAACTTCCCATTAAACAACAATTTTTCCTCCATATGTTAGTCTAGACACAAACCAAAGCAAAAGTACCCAATATAGTTGATAATACTGGGATGTAATAAAGTTGATAAAAAAAAAGTTGTTTAATTTTTTTAATTTAGCCCATAACTTCGTTCCAAAAAAAGCATCGAAAAATATCTAGGCATTTCCGTTTTACGCACACTTTTGTGATGATGTGTTTTCCTATATAAAATGTGTGAATTCATTTGTGGCATAGACATCATTGAATACTTTTTGTCGGAAGAGCGAAGTCTGCCGGGTCAGCTAGTAATTGTATATAATAATTAATGAGTCTTTATCGCCCATTCTATATGTCTCTTTCTAAAATGAGTTATTGTCTAGTATTCCATGAATTCCCCTCTTTATTTTAAGATTATTGCCTTATAACGCATTTACACCGCCGTTTATCACGGCCAGGTTAGCGATAACCCAATTTCAGATTAAATTGAAATTTCGGTCGGTAATTCCGCGCTTAGATAAACTCCGCGTCGATATAAAATTATCGAAGACGGCAGCATAACAAAAATCTTAAGTTGGCGGGTATTGGTTTTGCTAGTTTTGTACAATTTTGGAATGTTTTAGAAATAACTGAACCATTAAAATTGGATCAGTAGGGTAAAATTGCTAACTTTTCAACCAGTGGTCAGATTTTTTTGTTTTTGGGATTGTTGGAAAGGCCTTTGAGAGACCTTTCAGAATCGTTTAGGGCATTTTAGAAAGATAAGCGGCTATCTTTTTAGAAAAAAAAAACATAAGTTACCTGCCATCTGGCTGAGCAAATTGAGGTAATGTGCATATTCTTATGTCTTTTTTTAAATTTTCTGGATGTCGGCGATTTCACTGTTTTTTTGATTCTAAAAGGTCTCCCAATGACCTTTCCAACAAGCCCAAAAGCAACAAAATATGACCTCTGGTTCACACACACACTTGCATTTTCGGGGATGGTCGTAGTGTACATATTTTCATTAAATGAGCCAAGGAATACGCTGGTGAAATTAGTCCAGTCGTGACTGACTCACCCTGTTTAATGTATTTTTATTAATGTCTACTTTTAGGTCGTTTTTGTAAGAATATATATTATATTTTCCCGAAAATTTCCTTTCTTAAAGAGAGGTACTTCTTTTCTTAAAAGCTAATGTTACTTTTAAGAAAAGGTACTATTTTTAAGAAGAAGTATTTTCTGGAAGAAAAAGCGATAAGAGATGAATTTTTTTTAGAAAGAAGTCCTTTTTTTAAGAACAGGTATTTTTTAAGGAAGTGGTATTCTTTTTAGGAAAATGTACTATTAGAAAGACTACTTAACTCAAGAAAATTTATTAATTTATTTGATGATGAACTTGTCACGGAGTTCGAAACTAGTCATGCCAGTGAGTGTGTGTTGAACTGAATTGTCTTTTATTTCCAACAAAACCCAATCATTTTTCAATTAGAAAAATGTTCATGACTTGTAAGCTTGTAGTATGAATTTCTCATACATTAACCAAAAACTAAAAAAAATCGGTCATAAAAATTTAAATTCAAATAAAACAAAAGTTGTTTAGTTGTTTTTTTTTCCATTTATCCCCTATTCCGCAACGTGCGATAAGGAACTTCGTTCCGAAAAATTAAACTACAGTTTCTACAGACTACAATTTTATGAGTAATCTTCTGGGTTAGCGCGGGCTTCGAAATGAGTTAATCTGAGTTGATGTGAATGCCGTATTATTGCTCCGATCTCAATAATTTCCCTTCTAGTTTGTCTTTCTTCTGTTATCCCTGAATATCCCAAGCCTCATCTGCCTCTTATCAGTTTTGTAATTTATAAGTAGTTACATTTTAATTTCTAGTTTAAATAAATATGTTTATAACGTTAAAGGAAAAATCTACCTCGTCGTCTTATTTCGAATTCAAACCAAATTCAAACTAAATTGTTTTACAGTCGGGCTAATCCTTAACACCTCATCGAAGCAGCTTGGGCCTAGATTGAGGCAGCGAGATCTAAGACATCCTTCTATCCAATTTCGGTTAGGTTTACATTGCGCGTGAATTGCGAATCTCGTCCACATTTCCAGTATTACCACCCAGGAGCATTCACGCATTATATGCTTAAAACTCTCTTATGGCATGCTAACATGTTCAAGATCCTGTGTAACCTGTGCGGAAGACCCTAGTTTCTCCAGTTTATCCGCTCTGCTGTGGACAAGTCTTTAGTGAACCGCCCTTATATTCTGCAGCTATATTCTTGCAGTTGTTGTGCAAATTTTCGGGACATACAGCTAAACATAAATCTAAATTTAGCTGCAGGCTTTAGTCGCCAGTGATATAAACCTTAATATTAATCTTGTACTCACTTTAAGTTTAAGATATTGTAAATAAATAAAAAACAAAAAAATAAAACTAAATGCGAGGAATTAACTATAACATATGGATGCTGACAAAATTCTTCATCAGCTATAACATATTTCTACTTATGTCTCTGGAAACTAAGACTCGGCTTTAAGGACCAACTAGTTAAGTATCTAAGACACATATAAATAAGGTTCGTGTCTTTAATTCCGAGGATGCTTTAAGGAAACTCATTTATCTTAACTTCGGGTCGAGGGGAAATGAATAATGTTTCGTGGAAATAACACAGTCGTCTAATTAGGTATCAAAAAACGTTTTGAATTAGTTTTGCAAATTTAAGTCCTCATCAATGACTTTAAAAATAAAGCCACTTTGAAAATATCTACCAATTCGTCTATTGAATGTAATGGAAAACAATGTTCTAATGTTCTGTCAGAGATTTAACATAATGCTTCCAATGTGAGGACTCCGTTTTGTGATTGAAAGTATAACTTTGTCAAGGTGCAATATATTATGTCGAGCTATGAAATATTTTCCAGTATTTGTAAGGCATATAGCAAGCAAATGATTCATTCTTAACATTACGATTTAAAATTACGATTTAAATTTTTTTTAAATTTTATTTATCCAAATATACATGAACATCTTATTAAGAGCTATATACATTTTTGAGTTCTATCTAATAGATATATCAACAATTGTGGCAAGGAATAGTTGTTAAATATATACATACCCAAATTACTGACTCTCGTGTTCTTTGAATCAAGAAGACTTTGTAGCATTACGATTTTGTGGTTAAGGAATTTTCTTTAAAAACTAACAGCTTGTTTTGTAGATTATCAGTGCATTCAGTTACCAAATGTGTTAATGTCTAAATAGACACCGAATACACACCGAACTACTTAACTAGATATCGTAACTGGAAATACCTTTCATGTTCTTGGTGCTCTATTGATGAAGACTTAGTTACACACTGACATGTGGTCTAATGCAAGAATTCGAGCTGAGAATTTAATACCTGTTAGGGTTTTATGCTTTAACTACAATCGGATCAATGTGATTGCGTATACGATGTTGCAATGTACAAATTCACACAGTAGCTCAAGAAAGTATACATACAGCCATAAAAATAAACTTTTATTGAAACTAATAAAATTTAGAAACCAATTATATTTTTTGCTTATAACATTTCGATATAAATTTGAAATAATAAACAAAAAGTTCTATACTCGTAAAACAACGTAACTACAATTTCCATTTTGTTACAGAAGAATTGAAAAACATTATAAAAAGGCAAAGAATACTATTTTGGCAGCAATATTTTCGACTTTTGCTCACGCTAAGACCTCTCTTAAGGTAAGAACCGAAAGTGTGGCTGCCAAAACTACATACCATACCATTTTTTAAGCGTTCCTTTTCTGCTCCTGTACACAAATGATAATTGTGGTTAGGTTGTTTTGCATTTCAGCTAACGATATGTGTGTATATTTCCCTTGCAGTAAGATTAGAAATTAATAAATGAATTTGAATATTAATCGGTCATAAAACTCAAATTCAAAAAAAAGAAATAACATCGTTGTTTCGACCAGAACTTTTATGAAAATTATTTCTTAATTTTCACTAGAGCAACATCACCGGTAGACTAAAGGCAATTGCGTTAATTTAATTGGCCTAGCTATGTATGTCCATGGCGGAATACAAATTATAAAGCTCGTGATAGCAACGACGTCGGTACTGATGTTCTTCCATAGTAAAAAAAAATGGTTTACCCTTACATCCCGTGAAGGAATCGGGGAGAGCTTCTCACAACCAGTGAGCTGTGCGCTTTCTACTTTAATATACTCACTAATTGGGACCTACAGTTTTGGACCGGTTCCGACCGGTTTTTTTGAGAAGCATTTTAATGGCTAAATACTCGATATTGTCGCCGTCACTAGGCGAGGTGACCGCCGTTGAAAGAAATTTTAAGTTGGTAAGAGCAGGGATCGAACCCATGATCTGAAGTACAAGAGGCGCGCACACTACTCATTGCACTACCGACAGCCACGTTCCTTAATAGAATCATAACTTTTACGAAACACAAAACTGCATACCGAGCCCAAAATAGCATATAGTTGCTGACATTGTTGTTGTTGTTATTCACGGCAGAGCCAAGGTAGATACATTTATCTACCACTTAAAAATTAAATCGTTGTTCGACCTTTACGGGTAGACCTAGTTGAGAGGTTTGTCTAGTCGTCGACACGCCCAATTTTGTCTTGGCCACATTTCTTTTTCGTTTCTTGTAAATACCGCCGCAAACTCGCGCAGATTTCCCCCAATGATGTCAATGTCGTCAACATACGCGAGCAACATATGTGTTTTTCTGTGATGAGGCCTTGTTCATATTTACTGCAGCTTTTCTCACTATTGTCTCCATTAAGATGTTGAAGAGACTGCTTGAACGTATATCGCATTTTCTAAGTAATCACCTGGTGCATAATTGTTCGGTGAGGGTTTTTCCCTACCTTCACTGCTGATTTGGGGTGACTCAGTGTAATTCTGCAGAGGCGAATCAATTTTGTCGATATCCCAAGTTCAGATATAGCTTCGTACAATTTTTCTGGATGGGGCTTTGTAATCGACAAAAGAGCGTATGTGTCGTTGATATTTTCCAGTCGTAGACTTCCCTGGTCTAAAACCACACTGATAAGTTTCAATCAGGTTTTCAACAATTAGGGTTGTTTAAAATGTGGTATCTAAAACGCTCGATAATACCTTATACGCGATAAATAAAAGACTGAAACCGCGATAGTTGGAACATACACACGGATCACCCCTTTTGAATACAGGACCTAGTATACTGAATCTCCAAATGTCAGGCATAGACTCGCGCATATAATTTTCAGTTCAGAAAACAGCACACTATGCCCCAATTTATTGAACGCCTTGGAAATGCACTTACTTACACGCTGAAAAAAATGGTCCCAGCAACACTCTGTAGGAAGCGTGTATATGCTGGTAAGAATGGTTTTCATGAATTGAAGTTCTGCAACTTAAATAGAATAATCAGTGTCTCAAACATGTAATACTGAATGGCAAACACAATGTGTTTGGACACGACTATACAATATTTTCGAAAGCCCCCAAACACATTGAATTTACGTCCACACAACAAAATAGGCTTTACTGAAAAGGATACGACCCTCGATCCTTAACATATCGCTTCCTGTTTATGACACTAAGCTCTCGCAGGCATTCTTCCATCTGGTCTTCCAAGGAAAATGTTGGTCGTCCTATTTGTCGATATTCTTCGAGTACGTCCGGTAGCACTTCTTCATTCTAATTAATTCTACCACGATAGCCTAGACAGCGTAAACTTGTTCTTCTGATTCCCATAACTACACCAATGTCGGGATTCTGTTTATACTTTGTACACATTCACCGTTCTCTTTTATAGTACCATATAAGACTGCCAGTGCCGAGCTCTGACAGGGCTTTGTATAGATTTGTCCGTATCGGGCTATCGAACGCGGCCTTATAATCTACAAATATGTGGTAGGTGTCAATTTGTTTTTCGTGGATTTCCTCCAGGATATGTCGTAATGAGAATATCTGGTTGATAGTTGATTTTCAGGCCTAAAACTATACCTATAAGGTCCGATCGAGTCTGCAACAAACAGTTTTAGTTTTTTGCACATTTCGTTGGAGAGGACCTTATATCCGATGGATAAAAGTCTTATTCCACGATAGTTGGTACATATACTCGCGTCGTCTTTTTTGAAAACAGGGCACAGTATGATAAGGCTCCAATCGTCGACCATGCATTCGTCTAACCAGAAGTTGCACATGAGCTGTTGCATGCATTATTCCAACTCATAGCCGCCAGTCTTAAACAGCTCAGCCGCTAGTCCACCAGCACCAGCTACTTTGTTGTTCTTAAGCCGAGAAATTGAAGTTCAAACACCGCTTCGGCTAGGAGGGCAGCGGTCGGCACCATCGCCCTGTAGTTGCTCAACTTCCTCCTCTGCATTGAAGTTTCCTAGGACAAGTATAGCAGAGAAGTGATCTATCTCCAACATACGCTGCACATCTTCGATAAGATTCCCGTTCTTATTTCTACAAAACGGAAGCCCTGACCAATGGCCGTTAGTTCGACTTCGCAGTTTTCTTCATTCTCTATGTTTCAATTTGCTCACTCTCACGCTTTCACATAACCGGGTTTTCGTCTTAATTTAAGGGGTGCCTCTTTCCTCATCTCGTTTTACCGATTCGTTGCGGCTCGCGTTGCAACTGACTGAAGCAATGCCAAATGTGCAGTGCTCTTTTCATCACATAGGTGTGTGAATTTATTCATAGTACCATGGTTTGCCTTAGAGCGGGTTTCGTAACCAAGCACGGTCTCTGCAGCAGTTTTCATAGAGTGGGAAATATAATTCCACTGCGCATCAGGATCATGATGTGGTGGTGCGTTCTGGGCCAATATCTAAGTAAGCTTCTCTGCATAGGACGTGGATTTCTCTGGTAATTGCATCTTTCCCATGCCAACTTTCTAAATGTCTAGTTTCTTGCGACTTTCGCTCTGATTAATTTTGTACGAACCTTAGCTGCAAACAGGTAGTGATCCGAATTGATATTAACCGTCGATTCGCACATAAGTCCATTACATTACGGCAGATTGCCTTCCATTAATTATCAAGTAATCTATCTGGTTTATCGTTTGTTGATCAGAGGATATCCAAGTATCGCTGTTGATACCTTTATGTTGCAATCCCGTTGTACTGGAAATTTTTTTCGCCGCTGCAAAATCTAATCGAATCTCATGCCGTTATTGGAAGTGATGGCGTGTAGACTGAGTTTCCTCTAGTAGCTTCAGGAACATTTTCGCCTAGCAGCAGTGGTATACGTCACAGGTATTCTTCATTTTACAGCCATGTCCTGTCCATCGCATCTCCTGTATAGCACTACTGTCAGACTTTTAATTCTAGAGGACGTCTTACAGTTGGATAGCTGTACCGGATCTGTATAGAGTTCTAAAATTCCAAGTAAATATCTATAAACCGTAGTCTTCATAACGTTTGCTGGGGTCGTCAACAAGTAGGGGGTTTTATGTATGTTATTCTCAATTCGTATTTTCATTAAAGAAAGGCGGCGGAAGACAATACCAGACCACCACTGGTTTGCATTTTTCCTGCTGGAAAGATGTATTCTGTGTCGCCCACTTTGGGTCAGAATCTGACTAGAATGACGCTGTCAATAAATTAGTTTTGTTTTCCCATGCCCTCATCCACAGCTGACAGGTAGTATTGGTTCACCAGCCTTCCAAGGGAAAAAGGGGGATATGTTCAGATCAGTTCTTGGGTCCCTGTATAAACTACTAGATGCCCCTAGGAACCGCAATGATAAACGCGAGATAACCTTTATTTCACGCAGCAACACTTTATCAGGGTGTTCACGCTTAAGCCCCCATATCGCGACAAGATCGTCACCTCTGGTGGGGAAATGCCCAGAGTTCTAACCTGTTTTTCGCCAGTAGGAAAGCAGTAGGAAAGCCTCGTAGTTCGATTTCTATTTATGAAAGCTCTTAAAGAAATATGTTTGAAAGTATAGCAAAAGACTTCCATGCAAATATATCAGCTTAATCAATAGTGTGTATGAATAATTGGTCGCCCACGCCAAGAGTTAAGGTATAAGGCGATGAATTGGCGCCAACACTTGTGATAAACAACTATAACACGCTGGGACAGATTTAAAAAATGACCGGACAAAATTCCAAAAATCGAAGCAGTAATCCAAATAAAATAAGTGACTTAAACAGTGGCCAAGTAACCACTGAGGTCGAAAATTAACTGTTTTGAAGTTTCCATGAACGTTGGTAATCAGGCAAGGGGACCAAAGTTGAGTATTGTTTCAATACATGCATGCAGGCTAATTTTGGGCTATATTTAGTAGATGTGTGTTATTTGAGGGTTATGTTTCTGGTTGTTTTAAACCTTTAGTATTTATTTTGTGTTATGAGAGCTACGAAATTGTATATTAAGTTAATTTAATTTATTTAACGTTTCTAGTTCAATTGGAATGAAAGTAATTGACTAAAAATATTAAACTTTTTAATCTTTTGAGGACCGACAAAAATTATGATCAACTGGGATCAGCGCGCGATTTTCACTTCTGAACACTTCAGACCCTAACCGAAGTCAGTGATTTTATTTCGTTACGCTTTACTACCATTTGCTGAAGAAAATTTTTTTTAAACTTTGGGCCAGTTTTTGATTTCATATTTAAATATAAAATACTTGTGTATTTTGGCACATTTTTTTCGTGATTGTCGGAGCGTATCGGTAGTTATATTTTTATTCAAACACCAATTTCTGAAAGCATCCTCTGTAGAGCATGCCAGCCTGGCTAAAGCGATATCGATCAGAAAATCTAAAAGAAATTACTTACTGATTTCATTCAGGTTGTGATAATATTTTCCGACCATTTTCGCTGCAAAGTCAATGTCTTGTTTGCTATATGTAGACTTTATGGGGACACTGTATGGAAATGTTACGTATGGATGTGTGTACATTCGAAAGTTGTTATGTATGTGAATGCATGCATGTATGAGTTTCTTGTGAGGGAGCATGTGGTGGTCTCTTCTGATCCCTTCAATTAATAATTTCCAAGAACAGTGAGTAAGTAGCTGGGTCATACCTTTATTTCTGTTTGCCATATTTTCTAGTTAATATTATCCGTTTCTGTTGGAATTGATTGATAGTTCACTTTTGTGTACTAGCTTTGAAAATGTTTTCAACTGTTACTCACAGTTTTAGTTATCCATAGTGTCCAGTTATGTTAGATTTCTCTCTCTTTGGGTAAATTCTAGGAAATGGAATCAATAAGATTTTAGATGGAATCAATAGGATGTTAAAGCTTCAGTTAGGGGCTGTGTCAAAAGAACATAAAGAAAAAGTTGGGTCTCCAATCTTGGAGACCTTGTACAAAAAAAAAACAATATTTCTGTGGAAATATTAAATTCCGCAGAGTCCATTTTATGGCACAGTTTAATTTATAACTCATGTCAATGCAGCTATTAGCTGAACCAAATCAAAGGGAGGCAGCATAGAATGTACACACGGCCTACAGAATCGTTAGGACATAACCGCAGCATTATATTAGCATAAATTTGCGACATCAAAGCGATTAATTTATTCCACTGTAGAGGCTACCACCGTCTACTACATTCACCCTGAATTTGCCATAAATTTATATACACGCTGATAAAAACGACCGCTGTAACTTATTCTCCCAAACATATTGTGCAAGAACCATGCTTGTGTTTGCAAGTCCCAAACTCACTTGTATTTAAATGCAAACATTAGCATGTTTACTGACAAATATGTAAGTTTTTACGTTGAAAAATATGGTTGCTTCATCCGAAACATCCGTATACTTACGTGTAAGCATTCGCTTGTTTCCCTCCAAACCTGCATGCACTTACGTGGGACCGTATGCGTATTTCCTCCCACACATAATAATATTTAGTAACGAATTAGTCTTTGATTTCAAAATTTATAAATATTTAATACAAGAAAGTAAAAGATTTAAAACGCTCCTTTTTATATTTGCTTACATTGAATGCATTATTTGTTTTCTTATGAAATGCGAATCTGCTGCGCCCTTGCTCCTCCTTTCATTGTTGTTTCGTTTTGTTTTCAGAAGGTTTGGCTTTTATATACAAACAATACTAGTATAATACTAGTACTGCACGCGTGTATTAATTAACTTTTATTATATTTCACAATTGGTCCGCCGTTTCCATTTTCTCAGTAAAGGACCGAACAGACAAAGGGCTTCACGTTGTTGCCCTTTCAAGTTTCTGTCGTCAAAATCGTTTCTCACATACACAAAACCCAAAGCAACATCACAAACCATTTAACAGTCCGAGCGTTTTTTTATTCCCTTTTCACTGATCGAGCGATTTTGATATCCTCTTTCCGATGAATCATTGACAATTGAATATATGAAACTAAAATGCAATTCATCAGCCAAAATAAGAAACACTGACTCAATATCCAATTTACACGCAAAATGTAGGAATATTTATGAATCACTGACTGAGAGAATTATGCAAAAATTCAGATACACCATTACAAGATTGACAGTCTCGTTGTCGTTCATTTATTCTTTTGCTCTCGAGACAGCATAAAGGGTGCAACAAACACAGCTATATTTGCATTACAAAACACAGATGTATTTGGATCGCAAACACATATGCTATAATATAGTAATCATTGTGTATAAAACATTTAATATTAAATAGGAGTCAGAATGGGTTTAGACACAAGTATTTTATATTTGTGATAAGCTCCAAACACACGTTATATTTGCATCCAAACAACAGCGTGTATTAACAACTTTAAAGTGGTACTTTTCTATCAAACAAATGACCGCATTAACCTATAGCCACGGACATGGGAAATGGGCCATGGGACAACACATGTTTTTTATACATGAAAATAATTTGTACACAAGTGAGCAGCGTTGGAAACCTCTTCCAAACTTTAACCTCAAGAAGTTTTTTATACAGACCAAGAGTCGCGACGAATACAATATATAAGAGTTAGGCATACGAAGAAACACTAGTTTCCGTCGTGAGAATACTCACGAGGTATGCAACTCGAACCTGCAACACTTAGTGGTATACTCACAACATAACCCCAGAGCGATTGAAACATCCTAAGGATACTGTGGGTGTCCCAAAAGTATTATAGCTGAATGAAGAAAAACAGCATGGTTATTAAAAATCGGGCTCTTAATTAATGAACAACGCGTTTCTATTGTTGAGAAATATTTTAAAAATAATGAAGGGGTTTCGAAAAAAATCGTCTTCAGCGATGAGGTTATTTTTCAAGTTGATGGTTTCATTAATCGTCCAAATTATCGCATTTGGGGTAAAACTACGCGGGTGATGGTTGATAATCAAATGCTGCAGCAGCCTGTCACTGTTGGGTGTAGCCATCATCGAACCATTTTTATTTGAGACTTGGCCTAGTCATGCTATAACAGTTAATGACTCTCTTTTTTACGCAATACATAATTTAGTTTTATTGTTCATAAGTGGAATCATGTAAATGTGTACGTCATGTGGTGTTATCAAGACCATATGTCATGTATCCCGAGAAACACTGCAATTACTTTCAATCTTGTGTAAATTTTGGGATATCCTTTATAATTAAAGCGTACAATTTTGTGAAGCTTATGAAAATGCCGACATCATTTAGACACGATTTTATGAGACAACACATAACCTGAGATCATGTTAACAGATAAAGGATCTAGAAATCGAAGCAACACCGCTTTCGATCATTCAACACAGAGTTTACATCCTAACACACTCCATCACATAGAGTGTGTGCAACATTGGCTGCTCGGGCACTCAGATGAAGAGAGTTTTAGAAACTTTTTTATACGATTTGCAATTTCATTCAAAAGCTACATAAGACTGGCTTTATATTAATTAATTTTTGGAACAAAGTTCCTTATCGCACGTTGCGGGATGGGGGCCAAACGAAAAAATTTTAAACAACTTTTTTTTAACCACTTTATTACAACCCATTATTATCAACTATATTGTGTATTTCTTGTTTGGTTTGGTTTAAAGGGAAGCTTTCCAGTGGAGCTTGTGTACTACATATTGTAGGTTTGAACCCAATAAAAAGTAAATTTAGAAAAGCCAAAGTGCATGACTGGCAAATCCATGAAACACAATCCTGAGCATGGAATTACTTTTGGCACCACACTTACTCTTGCACTCACTTGTACTTTTTGTTTTTGACCAGACTTACATATTTCTTGTTTAATGGGAAATCTTCTAGGTGGAGCCTGTTTATTACATATTGTAGTTTGAATAGAATAAAAAGTACATTTAGAAAAGTCAAAGTGAAAGAAGTTTAAAAAAATAACAGTTTATTAAATAAGTGCGTTTTCTTAAACAAAGCAAATTTTCTCAAAAAAAAAAAATACCTATTCATATTCTGAAACAGAGTACCTTTACTTAACTTTTACTTATATTAAAAAAGTACTTTTGCTTAAAAAAGTAAATTTTCTTACAAAAAATAAATTTTCTTAGAAAAAGTAATTTTTTAAATAAGTACCTTCGCTTAAAAAAGAACACTATCTTACAACAAATGGCCTTTTCGTAAAAAACTACCTTTTCTTTAAAGTGTACCTTTGTTGTACAACAAAATAACTTTTCTTAAGATAAGTACCTACTCTAAAATTTTACCTATTCTTTCGTAAAAAAGTTTTCTTCAAAAAAAAACCTTCCTTACAAAACATACGTTTTCTTACAAAATTTCCTTTTCTTAAACGTACCATTTCTTACACGTTAAAAAATACATTTTCTTTTCATTTCATTTCATTTCATTTCTTTTCATTTCATTTCATTTCATTTCATTTCATTTCATTTCATTTCATTTCATTTCATTTCATTTCATTTCATTTCATTTCATTTCATTTCATTTCATTTCATTTCATTTCATTTCATTTCATTTTCTTAAAAAACTACCTTTTCTTTAAAGTGTACCTTTGTTGTACAACAAAATAACTTTTCTTAAGATAAGTACCTACTCTAAAATTTTACCTATTCTTTCGTAAAAAAGTTTTCTTCAAAAAAAACCTTCCTTACAAAACATTCGTTTTCTTACAAAATTTCCTTTTCTTAAACGTACCATTTCTTAGACGTAAAAAAATACATTTTCTTTTCACTTCATTTCATTTCATTTCATTTCATTTCATTTCATTTCATTTCATTTCATTTCATTTCATTTCATTTCTTTTCTTTTCTTTTTCTTTCCTTTTCTTTTCTTTTCTTTTCTTTTCTTTTCTTTTCTTTTCTTTTCTTTTCTTTTCTTTTCTTTTTGAGATAAGTGGCCCTCCTGAAAATAAGTAAATTTTCTTAAAAAAAATAACTTTATCCTAAAATGAGTACTTCTTCTTTAAAAAGTACCTGTTCTTAAAAAGAGTATTTCTTTGTAAAAAACAAGTCATACTGTTAGGCTTTTTCTTACATAAAAACATTAGCTTTTAATGATAGTCGGCCTTCGGTGGTGCAATGGTAGTGTGCGCGGCTATTGTGCATGAGAATCCCTGAAAAAAAGCTTCTCAAAATACAGTTCGGAACCGGTGAAAAATTGTAGAACCCAATCAGTGAGTGTAAAACTAGAACGCGCACAGCTCACTGGGTTGTGAGAATCTCTCCCTAATCTTTTCAGGGGATGTAACGGGAAACCATTTATTTTTTTTATTTTAGTAAAAGCAGTACCTCTCATCAAAGAAATTACGCTTTTTATAATACATATTCTTACAAAAGGGTCCTAAAAATATACTTTTTTTTAAAAAATACATTCAATAAATAAAAAAATTTCTTAAAAAAAGTTTATCATTTTTCAAAAAGTATCTTTTCCTAAAGTTCCATTTAAATCACAGTATTTTTTAACAGGCGCCTTAGACGTGTTGGAACTAGCTAGTACATAATATATAGCGAAAGGAACTTCGTTCCAATTTCATGTAATTTTTTTCAATAACATGCATTTTCTCAAAAAATTGCATTTGGAATGAAGCGACGTGGAATAAACACTTATGATTTCAAACCCTTTTCAAATGCTTTGATCATAATTTTGTTTTTTCCTATTTAAGGTTTTTATTACAACTGCTGTATTTTGTTTAGCACTTTGGAGGCAGATGTTTTGTCGTTTGTTTAAAACAGATAGTGTAAAATCAAAACAAAGTTAGGATACGATTTCACTCCAGTTAGGGATGATTTCATTCCACTTCTCTGTTCCCATATCACAGTCACACAGTCACTTTCACAGTTGAAGATTTCATTTCATTTCATTTCATTTATTTATTATAGTATATCGAAAAAAACCTTACAGACTAGCATAATGATTCAAAAATAAAATTTTATACAATTACTTTAAATGCACGATATTTGTCATTTAATATGAACATTTTCTGTGAGCATTCAAATTTTTTGAATGGCGAGTGTGAAACTCGCCGTAAGTAATTTAATATTTGTTCCTATGAATGGTTCACTTGTGTCTGGAAAAGACTCTGCAGGAAAAACAAATTAGGATCATGTCACTCTTTAATGCTATGTATGTAGAAATTATGTGGTCTTTTAGGCACAACGAAAATTATTTACATATAAAAGGAGGCACTAAAAATTCCATATTCAGCAGCCTGTATCTTTTTTTTGCAATTTGTAACCGATTGCAGAATTTTAAAATGGAAATGGAAGCTAGACATCTTGAGATAGAAAAAAATTCATGACAGTAGTGGTTTCTTAACTAAATAACTCTTTTTGAGCAATTTATAAAAAAAGTCCAAAAATGTGCTATAGTTTTTTCGCGCTCTAAGAAAAAACGTCCTGAGATAGAAAAAAATTCAGGGCAATAGTGGTTTCTTAACTAAATAACTTTTTTTGAGCAATTTATAAAAAAAGTCCAAAAATGTGCTAAATTAGAAATTTTTGGAAAAATAAGGATGAAATACAAACTCGTACTGTTATATTATATATGAAACTATATTTATTAATTAACTCCAATTTATTAACAAAATGTTTTTTCTAATTTCAGGTAATTTTTTGACTTTTGCAAAATTGGCACCAAATCATTATGGTAAGCTGATTTAAATTAATCCAATTATAGAAATGTAATCAGAAGTATTTTGGCCTTGGTATTTTAGATAAATTAATTTGATTTTTTTTTGTGTTTTAAGATTGCTGTAGAGTACGCCGGGTCGAATAAAAAAAACTGAATCTATAGGATTTGGTTAGCCACTACAAATCGTTATATGGCTCAAGTAGAAATACACTCACAAAATTTCAGAAAAAACAATTAAACCCTTAAACTTCCGTAATGTACTCGAATTAAAAACGAGATGCAATTTTACATTTGGGAAAATTTAAATATAATCTGGTTACACTTTCACAATTCTTAAGATGGTGAAATATAAATAATGAAGTATTAAAGTCTTTTTAATCACATGTGCACCTATCTGAAATATGCTATATTTCACCAATTCAACAACATTCTAAAGGTCACCAAATTTTTCAAAATGTAAAATTGCATCTCGTTTATAAAAGGTGTATCAGTAAGAACGCACTTTGTCATTTTAAAATAAAAACTCATATTTTTTGGAGATAGTTTCGATTTTTTTATTGTATTATAAAGAAGTCATGTTCCGTTTGGATATGAAATAAAATATCCGTCAAATGGCCGCACGGCTCTGATGACAGACCAATACTATTTGCATGAAATTTTCCACGACCTTTTCACAGAGATGTGGCTGTGTCTCACCGAAGACGCGTTGGATCTCGGATTTGAGCTCAGGAATTATTTCTGGTTTATTCGCAAACCCGAGATTTCACAAAACGCCAAAGAAAGAAATCGCACGGCAATAAATCGCACGATCTTGGGGGTTAGGTGACACCAGAATTCTTGAAATAATTTGTGTTGGAAATCATTCCTGCAATAAATCGATTGTTTCATGGGCGGTGTGGTAGGTTGCAACGTCTTGATGAAACTGTCTGTCATGTAGATCCATGCCGTCTAGTTCCCTTATCATGCCCCTGTAACGAATGCCCTTCACAATCACTACAATTTCGGCCTCAATTTCAAAACCGTGAGGCCCAATCACGCTACCTGACCCAAAATCTGCACCAGACAGTTGCTCGTTGTGGATGCATTTGTTTCTCATGGCTTGCATGAGGATGTTCTGAGCCCCTAATATGAGAATTTTATATATTCATGAAGCAATTCAGATGGGAATGCGCTTCATCGGAGAAGATGATTGCTTTTGAAAAATTGGCATTGCTTTCACTTGCTCCATTACCCATTGAACAAATTGCCGGCGCTATTCATGGTCTGCTGGTATGAGCTCCTGATTAAGCTGAATTTGTACGCATAAAGTTGGAGGTCTTTTCTCAAAACTAGAAAAGTCCCCTTTTCGGACGTATTTCTGTTATGGGTCTAAATTTAGTCACGGCAACTTCAATGCGATTATTACAACTGCTATTTGTACGGTTGCTACAATATCTTTCCGAACAATTAGTTCTATGAGTGTATACAGATATTAAGGTCGCCGGCTATTCCTTTTCTATAATCGCACTGTGGAGTATTTACAACTGATTTCTGGGTAACGTCGATTATATCATGGAAGTATTATATTTTTGCATTAGCTCGGTGACCCAAACGATTTTTTAAACGAAATTTAGGTAATTCCAACTTTCCGCTTTTGCTGTAATGCTATTGTTTTAAACTTTTCGAGTCTCAGAATAAATTACTTTCTCAAAACTACGAGCATATGAAAAATGCTGTGATTTTTTTCCAAAAAACCCGATAAAATTAATGTACATACAGCTAAAGTATCTCACTAAGAACCGACAATAGTTTATCTTGTCTAACAGTCTTATTAATATAGTTTACCAAGTAATAAATGTTAGTAAATATCTTATAAAAGATATGCTTAGTTACACTGGCAGCAAACACACGCACGGACAGACTGACACAAAAAAATACGTTTAAGAAAAGTACCTCATGCGTTCCTCTTAAGCGCCATGGGGGAAATAAATGGCGAATCATATAAATGTACACTGAAAATGAAACGAGATATACTCGATTCCAAAGCACAACAGTACAAGCGATTGCACACCCATCCCCATGTCCACCAATCCCAACAAACTCAATTTACTTACATACTTTCTTACATATATATATAGTACATCGTATATAATTCATATGTGCACCTTTTTGTGGTACATCACACTCTTAAGTGTATTAATTCATTAAAAGGATAATAAGGACTTTAAAAGCACCATATTTAAGCTGTAAAATCTAATGCCAAAAACAGTGTTCTTCTTACGTAAGGTGAAAACATTTTGTTTTTCGGGGTCCCTTTTTAAAATGGGATTTTGGGAAATGTAACAGAAAATGTTAAAATAAATATTTAATTTACTTCCACTTAAGAACCGCACAGACCTTCTCATACCTTCGATTGGAAGAGTAATTACTGCCGTAGATTATGTTACCATGGAATACAAAAGAACTGTTTTTAATTCTGTATTTCTAAAAACCAATTTAGGATTTGCTGAAAACCTCTTCAGTTTTTTTTTTTTGTATTTATAAAATACCATGTACGAGACAGGCGGCGGTCTTTTTGGGAAAAATGGTTAATGATTTTTAGTACTTTCAAACATTTAATTTTTTTTGGCTGCACAGTGGCGTTGAAGTGGAAAAACTGATTTGAAATTGATTAAATAAAAGTAGACATTTTATAATATTTTAGCAAGCTACAGGAACTAGTTTGTAAACAGCGTTTGTACGAAACGTGCAGTAAAATATTTTAAAAAAATCTAATCATCGAAGTGTTCGAGCAGCCAATGTTGCACGCATATCTTTGTGATGGAGTGTGTTAGTATGTAGAGGGTTGATATTTATATTTCGGGTCCAGCAAAGAAAAAGCATTCATTTATCATTGGAAGTGGTTTTATTGTTTTGCAAAATATTCTACGTGAATATCAATACACTTTGGCATGCGCTCAAATCAATTTTGGAAGCACTTTTTCCACTCCGATTCAGATACCTCCAAAATATTGCTCTTGACCGCTTCAACAGCTGCTTTGAGCGTCGGAAAACGTTGACGACGCAGTTTTTGGAACGAAATTCCTTATCGCACGTTGCGACATGGGGGCTAAATGAAAAAAAATTCAACAAATTTTGTTTTAAAACTATCATACTACAACCCACTATTATCAACTATATTGTTTTTTTTTGCTTTGGTTTATGTCTCGACTAACGGCTTGGATCATAGAGAACGAAATTAACAAGATGTCGCACACATGTTGGGAAATTTATTGTTTAATGGGAAGTTTTGTAGGTGCAGCTTGTAACCAATATTTAGTATATCCCTGCTGTTAGATTAGAAAAAACTTACGAATCTTAGATTGAGGGACCATTTGGTCCATACTGCAATTTTCATCCAAAATAATAATTTTATCTTATTCTTTGTAACTATTTTGGTTCAAAAATTTCTAAAGAAAGTATTTGACATATCAAAAACATCCGCTAACATATCAAAAACATCTTCTAAATATTTGACATGAATTTACATTCGCTTGGTAATGAAAAAATTTACGAATCTTAGGTTGAGGGACCATTTGGTCCATACTGGAATTTTCATCCAAAATAATAATTTTATCTTATCCTTTGTAACTATTTTGGTTCAATAATTTCTAAAGCAAGTATTTGACATATCAAAAACATCTTCTAAATATTTGACATGAATTTACATTCGCTTGGTAATGAAAAAATGTACTATTGACCAAATGGTCCTCTAACCTAAGATTCGTCATTTTGTATTTTTCTCAGTCCTGAATAAAGTTAGAAAATTTAATTTTCGCACATAACATTGTTTTATTAAAAGACCCCATTAGCAGAAAAATTTAGTCAGTATATATCACCGTTCCAAAGTTACAAGGGAAAACAGAAAAAATTTGGACCAAATGGTCCTAATCTAACAGCAGGGATATATTGTAGTAAATTTAGAAAAGCCAAAGTGAAAGAAGTTTAAAAAAAAGATTTTCTTAAATAAGTAACTTTCTTAAAAAAAGTAGATTAATACCTATTCATATTCTTAAACAAAGTATCTTTTCTTAAAAACTACCATTTCTTGAAAGAATAAATTTTTTGTGAAACAAACGCGATCAAAATCGCGATCATTTGCTTCGATGTGTTTTGTTGTGATTCGGCCGTGTTGAAAGACCCATAAAATCTATTGGTGTTTTGTTTCGGGCTTACAAGCATAGATCCATGATTTGTCCCCTGTGATGATGGTATACACAGCATTTGAGTTACCGTGATTGTATTTATCAACATTTCTTTGGTCCAATCAACACGAGCCTTTTTTTGAACAATCGTCAAATTCAATTCAATTCAATTCAATTTTATTCTCCAAAAATTTACATTTAAAATATATGAGTATAATATGAATAACATTTTTTGAGATTGATCAAAGATATCAGAGCAATTGATTTACTAGTACTATTTGTTTTTGAAATATACACTTATTGAGTTTAACAATATTATAACGATTTGTTTGTGCAAAGCTAAGGATATTTTTAAAGGAAAAATTAATAGGAAAATTATGTGGGATACAGCGAGAAAAAAAATTTCACGGCCAAATGAACATGCAATATTTTATTGATTATTGTCGCACTAATGCCCAAGGATACCTCAATCTCACAGTATGCCACATGTCGGTCAGTACACACATGTCAGTACACGCATATCATCGATGGTTTCTGACAAAACAACCAAAATTGTGCGACCTTCACGAAATTCACCCAGGAGCGAACGGCGTCCGGGACTGAACTCTTGTTATCAGCGATTTACAGTGCTTCGTGATGGTGCTTCATCACCAGAAGTCGAAACAAGTTGAATGAGGCACTGTAATGTCGATAATCCCCGCCGAGAATCGTAAAAAATAATCGCACAAAAATTTCACTGGTTAATTCCATATTTTTACCGAGATGAATTTTTCAACACACTGTAAATTGAAAAAATAGTGATCGTAGGTGAAATCATTCCACGTATGTTTGTGCTAAAAATTTTAGACTTTAAAGTATAATAGAACTTCCGGTTTGCATCTGGCAACACTAGTATTGCCAGGACTCAAAATATAAATGGCAACACACTAAACACTTTATGTTGAATATCTGGTAACCGAGTTGCTCCGTTTCTCCCAGTGTCAACTCTTAACACGATCTAAATTTATGTGTTGCAGCTTTGAGAACAAAATTATCAGAGAATGATGACGATATAATTAAAGTTATTGCCCTTTTGACGATTAAATTCACAAAAATATATGCTGTAATTGTATTATTAATAATGAGTGCGCCTTATTTTTAAATGATATCGTTTACATTTACTGGAACACCCTAAAAATTTTAATAAAAAAATTTTCAGAAAATTCTGAAAATGACCAAAAACAAGTGAATCGAATAACAAATTAGGCTTTCAACAACAGTAAAGATAGTAGAATAAACTGGTTATTTGAAAACAACAGGGTGCCGCAAAATGACCGAAGGGGTTTGAATTTTATTTAAGACATAACTTTTTATTTAAGACATAATTATTGTATATATTTGTTTGAATACAGCATGTTAATGGAGAATATTTTTAATTTAAATATAAACAATTATATCTCGCATGTGTTGGCCATTTTGTGTTTCGTACATTCGTGCTCTTTCCACGACATTTCCCATAACCTTTCGCAAAACATCAGGTGTTATGTTGCTGATTTCGTCGCGTATATTGTTTTTTAATTGCTGGATGGTTGTAGGCTTATTAATGTAGACTTTTCCTTTCTAATAACCCCAAAGAAAACAGTCTGCAACGGTTAAATGCGGCAAACGCGGAGGTCAATTAAAAACGCTACTACGCGAAATAATTCGTTTGCGCTGTTGCCTCCATTCTATTGAAACTATAATTGCGGATGCGTTTCAACAGCTGGCCTTAGAAAATCTTTCACAATTGTCCTATATCGAACACCAGTAATGGAAACGGCGACTCCGTGTTAATTTTCAAAGAAATTTCTACAACTGGCCTTAGAAAATATTTTACAATTGTCCTATGTCGAACACCAGTGTTGGAAACGGCGACACCGTGTTAATTTTCAAAATAATAGGGCCAATTATCGTTTCCGTCGAAACACCGCACAAAAGAGTACACTTAAGTACGTTTAATTATCCTTGTTGAACAACTCTTGGATTTTCCGTAGCCTATATCCTGCTGTTTTGCCTATTAGCGAACCCACTTAATTGAACAATAGGTTTTGTCGCTAAAAAACACAAAAAACTTAAATTCAATGATTTGGGCACGATGTTCAATTGTGCACTGTTCCATATAAATTCCCCCAGTCTTCTCTACAAAATACTTAAACCATACGTCATCCTGTCACCCTCTTGAACCCTTAGGAACAACAATTCACTTAGCATGGCAAGGTATCGCTCGCCATTTATGGTAACGGCGGCCTCTTGCTTATTTTCGAAGATACCTGGATCGGTCATGCCACCATGCCAAAATTGCACCAGACAGTCACTCGTTGTGGATGCATCGACTTCTCGTCGACGATGTGTGGATTTTCCGTGCCCAAAAAGCGACAATTGGTTGTTTCAATTGTGTACTGTTCCATTTTAAATTACC
The DNA here is from genome assembly GCA_963931995.1 of Phaonia tiefii. NCBI lineage: Eukaryota > Metazoa > Arthropoda > Insecta > Diptera > Muscidae > Phaonia > Phaonia tiefii. The sequence continues at coordinate 310,520,074 of OZ008368.1, read as the reverse complement.
CTAGTGTTCTTTACAAAATACTAAAAAGAAATATAAAAAAAAAATTATAATAAAAAAATTATATAAAAACACCCGGTTGAAACGAAGGTCCTTTCGCTATATATTATGTACTAGGCAGTTCCAACACGCCTAAGGCGCCCGTTGAAAAATACGATAATCTTAAGAAATTACACTTTTTGGAAAAAGATAAACTTCTATTAATAAATTTTTTTTCTGCTTTTTATCGTGCACAATTAATAAAATTTGGGCCACTCTGTACCACTGTGTGTTACATGTTCGTGTTGTACAGGTCGTGAGTTTGCTCGACAAGTATCTCGATTCAGAGTTTTTCTTTGCTATTTCTCCGTGTGTAGTGTCTCTTCGTTTACACAATTGTTTTATAGTGTCTCGTCGTTTACAAAATTGTTTGAGTCGTGAGTTTTGAAGACTCTTTGATCGCTGTTTTTAAACATATTTTGATCGACATAGTTGCACTCTACAGCAGGTTTTTTATGCTGATTCTGTGCTGTTTCTGCCCTTTCAGCAATGGACTCAAATCAACGATTTAACACATTTTAAAAATGAATTTCCTAAATATATGATAAAGCGGCATCATTCTAAACTACTATGGTGACAAGGAAATAAAAGGTGAGCCATATACAATCTAGAATTTGATCGCCATTATTTCGAAGCGGATGGCCTATTTGAAATTTTTGAAGTGACAGATACTTAGATACTTAGAAAAAGGTTGAAGAAAATTGGCAAATATGAACAACATTGTTCCAAAGTTTCGAGTCTTCAACTCAAAATGTAAGAAGTCTACGAAATAACCGGGTTTTCAATAAGAGCGCTACAAAATTTTTTTAAATAAAACAAAACCGGTTTTAGATACCAATGAAAATCTTTATTCCTGTGAAAGTACGTTCGATGCCATTATGTATGGAACTCGACTTCTTTTGCATGGCCACCACGGGCACGCTTGCAGAAGTCCAGACGCTGAACCCAATTTTCGACGGTTTTCAAGCATAAATCGGCCGATACTGCTGCAATATCACGTTCGATATTCGTACGGAGTTCAACAATCGTCGCTTGCTTGTTGGCAAAGACCATCGACTTGACGTAGTCCCACAGGAAATAACCTAACGGCGTCAAATCGCACGACCGCGCCGCCCAATCGACTTGCTCATTTCATGAGATATCACGTTCACCAAACTTGGTTTCCAATAAATTGATTGTGGCATACGCTGTGTGGCTTGTGGCGCCGTCGTGTTGGAACCACATGTCCTCCAAGTTCATATTATCCAATTGGGGCCAAAGATATTGGGTTATCATTGACCGGTAGCGATTCGCATTCACAGTAATGTGCCGGCCTTGATCATCACGGATCACGCCGCCGGCCCATAAACCGCACCAAACCGTAATTTTTTCGGGATGCAATGATGACTTGTGGATTACGTGTGGATTGCTGTCTGACCAATAACGCATATTTTGCTTATTGGCGAAGCCTTTCAGCCGGATATGAGCCTCATCGGTTAAGATGATTTGATGATTTGAAGATGCTCTTAAAGTTGAGGCCACTGTCTCGAAATTTCGGTAGTAAATTTTAATAATTTCGACTCGTTGTTGGCTCGTATATCTTTCCATGATGAAATGGCAAAACCTTACTGAAGAGAATTGCCAAAAGAACGGGAAAAAATATGGCGTCGTTTGCTGTCCCTATCGATTTACTTTTGTAGCGCCTCTGTTGAAAAACCCTTTACATGACAACGTGGTTTTGAGCCGTGCTCTCACCACCGTATATTTCTTTGGACGACGGTCACCTCGCTTAGTGACAACGACACTATCGAGTACTTAGCCATGAAAACCTTCTCAAAATACCGTTCGGAACCGGTGTAAAACTGTAGGTGCCAATTAGAGACTGTGAAAACTAGATAGCGCACAGAACACTGGTTCTGAGAAGCTCTCCCCAATCCCTTCATGGGATGTAATGGGAAACGTTTTTTTGTTGTTCTTATATGAAAATATAAACAGAAGACTTTGTTCTATGATTATCCGGAGCATATTTACGTGCTCGTTATGATCAGACCTCAAAAACCTTCTCCGCACAATTTGCTCCAGCACCGGCGGAATGCGCCACAGTATAAGGGTCGCAGTTACTCTGCTTATTGCGTAAAGTAATATAATAAGTTTCCAGTTCTCGCACAGCATTAGATAGGTCATCCTTTTCGGTGTAGTGAAAAGCCCTCCCTCTTTCCACTCCGTAGGGAATTGGTTGTTTATCCATGCACTTTTGATAATTAGCGCAATGATATCTGCCAACATTGATGTACCATACGTCTTATAAAAATCTACTAAAGTATAAATCCAAATCCAAACTCTAAATTCAATGAGAATTAGTTAGTATGCAAATGCACGATAATTACAGCTGGCACCCAAATAGAAGAAACATTCACAAAATTGGGATCACTTTCAGAAAATATATCAAATGCTTCAAAATTGTCTAAGACATTTTTTTGAAATTTCAATGAAAAAGTTTCATACTGATAATGCAATTTTTTATTTAGTTTCATTACAGTACAATTTTTATGAAACCTTTTTATAATATTTATTAAATTTTCGAAAAACTTGATTGGATTAGCTGTGAATTTCAAATGAAAAATGTTCTACAAATATTATGAACAAGGGTTTCCTGTAATGGGATATAAATTGAAAAGTATTTTCAAAAATGCAGACATAACGGTCGAAAATCCTCTTATTAGATTTTAAAGCTCAATCAGTTTTAAATATAAATTTCGAGGGCGCACTTTAATGCACGATTCCGAGATCTGATGCGATAATTAAATTATTTATATTTCCATTTTCAAAACCACTGTACCGTCGCAATTCTCACTTATGGTTATCCTTTAAATATAATGAAATTTCACTGATGTTCAAAAATACTAAGCGGCTACAGCTTTTATGTACATCTAACTGTATTCCCTTTGACCTCTACTGCCTACGTACGTAAGTACGCGTTGGCGGTGAGTACTCTCACAATTGATGCTGAAAGCTTAAGGATTTGATTTAGAATCAGCCGACCAATACTTGCAAAAAATACAAAGCATTTCAGTGGCGTTACAGGGAACTGAAAGGCCTTGTATTAACCCATCATGAAGAGATACTGGAGCCGTAATGCATTTCAAGTTTCTGAATATTTTAAAAAAGTTCAGTGTCAGATTTTTAGTGCATGTCCCAGTTATGAGTGTAAGTGTCGGTAGTTTAATATTTTTAATGCATAACTCTTGGGTATAACCACTAGGGTTCCAAGGTCGCATTTATCACTTGTTGCTTCTTTCGGCGACTGTCATCTCGCCACAAATCTCCAAAATATCTGCAAAACGGCCCTTTATGACAAGAATTTACCACATCCTCCACTGGCCTTTATTTACACAATAACCAAATACTCTCACTTTCGCTAAAGCAAGCAAATAAAAGAAGACCACCGAGAATGTTTCTTTTGGTTTATGAAAACTCAAGAGAAAAAGAATGATGCCAAGTATGTGAAAGATTCTGTGAGTGCGTGCTTGTGTGTATACATTTGTTCGAAATTAGGTCTACAAGTCTGCGTGTGGTCTGCAATATAAATATTTTCTGACGGTCTTTTTTTCTCTCTACTGCGGCCAATGTGTTACAAAAGTCATATTATATTATTTAGATGTGTCGGGCAGACAAAAAGGACCTACCGACCGACTGACGGGGCTACCAAGTATTACGTACGTATACGTATGTAAATACTGTTTCATATTAGCTCCCATACATATTTTGTTACATTTCGCATATTCCGTTTAATGGCAGCAGAGGTTTTGTTTTTGTTGTGAAGCCATTCTATAAATCTGTTTCAACGAGTTCTTTAAGTGTTTGAAATTGCTAACAAGGGATTTTCTCAGAGGAATCCTCACCGCTGCCTGAGTGAATGGCCTCTTTGTAACTTTTTTTTTGGGTTTTTTTGTAAACCAAATGGGGTTTGCGGTAAGACAACCTGAACTTAATGTTGTTGTACCCATACCTTTTTAATTTGGATAATTTGTAATTTTTATTTCAAAAATAAAAACTTTAATGCTGAGAAATTATACTTTTATTTAGAAAAAATTTAATTTAATTTATAAACAAAACACAAACCAAAAAAAATTATTTTAGCCAGTGAAAAAAAAAATCGGCCCAGCAACATATTCCACGAAGAGTGCATATGTTTGCAAGCATTGTTTTCATGAGTTGAAGGTCAGCTGATTTTTTGTATCTTTGTTGTATGTCATGTTGGAACGAAGTTCCTTATCGAACGTTGCAGGATGGTGGCTAAATGAAAAATAAAATTAAACAACTTTTGTTTTAACACTGTTATACTACAACCCACTATTATCAACTATATTGTTTACTTTTGCTTTGGCATGTGTCTAGACTAACAGCTTGGATCATAGAGAAAAAAATTAACTAGACGTCTCACATATGTTGGGAAAATTCTTGTTGAATGGGAAGTTTTCTAGGTGGAGCCTGTAACCCATATTTAGTATATATGATACTTTTGAACCCAATAAAAAAAACACAATTCGAAAAGCCAAAGTGCAAGACTGGTAAAAAAAAGTAATTTTCTCAAAAAAGTGCTTATTCAAATTCTTATAGAGAGTACCATTTCTTAAAAAAATACCTTATCTTGACGAAGTACCTTAGCGTGAAAAGGCAAATTTTCTTACAATAAGCACCCTTTCTTAAAAAAAGTATTTTTTTTAAAAACAAAGTATAGTTTTTTAATAAAAAGTTTATTTTCTTACAACTAATTGCCTTTTCTTATAAAACTACCTTTTCTTTAAAGTGTTTATTTTTTGTAAAACAAAATAACATTTCTTGAGATAAGATCCTACCCTCAAAAACTTAGCAATTCTTGAAAAAATACCATTCTAAAAAAATTTCCATTTCTTACAAAAAATCTTTTCTTGAAAACAGTAACTTCTCTTAAAAGAATATATTTTCTTAAAAGTACATTTTCTTATAACTAAAATAGTACTTTTTCTTTCCTGAACATAGGTAAATTTTCTTAAAAAAATAACCATTCCTAAAAAGAGTACCACTTCTTTAAAACGTGCCTGTTCTTACAAAAAATACTTCTTTGTATAAAGAAATCATAATCTTAAGGTTTTTTTTTTACAGAAAGTACTTCTTCTTAAAAATAGTAAATTTTTTTAAAACAGGGCCTTTTCGGGAAAGTATAATACATATTCTTACAAAAGGGACCTAAAAATGATCTATTTTTTTTAAATATCGTTGGTTGTACATGTGCGCGGCTCTTGTACATGAGATCCTGGGTTCGAACCCGGCTCTGACCACCTTCAAATTTTCTTTCGGCGGCGGTCACCTCGCATAGTGACGGCGACACTATCGAGTATCTAGCCATGAAAAAGTTTCTCAAATTACCGTTCGGAATCGGTGTAAAACTGTAGGTCCCAATCAGTGAGTGAAAACTGGAAAGCGCACAGCTCAGTGATTGTTAGAAGTTCTTCCCAGTCCCTTCATGGGATGTAATGGGAAACTATTTTATTTTTTTTTACATTCTATTAAAAAAGGCAATTAAATTGAATTGAATTGATTAAAGAAAGTTTATCATTTTGCAAATATTTAGTATATTTTCTTGAAGAGCCACTTAAAGGATCGTATTTTAATACGGACTCCTTAGGCGTATTGGAACTAACTAGTACATAATATATAGCGAAAGGAACTTCGTTCCTACCTGGTGTCCCCTGACACCTCATTTGATTTTTTTATTTTCAGCAGTTTTCAACAAACAAATCCAAATTTGGGCGATAAAAACTTATATTATAACATAATAATCATTGTGTTTCCAACATGTAATGCATTTGGACGCAAATATATTATATTTGGGTAAAGCTACAAACATGTTATATTTGCATTCCAACAACAACAACAGTTGTAGTGATTATTTTAAAATACATAAATGTCAGTTACCGGTATGGTCTCATTCTTTCGGAATAGGCTGCTTCCATATTCCTCTTAGGGACTGCAGTTTTTTTATAGGTACGTCCTAAACATACGACATTTTTTGTAGCACAGTCACGAAAAGTCAGAAAACTATGTAAAACGGACAGTTTGAGTTTCCAACTATTAGGCTGTAGATTGCATTAAGGGTCCCCAAAGACGGTAAAACAGGGGATCGTATTTAGTGGATAATGGGTTACTCTGGGTAACCCTGGGTTTAGTGACGGCGACAGTATCGAGTATTTAGCCAAGTAAAAGCTTCGAAAAAACCTCGTTCGCAACCGGTTTAACCCTGCTGTTAGATTAGGACCATTTGGTCCAAATTTTTTCTGTTTTCCCTTGTAACTTTGGAACGGTGATATATACTGACTAAATTTTTCTGCTAATGGGGTCTTTTAATAAAACAATGTTATGTGCGAAAATTAAATTTTCTAACTTTATTCAGGACTGAGAAAAATACAAAATGACGAATCTTAGATTAGAGGACCATTTGGTCAATAGTACATTTTTTCATTACCAAGCGAATGTAAATTCATGTCAAATATTTAGAAGATGTTTTTGATATGTCAAATACTTGCTTTAGAAATTATTGAACCAAAATAGTTACAAAGGATAAGATAAAATTATTATTTTGGATGAAAATTCCAGTATGGACCAACTGGTCCCTCAATCTAAGATTCGTAAGTTTTTTCATTACCAAGCGAATGTAAATTCATGTCAAATATTTAGAAGATGTTTTTGATATGTTAGCGGATGTTTTTGATATGTCAAATACTTGCTTTAGAAATTTTTGAACCAAAATAGTTACAAAGAATAAGATAAAATTATTATTTTGGATGAAAATTGCAGTATGGACCAAATGGTCCCTCAATCTAAGATTCGTAAGTTTTTTCTAATCTAACAGCAGGGTTAATACTGTAGGTCCCAATCAGTGAGTGTAAAACTATAACGCGCCCAGCTCACTGATTGTGAGAAGCTCTCCCTAATCCCTTCATTGGATGTAGCGGGAAACCATTTACTTTTTATTGTTTCATATTCTAGGGTGTTCTTTGATTGCTAAAAGAGTTTCAATGGAGAATACCTTTGGACCGGTTTAGCACAACGATTATTCTTAATGATAACGTGAATCCCGAAAGATACCAACCAGTGCGCACCGACAAGATATAGCCGCGTGATTTTACGTTAGGAATTAGGTTTGCGAGCTTTTCAAATTCATCTTGTGCTAGAATTAAAGCCAAACGACCCCTGTATGCGCCGTCAATTCTCTCAGCGGCTGAAGCACGAATTGATATTGAAATTTGTTGGTCTCAAAGTATTCTCTATAAACATTACTAATGTCCGGATTACCTAGTCCCCCCCCCCCCCCCGATTAGGACTCATACATTGATCCGTGAGTCTATGCACTGAGCTTTGGAAAACATTTAAACGAAGTGCGTTGTAACATCACTAGAGACACATTTCTTCGGACAATAGCATGCCAGCTGTTCAATTTTTTTTCTAGTAAATTTCTACTAGAATGGCAGGCCGTTACAAAATTTGTTGTTCAGCAATATGCTGGGTAGTTTTCCTTTTCCAATAATTTCCGTGATTTGTTAAGATACAAATTATTAATGTTACAAATTGACTAATGTTCGTCTTCAATGACACGCAATAAAAATTTAATAACCTATTGTTCGCTGCCCATTCTTTCGGTTTTCAAAGTATTCAGCGTCCCTAAATTCATACCCTTTTCTTGCTCTTCTCACTTGTTTGTTTATTTGTTCACAAAAAACTGAATACATTTTGGTTGGGTAATATCGTGTAGTCGTAGTCCTAAAAAGCAAAAGCTTAAAGATAAGCGCTATTAGACCCCATTTTATTGTACACATTTGCAATAACTGTGCAAAGTTACTCTTTCTTTTATGCGCCGCATTGTTAAACGTTGCTGGCGGCATCAACTCGCCGGCCGCCTTTTGCAAGTGATGGTGGTACTGGTGATGCTGGTGGTGCCGGTGGTTGGTCTACAGCCGGGTGAAAGACAGATAACAGCGGTCCAGACCAACCAGTCACCTAATACTTTTGTGTTCACAATGAAGGGCCATTAAATGAAATGAATGCTATTTTTTGCTCCACTGAAATTGAATTAATAAAAAAAAAGTTTTGTTTGTTTTTAGAAATTTGATAGTCGTATTTATTTCGCAGTCGAAATCCGTTACGCAGTGATATCTTAATCTGAATGGGAATGTGAAATGTTTGCAAGATAATTCGTAGGCGTTAAATCTTAGATTTGAGTTTGAAATATATCTGTGTGTGAGTGCGTGTTACAAAAGTTAGGTAGGTGTAAACACATTTATCAAAGTTCTAAAGATAAACGTTATCGGGGATAAGATATTGGACTATACTGTGGTGGTTTGACATAACCAAATTCGGTGTGTGCTGTGGTTGGATGGTAATGGATCTGATCGGATAAAAGTGGGAGGTCTGTAAAAGCAGCGAATTAGTCTTGCAATGCGAGATGGGTTGTATAGATATATTTTAGAGATTTGATTGTGCAGAACTTTTGGTTAGCCAATCATGGATTTCTAAAAAAATATTTGGAATCATCCGTCGTCGATACTCCTCGTTCTCAACTATAGGACCATATATATTTCGGAGCATTTTTTTCTCGAAGACTCGCAGTGATGTTTTGTCAGCACCCGATATGACCCAGGATTCAACATACATAATTCAAGGCAGGTTCTATAAGAGTCTGATAGAGTTGGATCTTTGTTTCTTGAGCGATCTTTGTTTCTTGAGCCTTATCACCTAATAAATGATTATTCAAGCTCGAGGTCTGAATTGTTTGAATATTTATTTATCTCCAATATTTCGCCATACATCGCATAGAATCTACAGGAATCTAAAAAATAAAATTACATGAGGTGTCTGGGGACACCCGGTTAGAACGAAGTTCGTTTCACTATATATTATGTACTAGTTAGTTCCAACACGCCTAAGGCGTCTGTTGAAAAATACAATAATTTAAATGGATCTTTAAAAAAAGATACTGTTTACAAAAATTAAATTGTTAGAGCGTTTGGCCGATTTTTAATTAATTTTATTCTTCGATGAACTTTTTTTAAGAAATTTTGTTTTTATGGAAAGTATGTTGTTTTTTAAAAAGTATATTTTTGGTCATTTTTGTAAGAATATGTATTACATTTTCAAGAAAAGGTCCCCATTTAAAGAGAGGTACTTCTTTTATTAAAAGCTAAGGTTTTTTTAAGGAAAGGTACTATTTTTAAGAAGAAGTAGAAGTATTAGGGTGGCCCTCTCAACATTCGCAGAACTTATTTCAATAAAAATATTAATGAAAATACATAAATTAAATTAAGTTTAAAAAAATTGAACATAATATTTTTTTTTTTAAACGGACTTGAATCAAATGCCGTTGGTAAATATACAAATTACAGCAGACAGTTGTCCGTAGAATACGCCATCCGATAAGACAGAAAACATATCTAACAATAAATGATAAATAATAAAAGGAAATGAATTTATTGTTATATATGTTTTCTGTCTTATCGGATGGCGTATTCTACGTTAAACTTAATGGCCGTGTCTCTGACACAGCCTGCAGGGACAGTCCGTGGCCGAAGACCTCGGACAACTGTCTGCTGTATTTTTTTTTTGTTTTAAGAAATCGTTCGGTTTTTCAGGAATGTGTAAATTTTTAACTAGCGTGAAGTTAACCCACCATCGTAGCCCACATATTTCGATGGTGGGCTAACTTCACAGTAGTATATGGTAGTGTGAAATTGGCCCACATTCAAATGTTATTGTTTTTAAATCAAACCAAATCAATTTCATTGCACTGGTCATTAATAAAGTGTCATAATGTTCAAAATAGACATTGGAGATATCGAAAGGGTACAACGTCCTTTAAATGCAATTATCCTGCCCAATATATGCCATTGTCCATTAAATTGTATGATATTTTTATCGGACAGGTTCCCACCTTTATTTCCATACACGTTTCTAGTATTAATGCTAAGACAGTTTCGGAAAAAATTTCAAGGACATTGGAAAAGGACTAGTTCCTTTAAATCCACGAAATCCAATTCCCGCCATAAATATGTATGAAAAGTCTCAGAAAATTTAAAAAATTTTGCAAAATTTTCACACTTTAATATTGTTGCAAATAGTAAGGAAAATTTGTACAAAAAATGTCAAGGACATGTAAACAGGATTTGGTCTTTAAAATCGAAAAAAAAACAATATCCGCCGTATATGTAAAAACCCTCAGAAAATTAAAAAAAGTTTAGAACATATTCACACTTTAATATTCACACATGTTATTGCAAATACTAAGAAAAAATTGGGGTGCAATTTTAAAATTGGTTTTTTTCGATTTACCGGTACAAATTATATTTTAGAAAATCATTGTTTTGGAACAATGTTTAGAACAACTAGAACAACCTAGAACAACCGGAAAAAAATTTTTTTCCAAAAATGGGGTGCAACTTTAAAATTGGTTTTTTTCGATTTACCGGTACAAATTATATTTTAGAAAATCATCGTTTTGGAACAATGTTTAGAATAACTTGAACAACCCAGAACAGCCGCAAAAATTTCGTTTTTCCAAAAATGGGGTACAAAGTTTAATATTGGCTTTTTTTCGATTTACCGGTACAAATTATATTTTAGAAAATCATCGTTTTGGAACATTGTAGAACAATCCTAGAACAATTCAGAACAATCTTCAAAAATATTTATTTCTAAAAATGGGGGGCTAACTTCGCACACCTTACAGGCACTTAGAAAACTTCTCATTAAGCAAGAAATTTCCCAACATATGTTAGTCTACACACAAACCAAAGCAAAAGTACCCCATATAGTTGATAATACTGGGTTGTAACATAATAGTGTTAAAAAACGTGGTTTAATTATTTTTTTCATTTAGCCCCCATAACGCAACGAGCGATAAGGAACTTCGTTCCAATAATCAACATACAATTCAATAATAGAATTATATAAAAATAACATAACATCCTTACACAAAAATCCAATAGAATAAAGACTTACACATGAGTAACAATAACCTAACGTCAAAACTGTTGAGGATTCAAAATTGTACTATCAAAATATTGTCCCCTTGGATATCATGTACCTATAACTTCGCTTCTTATTTCTGAACTGCTTGCTTAGTCCGAAATAAAACCGACCAGCTCGATCTTCCGCTTTTCTTCTCCAGTTGTTAACGCCAAGCTCTTACATGAAATATTCCACCTGGTCTTTTCAGCGAAGTTGTGGTCGTCCTATTTTTCGATGTCCTTCGAGTGCGTCTTCGAATACTTTTCGCACTAGTTCTTTCTGATCCATTCTGCTGACATGTCCTAACCAGCGTAAATGTGCTATTTTGATTCGCATAACTACGCTGATGTCAGAATACAGATCATTCTGCTTGTTATTCATCCGTCGTCGATTCTCGGCGTTCTCAGCTATAGGACCATATATTTTTCAGAGAATTTTTTTCTCGAAGACTCCCAGTGATGTTTCATCGCCATTCGGTATGACCTAGGATTCTGCTGCATAGTACAAGACAGGTTGTATGAGATTCTGATATAGTTGCTCTTATCTCTGATATCTGTGGTGCTTGTATTGCCCGAAATAACACCTGTTTGTAAGCACAATTCTCCGCTTGATTTCCAGGCTGACATTATTGCTTCTATTCACGGTAGATGCGATTTAAATGAATTCGTCTACCTCGAAATTATAACGGTTATCAACCCTCACCCTGTGATTCAATCGGGTGGATGTTCTGCTTGCCGAAACTATTAATTTTGTCTTGTCCTCCTGTACTGCCAAACCCACTGTTGCTAATGCCTTATCAATTCTGGAGAATACTGCAGTACCTTCTCGCAGATTTCCCCCTTTAATGTCAAGATCAAAAACCACAATTAACATGTTGAAAACATCGCATGATAGGGTGTCGCCCTACCTGGGGCCTAGCCTGCACTAAATTGTTTGATCAGATCTCTACTAAGGATTTCGGTTCGATCAGTGTCGTTCTACAAAATCCTGTCAGTTTAGCAGAAATACCAAGCTCCGACATAGGTTGGTACAATTTTCCCCTATCGTGCTATCAAAGGCGGCCTTATAAACTACGAAGAGGTGGTAGGTGTCGATTTGTTTTTTTGTGGGTTTTATCCAGGATTTGTCGTAATGTGAATATCTGATCGTTAGTTGATTTTCCAAACATAGAGACACACTGATAAGGTCCGATCAGGTCGGTAACAAACAGCTTAAGTCTTTCCCGCACTACGCTCGAGATGACCTTGAGTGCGATGAATAAAAGGCTTATTCTACGATAGTTCGTACATTTACTCGGGTCGCCGTTTTTGAAAAGGGGCAACAATATGCTAAGACTCCTATCTTTGGGCATGCATTCGTCTAGCCAGATTTTGAATACGAACTGATGCATGTACCTTTCCAACTCATTGCCGTCAGCCTTAAACAGCTTATTTGGAAAGTTCATCAGCACCAGCGGATTTGTTGTGTTTAAGCCGCGAAATTGCAGTTCTAACTTCGCTTTGCCTAGCAGGGGGCAGTCAACGCCATCGTCCTGAATTTGCTCAACACCCTCATCTATATTGAAGTCTCCTGAGACAAGTAAAGCAAAGAAGTTATCTCTCCATATTCCTAACATCTCAGTTGGAAATTGTCAGTAGTATTTCCGTAGGACTGTGTCAGTAGGTGATGACAATTTATGTATATAAGGCATCTTCTTGACATGTCAGTAGTTTTGACTTAGGTGATATAAATTGTGAAGGGGCTGACAACCTATTTAAGCCCGTCCTATTGACTTGTCAGCACTTTATCATGGATGACTCTTATTGAGACCAATGCTGAATATCGATTGAGGATGTCTTCCTCATTTGTCAACTGCGAGTCATGTGTGTGGATTTTAAAATTTTTCAAAAACTTCAAACTGAGTTTTTAATTTATTTGTAGGTATGAAATATATGCCATACGTTTTCAGAATTTATACCCAAATATTTGAAATTTATTAGAAGACTATGCAAATTTTCAGAGGATTATAATTATGTATGTATGTCTCACTTTTTGCCATCTTATCTTTCAGAGTTATGTACATATACATATGTACATAAATTCTAATAAATACGTACCTACAAGATGACCCAAAACACAATATATATAGACGTCTTGAGTAACTGACCCACTGATGAATGGTTACTGAAGACGTCTAATGTAAACATCATAAGGTGATCACCACTCTTGACAAACTGCGGAAAATTCCTGCTGACTTTTGAACAAATGTATGAAAATGTCAGGAAATGTCATGACATTTTTTGTATGGGATCGAGTCGGAAACTCAGCAGTGACTGACATGTCAGTTCTTTGTCATTGATGATGTCTATAGGAAATTTGCAACTGGGATGCTCTGCACATCGGTGACGATAAATATCTACAAAAGGGGTGTCCTGATCCTTTTCCTTTACATTCACTAAATTGTGAGCGAGACGCGTCCATCGAGTTTTATGATCCATGTCTCTTTTGTCATAGCTTATGTGACTTTGTGATAAACAAATTAAACTTTACACGATATTTGCTGTTTCTTATGTTTCTTGTTTTTTTTTTCTATTAAAAAATATAAATTTTTTGAGCAAAAAATTTTTTTTTTCAAAATTCTATTTTATAACTGCGAAACTGTTGATTACATTTAGAAACAGTGTAGGAATCGAATAAAGGTATTAAAATTCTTAATTTTTCTAAATTTATTGCGACAAAATCTAACACGTCGTTCTGCAATAATGGTGACATAGACATACAAATGAAAATTTTTAAGATACAAAGTGGTATTTATGTGCTAGTTTTGGTTACTGGGCACGTTCTGATTGCAATAATATGTTCACAACGGTTGTTCAGCTTTTTCATGGCTACAATGTTGCCAAACATTCTGAGTGAAATAATTGGAGTTCCGTGGAGTTATGCTGAAAAAGTTAAATATTTTTTTTTAGGGATGATTTCTTATTTATTCGGCCTTTTTATTCGTACCTTTTTATTTAATTCTTCACGCTCAAAACCATTCTATATCTCTATAAATAGTGCTGGAACATTTTAGAATTGGTAAAAATCGATTTTTTCAAAAATTTGACTTGATACAGGTAACAAGAAGTAGTTTTGAGCTTGAAAGGAATTTAAAATTTGTAAGTGTAACCAATAGGTAAATAAAATAAATAAATGGTTCCCGTTACATCCCATGATGGGATTAGGGAGAGCTTATCACAACCAGTGAGCTGTGCGCGTTCTAGTTTTAAACTCACTGACTGGGACCTACAGTTTTACACCGGTTCCGAACGGTATTTTGAAAAGCTTTTTCATTGCTAAATACTCGATAATGTCGCCGTCACTAAGCGAGGTGACCGCCGTCGAAAGATATTTAAGGTGGTCAGAGTAGGGATCGAACCCACGTCCTCATGCACAAGAGCCGCGCACACTACCATTGCACCACCGATGGCCACTAATCAATAGGTATAAAACAAATATAATTAGCTTCTCATTTGCCATCAGCATTCCATTGGGTTGTATATTTTGAATATATTTGATTTAGTGCTGATGCCATCAAATGCCGCCACATGGTGAATGGAGAAACCAATTCTTTTTAGCTTGATTTTGTGTATCGAACCTCAGTTATTTAACTGGTATCGAGAATGTGCCAATGCCAATATAAACAATTCCCTATACTCCAACACATCGCGATGATCTAATGCAAATCTAATGTTCAGATTTGCTGTTCATTTGACGCGAACTCTTTTTTCCACGCACAATTTTCACTGCTTCTTCACAACTCCTATAAGGTTTATTTGATGCTCATTTGTGTTTGTCAAGAGAAGCTTTTCAGTTCAACGTGGCAGCAATACAAAGTAACAAAACATAACGAATGGAACTCCGGAAGTTGTGTACTATCATGGTGTACACAGGCATAACAGTTGAAAGGATACAAAGAGATGCAAAATTTTGTGTAAGTATTTGTTTTTGAAAAGGAACACAACTCACTCACTCATCATTACCATTATATACAATTTATATATTTACAATACAAATACAAACTCTTGTAACAACTGGGAGGAATTTCAACATAGATATATTTAAATACTTCTGCATACTTGTGTTCAAATGGTTAGAAGGTTGTAAGGAGACAAATGTGTGGGAGTTGAATGAATCAAAAGTTGTACACGTATGACAAAAAGGAGGAATTCAAATGAGAAAAGGAAACAAACTCATTGGATGGTTGAATAATGCGATGGCATTGTGAATAAGTAGGTACGAGTATTTTGTAGTTTTGCATACAAAAGTATTCTCGCTTGGCAAATAAAAAACAAAACTCAAAACAAAAATAGCAAAGTAAACAGTTTTACAAAAGGAATGTTTTTAATTTTTCTCTGGAAGTAGCGACATAAAACGAGTTATATTCTGGGATACAGGCCGGATGCGAATGTTGACTATTTTAGGTGATAGATCTCATTTGTACTTACTGGCTTAAGAACTATTTTTAATATTTTTTTTCTTGAAAAATTATAAAAACGAGGCCGTAGGTTATGAAAAATGTTACAAAGGAAAATAAAAAAAATATATGAGGTGTCAGGGGACACCCGGTAGGAACGAAGTTCCTTTGGCTATATATTATGTACTACACACTGAAAAATCTGTCTTTTTTTTATTATTTGCATACAAATATAATGTGTTTGTAGCTTGTCGCATATATATTATACTTGTGCCCAAACACGTTGTATTTGATATTCAATATAACGTGTTTGAGATACAATGATATATGATGATATAATATACGTTTTTGAAACCCAAATGTGGCTTTTTTTGATGAAAACCGCTAAAAATAAATACGAGACAGACAACAAAGAAACAATAAAGCAGCAGATCTTCAATTCATGAAGACAGTGCCTGCAAACATGTACATGTTTCCTGGAATACTTTGCTGGGGCTGATATTTTTCAGCGGGTAGTTAGTTCCAACATGCCTCAGGCCCCGTTGAAAAGTACCATAATTTAAATAGATCTTTAAGAAAAGATACTTTTTGTAAAATGATAAACTTTTGTTAAGATTTTTTTTTTTTTATGAATGATATTTTTTTTTTAAAGTATATATTTTTGTCCTTTTGGTAAGAATAATTTCCCGAAAAGGTTATTTTTTAAAGAGAGGTAGTTCTTTTATAAAAAGCTAATGATTTTTGCAAGAAAATTCACTATTTTGAAGAAGAAGTACTTTCTGTTAGAAAAAGCCACAAGAGTAGGAATTCTTTTTAACAAAGAAGTACTTTTTTTAAGAACAGGTACTTTTTAAGGAAGTGGTACGCTTTTTAGGTAAAGGTTATTGTTTTAAGAAAATTTACTTATTTCCAGAAAAGCTACTTATCTTAGGAAAAGAAAAGAAAATGTATTATTTTATTTTTAAGAAAAGGTACTTTTACGAAAAGGAACTTTTGTAAGAAAAGGTAATTTTTTTAAGATAAGGTATTTTTTTGAAGAAAAGTTTTTTTTTAAGAAATCTGATTTTTTTGGATTGGTCCTATTTTCGAGAATAGGAAAACTTTTAGGAGCTGGTACTTATCTCAAGAAAACTTATTTTGTTTCAAAAAAAATCATTTTTTAAAGAAAAGATAAAAGATTTTTAAGAAAAGGCAATTTGTTGTCAAAAAATCAATTTTTTAAGAAAAGGTACTTAATAAATAATCAATATTCTTCGAGCTTGAGGTCTGATTTGCTGTTGTTGTATTTATTTTCCTCGATATTTCGCTACTCCTTTGTGTAGCATCATCAGGATATTTGAACAATATTTAACAATTTTAATTGATAAAGAAAAGGTCGAACAACAGAATAAAAATATTAGAAAAGGTACTTATTTTAAGAGAAGGAACTTTTTTTAAGAAAATGTACTTTTTTAAGCCAAGGTACTTATATAAGATAAGGTATTTTTTTGAAGAAAAGGTATTTTGTTTAAGAATAATGGCTACGTACATTTTTTTGAGAAAATTTTTTTTTTAAAAAAAATTTCACTTATTTAAGAAAATGGTATTTTTTTAAACTACTTTCACTTATTAAATTTACGTTTTATTTGGTTCAAAACTACAATATATATTAAATATTGGTTATAGGCTCCGCCTAGAAAACTTCCCATTAAACAAGAAATTTCCCAACATATGTTAGTCTAGACACAAACCAAAGCAAAAGTACCGAATATAGTTGATAATACTTTTTTTTTAGCATAATAGTGTTAAAACAAAAGTTGTTTAATATTTTTTTCATTTAACTCCCATCCCGAAACGTGAAATAAGGAACTTTATTCCAAAACCATTCTTAGTTAATCTGGTGGCAAAAACGTTCCCCAGAGAATAGGTCAAGATTTCGGATTTTGGAATTATAACAGTTTTTCCAATGTTTTAGAACATTTTTTATTTCTACTTAATCCCCCTAAAATTTTTGGTGAGCTTTATAGGCATCCCTTAACTCAAAACTCAGAGAAATAATTGATTGAAAAGAGGTTGTAGGAACCATAAATTCCAACCGAATCGTCAATTATATTTGTTCTGCCTATTAAATTTTCAACAATTTCGGTTGAAACGTTTAATTGTTAACATTACATGCTAATAATTCTTAAGCTATACAATTCAAATCATTATAAATATTATTGCCAAAGAAACAAACCAACAAAAATAGTTGTTCAATGCAAAAAAAAATTTGTTGTTCTTATTTTATTTGATATAAAACTCTGGACAATATATTTGTAGTTGCAATGGTAAAGCTTAAAGCAAATGGTAGCATTTAATGCTACAAGTTAAAAATGTTTCTCTGATATAAATATTTTAGTACTAGCTGACCCGGCAGACGTTGTCCTGCATAATATTTCAAGCGATTTGTATGGGAGGTACCACGCCCCTTTGTCCAATTTGGACCGAATAGTAAATCTAAACCACCCAGGGCGCCACCCAAACGCATACAAAAAAAAGCTATTCAAATCGGTCCAGAAGTTTAGGAGGAGTTCAGTCACAAACACACGTGAAGTAGAATTATATATATAAAGATTTTATATTTTATACTTTTGTTGGTTTATATTTTGACCGTATTGTAAAGAATCTTAAAGACTATAACCTTGCCGAATATTTTCATATCTATTTAATTATATTTGGTAACTTATAAGCGAAAAAACGAAAAACATTTAACATAGAATTACGTTTGTACACCAATTTTAGAGTACTAAGTGCAACTTTTGTTGATTAGTGTATTATGCAAAATTATCAAGAATTTTGTGGAGTATAATTCCTTCCAAAATAGTTAACCCAAATTATTTACCGTGTGCTGAAAAATTACTAGAAATCCAAAAAATAACTAATTTGGTTTGAGGTTTCGTCATTTGACGAAGTGATGGTGAATTTCTTACAAAATCTGTATTAGCCAACATTGTGCAACCATGAAACAGCTACAATTTTGTAGAAGGTTGTAATGAAACATATGTAACGGTTTAGAAGATATTGATATATAATCAGAATTACAGCTTTGATCAGCAGCTGAAATCTTCTTTGGACTATAAAAAAATTGTTTATGATCAGGGCCAAAATCGAGTGGGATTTCTGAAGCCTTTCATAATTTTTTAGTTTCGTTGAGGCCCTAATTTCACTGTGGCACAGTGTTATCAGTCAGTATCATACCTCTGCGCACCATAATGATTCGCTTTACTCTTGAAGCATATTTCCAATGTGAGTGCTGTGTTGCCCAAACTATACGGTTGTGGGAACAAAGTCTTAGAAAATTGGACTGAGAGGAACTATTGCGAAGCCAGCCTCGGCGGCCACATGAATGAATTCGTGTTCAATAAATAGTGGGAATGTTTGTTATTTCTAATAGAGCCATAATATAACAGACAATATTAAGTATTTTTATTGTTCAAGCTCAAGACCATTCTAAATCTCTTTTAATAGAGATATAGTTTTCAAAAAAGAGTTTTGCAATTACATTCTTATTATTCCTGGCAAACCGTATAGCTATTTGATATCTACCTACAGATCTTCATCAGCGGTAGTTTTGGGACGATGCAATTGAAGAATTTACCAAACTAAATGTAAACAGAGACTCATTTCAATTAGGAATTTCCAACTAGATAACCGACGACGAAACAAATGTACGTTGGTTCGAGCAGATATCGAACCCACGATATAATATAATTATAAGAGGTGCGCATGCTACCCATTGTATAACCGACAGCCACAAATCCCTAATTGGACCTTTAGGTGCTCTTTCGATCGATCATTATATTGTTAACAGACGGATTGTACAGATATACTTCATACCAGCTGAATCTTTTACATGTATTCTAAGGTATCTAGGGTGTTACAAATCATCGATATTAAAGGTTGTATACACTGTTAAATAAATGTTGCAATAATCAAGTGAAATAAAAAAAAATAAAATAAATGGTTTCCCATTACATCCCATGAAGGGACTGGGGAGAACTTCTCACAATCACTGAGCTGTGCGCTTTCCAGTTTTCACTCACTGATTGGGACCTACAGTTTTACACCGATTCCGAACGGTAATTTGAGAAGCTTTTTCATGGCTAGATACTCGATAGTGTCGCCGTCACTATGCGAGGTGACCGCCGCCGAAAGAAAATTTGAAGGTGGTCAGAGCCGGGTTCGAACCCAGGATGTCATGTACAAGAGCCGCGCACACTGACCATTGCACCACCGACGGCCACAATCAAGTGAAATCAAGTGAAATAGCCATTAAATTTTAACTCACATCATAAACAGGTTTTTTTTTAACATGTTTTTTGTTAAATATAATGATATTCTTAACATTTTACTTTAATCACAAGTTTGATTTATTGCAAGCCCCTATTTCCCAAAAACCACCATACCATTTCCCAGCTCGAAAGCATCGGTGTGACTAGTCGTTCCTATGCCTCTTTGGAGTTTGTATTTGTCCTTGCTGTGAAAGCTAATGCCAACACAGTGTAGCCAATTCAACAATGCATGACGGATATAATGTGATTGAGTGTAGGATTGTGTATCTGAATGTGTGTGTGTGTGCCTGAAAGTGCGTATGTTTGCATTGGACTTTGTTTGAATTTTTTATTTAAATGTTAGTCAGTTTTTGTTAGAGGAAATGTTTCATATTTGTGTTTGTGTGAATGTGGCTGCAGTGCTGCTTATGTCTACAACACACATCCATATATACAGATACTTTAGCAAACTTTCATTATGAAAAGTGAGTGCGTTTAAAAAGATGAAACGAAAAGGAAACAAAACGAAAAAAGAAAAAAGTATATTCACAAATAAACTCAAGAGCAGTCTAACAAATGCACAGTAAGAAATTAAAGAAAAACCTTTTTGCACGAGTTTGAAAAATATTACAAAAAAGCTGCAGACTGCAGAGGATAATGTGAGACAATACCCATAGAGTATACGACTTAGAAAATAAATTTAGATTTTGTTAGTTCGGAAATTTGGAAGATGATATGTGTCACTGACCTCTGAATTTAGTTACCTCAGTTTGTCGCAACTATCAAAATTATTGGCAAACATTTGCTTAAACAAACTTGAAGTGTCAAAGTCTAAATCTTTATCCAATTTGTTAGCACATAAGTATCATAAACCCAACAATTGACAAACGGTTTTCCAAATAAACATCATATACCAAATTTAATGGATTATTTGGTATAGATCCAAAAAAAATTCAATTCCCATATTGATGATACATTCCTGCAGGGAAGGTGTTTAGTGTTTATTTTGTCTCTGGGTACACGTCGGCCGCATAATAAGACTGATTATACTATCAGCACTGAAAGCTCAATAAAAAAAAAAAAAAAGGTTTCCCATTACATCCCATGAAGGGACAGGAGAGAACTTCTCACGATCACTGCGCTTTCCAGTTTTCACTCACTGATTGGGAACTACAGTTTTACACCGCTTCTGAACGGTATTTTGAGAAGCTTTTTCATGGCTACATGCTCGATAGTGCGAGCATCTATGCGATCACTATGCGATGTGACCGCCGCCGAAAGAAATTTTAGGGTGGTCAGAGCAGGGTTCGAACCGAGGATCTCATGTACAAGAGCCGCGCACACTAAGCATTGCCCCACCGAAAGCTCAATTAAATCAGGGACTAAATTGCCCACGCATTTTGTACCAAATGGTTTTTAGCTACAATTCATATTTCAATTCAAAATATTTATCAATCCATGCTCATATTTCTGAATTTTTATATCCCGAAAAATTTGAGAAGCGGTGTAATCTATTAACAGAATTCGCCATTCAGTTATTTCCTACACATACACTCCGGCTCACTTATTTAAAGGCACTAACTATTCCATATTCAGCAGCCTGTATCTATTTGTAACCGATGGAAAATGGAAATGGAAGCTAGATATCTTGAGATATAAACAAAATCATGACAATAGTGGTTTCTTAACTAAATAACTTTTTTTTTGAGCAATTTATTAAAAAAAGTCAAAAATGCACTATTTTTCTGGATCACTTGAATAAAAGTGCTTTATTATTTTTGGAACGAAGTTCCTTATCGCACGTTGCGGGATGGGGGCTAAATGAAAAATTGTTAAACAACTTTTTTTTAACTACTTTATTACAACCCATTATTATCAACTATATTGGGTACTTTTGGTTTGGTTTGGTTTAAAGGGAAGTTTTCTAGGTGGAGCCTGTGGATTACATATTGTAGTTTTGAACCCAATAAAAAGTAAACTTAGAAAAGCCAGGTGGCATATTCAGGACTGGCAAATCCATGAAACACAACCCTCAGCATGGAATTATATTTGGCAGCACTTTAACACTTGTACTTTTGGTTTGTGTCCAGACTAACATATTTCTTGTTTAATGGGAAATTTTCTAGATGGAGCCTGTTTATTACATATTGTAGTTTGAACCGAATAAAAAGTAAATTTTGAAAAGCCAAAATGAAAGAAGTTTAAAAAAATAACATCTTAAAGAAGTACCTTTGCTTAAAAAAGTAAATTTTCTTACAAAAAGTAAATTTTTTTAAAAAAAGGAATTTTTAAATAAGTACCCTTTCTTAATTAAGTACATTCTCTTAAAACAAATTGCCTTTTTATGAAAAACTACCCTTTCTTTAAAGAGTACCTTTCATGTAAAACAAAATAACTTTTCTTGAGATAAGTACCGACTCTCAAAACTGTACCTGTTCCTCCGTAAAAAAAGCTTTTCTTCAAAAAAAAAAATACCTTCTTTTAAAAAAAATACCTTTTCTTACAAACATTAGCTTTTATTAAAAGAAGTACCTCTCATCAAAGAAATTACCTTTTCGGGAAAACGTAATACATATTCTTACAAAAGGGACCTAAAAATTTACTTTTTTTTAAAAAAATAAGTTCAATAAATAAGAATTCCTTAAAAAGAGTTTATCATTTTACAAAAAGTATCTTTTCTTAAAGATCCATTTAAATTACAGTATTTATCAACAGGCGCCTTATGTATTAAACACATAGACGACAGGAAGCTACGAGCGATAACCTGTCAAAATTAAAACACACAGGTTTATATGAAAATGATTACTTTGACGGCGTCACAGCAGCATGACAGCACAACGACCGTTGCAGTTGTCGCCAATATAAACTAATTTCTATTTTGAAAGGCGACAATATCAGATACAGTGTTGGTAACGCACTAAAGTAGTTGTAATAATTTGGAGATTAAAGGCGTTTAACTAAAAACTGAAAATTTGTGTCAAACATTTTGGGATTTATTAAATGTTTTATCAGCCGGCTTTCGATTTTTTTTTGTGGATAGCTTAGTTGAAACAAATAATTCTGAATTGAAAAATTTTCTGCCCAGAAAAAATTATTGTTGTACTATGCGCGTTCAAGGTGCACAAAACCAAACTCGCGTTCAATTTTTCACGTTTTGTAAAAAAAACCGCACATATTCAGTGAAAAACGGAATGTATTTTTATTTCTTCTTGGTATGCTAAAATATAATTTCGCTATATAAAGATTTCTTGTGTAGCCGGTCTTCGTCCGGGGGTATTCCAAAATATGGCTTCGCCTTTTAAATATTTCCTGCCTCTTCGGAATGTATTCTAATCCACCCATTAATAAACAAACTATAATGAAAATAAAACATATGCATGTACTTCGTGTAAAGAAATTACAAAAACAAATACTCTTTTCAATAAATTATTTTGCAGAACATAAATCGTTTGTTTGTGTGTCTAATAAACGTCATATTGGCATCACTGAAAAATACATTGCTCCAACAAACAGCTGTGCATACTAAAATTTTTTTTATTGTGTTGGTTGGCATTTGTTGAATTTGGAAAGTTTTTGATTATTTTTGTTTAATTTATTTTATTTATGTGTATTAATATATTTTAGGTAAAAAAAATCGAATGAGTGTTCGAACTCACGGGCGATGTGTTAACACCTTTTTGCTACACGGTACCTGTTCGATTTCTATGAACACATTAGTAAATGTTACATTGTAAAATAAAAAACAGCGTTCAATCATATGATGACGTTACAGTTAAATAATATTAATACTTAAAATTATTTAAAGACCCAGTGCAAGCACATGTGTCATTATTTTCTTGCTCAATACTTTTTGTTTTATTCCCACAAAAGAATGCAAATCAACAGACACCTGTACATACATACATACATTGTTATATTCGTACGATATAACCGAAGATCAACATAAAATACTTTTTTAATATTACTCCAAATTAATACTCCAAATTAAAACACTTCAATCTCGGCTCGCCGATATCGGATCGCCTTAATTTTTGGCCTAAACTCTTCGTCGAAACCCGCACTAGCTTTTTAATCCAAAAATTAATAAAATCGGCTATGAATTTCCGGAGAAAATCGCGTGGGAAAATTATATGAAAATTGCCCAATAATCACTTTCAATACCGAATGCCAAGCAACGAACAAACAAACGATGATAAGACAAAACCGAAGATCAACAAAAACACTTTTTTAATATTACTCCAAATTAATACTCCAAATTAAAACACTTAAATCTCGGCTCGCCGATATCGGATCGCCTTAATTTTTGGCCTAAACTCTTCGTCGAAACCCGCACTAGCTTTTTAATCCAAAAATTAATAAAATCGGCTATGAATTTCCGGAGAAAATCGCGTGGGAAAATTATATGAAAATCGCCCAATAATCACTTTCTATACCGACTGCCAAGCAACGAACAAACAAACGATGATTTACTCTTGCAAACCTAACACTTGCGTATGTATTAAATTTATAGTTTACTGCCCTAGAGGCGCGCGTATAGATGTTAACACATCAAAAATATGGACGTTGATGAACAATTAATAGAAGAAGTCGCAACCGCACACTTTTGTATCAACAATACAATATCAACTGTTTACGCTGTAGCTGCCGTTTTCAAAATATTTAAAAAGGTGTCTACACAACAACAAATGTCGCCAACCACATTTGAAGTCAGTCGTCGTGCAGCTTGCTGTCGTGTATGTGTTTAATGCATTACGCGTGTTGGAACTATCTAGTACATAATATATAGCGAAAGTAACCTCGTTCCAACCGGGTGTCCCCTGAGACCTCATGTAATTTTATTTTTTATTATATTTTGTCGGGAGCGTTTGTTTATTACAATTTATTACATCTTAATCAGTTTACGAGTCAAAATGGCAAAACAAAAAAATGTTTAATCTATCGGAAAAAATTAAAATAGATGCTTACCGTTCTGAAGGATATTCTAGCCGCGCAATAGCTAAAAAAATTGGACGGAGCCCAACAGTTGTCGACAATTACATCAAGGACTCCAAGTGGTATGGAAAATATTTTAAAGGAAGGGTTTCATTGTCTTTATCTACGCATGAGGAAAGACTAATCATCAGAATTGCTTCTAATTCTGCCTTATCCTTGTCAAAAATAAGAGCTAAAGCTGGAGTGGAAGCGAGCAACTCATCAGTACGCAGAGTAAATTAAGAGCTGTGAGTATTTTCAATACCTGAAATTACAAAAAAAGCCGCCACCTAATGCTCCTCGTAAGGAAAAGCGGCTTCAATTCGCAAGAGACTACATGGTATGGGATGTGCAGCCAACAGGTCATGTAATTGACTGGAGGAACCGTTGTATTTACGGATGAGAAGAAGTTTAATTTGGGTGGGCCTGATGGCCGGAACTATTATTTCCACGATCTGAGCAAAGAAAAGCGCTTTTTTAACCGACATCATAGCCGAGAGGGCGGCGTTATGGTTTGGGTTGCTATTACGTACTATGGAACCATCTCTCTTGAATTTCGAAGTACAAAAATGACTGGTCCAAGCTATAAAAAGTTATTAGAATCGGCTTCACCGAAGTTCAGTGAACTATTTGGTCCCATATCTTGGATATTGCAACAGGATAATGCCCTATATTCATTGCAAGCCAAAATTTTAATATTATTGACTGGCCACCATATTTGGCAGATCTAAACAAGGTCTATGAAGGAGGTAGCCAATTTGATGACAAGTAGTCACTAATTCAGGCCATTAAGCATGCTTGGAATCAAATTTCGTTGGATTATATAAGTTCTCTGTATCTCTCAATGAAAACCCGTATATTGTTGTACCCATTATTAATAGTTCTTAAATAAAGCAAAATAAATTAAAAAAACAAGAAAAACTGTTTTTCATTAAAAGTAGCTAAAGTGCCTTCATTCAAGTGAACCAAAATATAGCACATTTTTGGACTTTTTTAATAAATTGTTAAAAAAAAAGTACTTTAGTTAAAAACCCACTATTTAATGATTCTGTTTTATATCTTAAGATGTCTAGCTTCCATTTCCATTTCAAAATTCTGCAATCGGTTGCAAATTGCTTAAGATACAGGCTGCTGAATATGGAATTTTTAGTGCCTTTAAATAAGTGAACCGGAGTGCATTTGAAAGCAAAATTAATTTTGATTCTAGGTATTTAGGCATCCAGTTACAGCTACCACCCGGTATACTAAAGGGTGTGTCTTACCTTTATATACTATTCTGGTGCGATTGTAATGAGGATTTAGGGTACTTATACTTAAAAACTTTGTGCACATGTAATTTTGGCCCCTTTCAGCAGGTTCAAGCGACGTATAGTGGTTTCAAATTATGGACACTTGGATAAAAATAACTACACCTCACATTTATTAACCGATTTTAAACAAAATTGCCAAAAGATCCCCCGGCACAGTTATAATTAAAAATTCCACTTAAGCGTTGGGTGAAGCCCAATTTGGTGAAACAATTCAACTATTTGCTTTAAAGTTATCCGCAATATATATACATGGTAAACGATTTCAAAATTTCTTAACCGATCTGGAATCAGATCTCGTATAGAAAATTTTAGAAAACATGTTGTTTTGAGAGGGACTTTCTCACTAACCTTTTTTTTTTAAAAAAACAGGCTACTACTTGTATTTATTAACCGTTCTCAAATAATATTCGAGCATCTTATTGTGGGCAACGATTTATAAAGTATGTCCCACGAAGACTATTTGAGAAAAAAATACGATATTGAAACAAAATCGAGGTCCAACAAAGTGATTGCAAAACTCATGTTCAACGCTAAAGATGTATGTATGGAATTGGAATCTATTATAAATTGGGTTCAGAATATAATCCAACACACATTTTTGAAATTGGGTACGGAATGAGGACAACACCAAATTTGTAATAAAATCTATCAAAATTTTGTTTGCCCAAATCGACTCTCCTGCAGCTTCTTATATATCACAAAGACACTAAACCAATAAAAGTTTTCCCATAACATCCCACGAAGGGATTTTGGAGAGATTGTCACAAACAGTGAGCTGTGCACTTTCCAGTTTTACACTTTGTGATAGGGACCAATAGTTTTATATCAGTTCCGAACCGAATTTTGGGAAGCTAAATTGAGCAGGATGCGGTTATTTTTTTAAAGAAAATTTACTTATTTTCAGAAAGACTACTAATCTCAAGGAGAGAAAAGAAAGTATATTATTTTATTTTTAAGAAAAGGTACTTTTAAGAAAAACAATTTTTGTTAAGAAAGGTTTTTTTTTAAAAATGGGAATTATTTTAGAATTGGTCCTTTTTTCAAGAATAGGTAAATTTTTAAGAATAGGTACTTAGGTAGGTACTCGTTAATGAAAAGGTAGTATTTTAAGAAAAGATAATTTACTTTTTTAGTAAAAGCTACATATTTTTAAAAGAATAATTTTTTAAGAAAAGGTACCTTTTGTAAGAAAATTTACTTTTTTAAGCACAAGTACTTTTTTAACATAATGTTCTTTTTTAAGAAGAGGTACTTTGTTTAAGAATATGAATAGGTTTTTTTTTGGGAAAATTTACTTTTTTTTAAGAAAAGGCATGTTTATCGCAAAGCCAACATGAAAGAAAACAACCCTCATATACGTCCTTGACTGTACAGCAAATATTTGCCACACACTCCATTGGCGTATTATGTCTAAAGGTATGCAATAAAATAAAACTAACAAATCGAACTATCAAAAACTAAACCACGAAATGCTAAAAGTATGCAATGATATCAACTAAATTATATTGAGTTTTAGCATAATCCTCCAAACATGCGATAAGGAGCTTCGTTCCACAAAAAATTGTGCGCTTTCTAGTTTTACACTCAGTGATAGGAATCTATGAATTTACCGATTCCGGACCGTATTTTGGGAAGCTAGCTACACAGTTGTGTCGCCGTGACTCAGTGAGGTGACCGCCGTCCAATACAAAAAAAGTTTGAAAAAATTGTGAATATATGTTCATCAAATTACCGGTTCTCGAAAGCTACCAATACTTCTGATAAAGTCTTCCTGCAAATGGAAAAGGTTTCCTTGAATTTAATTTATTTTGAAGCCAGCTGAGGGCGCTCAAATAATTTGCTTTAGCGTATTTGCATATATCTATTTTGATACGAATTTTCGAATAATTTTTAAAACTTGTTTTATGAACAGTATTGTTTTATTTTTCTGGTATTTGTAAAAACGCTACATTAAGAACAATAAAAATTATTACGTTAACAATACTGATAAATGTTATATCGAAAATGTGATTACAAAAATTATTAAATTTGTATCCAAATCTAAAATTTTGCAAGAGTTACATGGAGTATAAAAAAATATATGTTAATTTAAATGAGTTCTTTTTCATTTAAAATTGCAAAATTAAAAAAAAAATAAAATTAAAAACTTATAAACTCATCATATTTCTGTGCATTATTTTATTTTCTGTGCAGTATTTATTTTATTTTTTTCTGTGCATTTTAATTTATATATCAAACTTTATTTCTATTCAAAAAAGCCCAGATTTTTCGTTAGTTACTTTCGAATTGTAGCTTTTATTATCATAAAAAATTCTCCCAAGCGAAATTGGTTTTACAAATTTACCCTATAGTCTAAAAATTTGAAGTCCCGTCCCAAAAAATTCACAATTTTTAAATGATATTTAAAAAAATGTGCCAAAATAATTTAAAATTTTGTTCAATCTTTCAGACCAATATGCTTACTTTAACATCAGGAAACAAAAAATGTAAATGTTTTAGATTTATCTTATTTTATTATGTGTGGCCGTCGGTGGTGCAATGGTTAGTGTGCGCGGCTCTCGTACATGAGATCCTGGGTTCGAACCCGGCTCTGACCACCTTCAAATTTTCTTTCGGCGGCGGTCACCTCGCATAGTGACGGCGACACTATCGAGTATCTAGCCATGAAAAAGCTTCTCAAAATACCGATCGGAATCGGTGTAAAACTGTACGTCCCAATCAGTGAGTGAAGAGTAGAAAGCGCACAGCTCAGTGAGTGTGAGAAGTTCACCCCTGTCCCTTCATGGGAAGTTAAGGGGAAACGATTTATTTATTTTTTTTATTCGCTGAATGCAGTATATCGCTAAAATGCAAAACGGCGTAACTAACCAAAAAATCAAAATGCCTTAAACTACATGCCTTGACAAAATTTTACACTTCTGCGATCAAAAATCTGTCTGTGTGTTTAAAGTGAAATTAGAAAAAACTTCGTTAAAAATATTTATAGTTTTCATTTTACAAAGTTTGTTTGCTTCTCCTCTAAAATTACATTTTTGTTAGTTACGACTTTTTTTGCATTTTAGCTAACAATATGTAGATTACCCAAATCATTAATAACGTAACCATTTCTCAATCAATCCAAAAAGAAAACAAGTCAATCGAAGGATTCAACCAACATAGTTGTGCCAAAGATTCTCTCCAATATTATCAAAGAGTCATTGATCGTTATATTTACGCCGAATGTGTGGATAGATGGTTACAGATACATTATTTTCGACAAAGAACCTTAAATTTATATAAACTGTAAATGTATAATTGTCAACTGAAACTAATTTAAAAGAAATATTTATATAAATACAAAGATAAAAAATCGTTCTAACATTTAATACATTTGAAAAATTTAAATTTGGAAACACGCCGAATAATAAAAGTCCTGCAAGAGAGAATTTGGGAAATTTTAAAGCTTTATTAAATCCACTTTCAACACTTTCTAAATAACTGCATTCGTTCCATAGTCCTTTATACAGAAATACAATTTTTTCAATACTACAAAATCCATAGAAGGTACCAATCGACATTGTCGTAGGTACTCTCAAATTCATAAATTTTTATTGATAAATATTTTCACAGGATGTACCACCATAACAATAGCCATCGCTTCGTTTTTGTAAAAAAGTGTTTCCTTCGTTCTAGGCATTTTGTTTGCTTTCATACACAAAAGTATATTTGATGTGTATATAGCCCGACTGTGTGAACGTAAAGCTTTTTCGTCACAATGCTTTTCATTATTATCCTGCTGTTTGTTTACATTTGTTTTCGATGTCATTCCTTTTTTATACTTTTCACTCATCACTTCGTGTCAATCTCAGTGGCTTTTCGCGTTCTTTAGTCAGGATATTCCTTTTTGCCTGTTGACTTCATTGTCATGAAATGAATTAATACAAAGCAGGAACTCAAAAGGTAAAGCACATGGTAGTCATATGAATTCTGAACCATGTGATGTTTTCTCATTACTCAAATGTTTGAACAAAACCTTATAAAATGAAAAATGTTTTTACAAATTTATATTCCCGGAAATGAAACAACAAAACATACTATTTACTTGTGTCACGTTTTGTAATAACTCTAATTAAAAATGTGAAATTGTATTTCGCACCACGTGTACTACTAAGAAGGCATGAGTTACTTGGGAATCCTGTCTTATTGTTACATCCTACACAATTACTGACGTTTGATGATAGTATCACCCAGCTGCAGCTGAGTACAATCCTATACTATTAATGCATTGTAGGCTTTTAGTTTCTGAAATAATACGGAAAAGTATGGATATTTTGAAGTTAATGGAGGGGCAAATTATGGGATGTACTACTTAGTGAAACATAAAACTGGCGCCGTTTTTGTAAAAAAATTTATACATGTGTTCCAGAAGACAATAGCAAAAGATTTAAGTCATGAGGTCAGATGTATTACCGATATTAATTAAACAAACAAATTTTAACATATTTCTCCAACTGGTTCTATTCTACGCCTTTTCTCGCCAGTTGGTACCCCCAAGGTCTTGCCTTTCCAGCACAGTCTTGTTCGTCCTTTTTTCCTTCTTCTGTCGAGCACGTTATCTAAAACGTTTCGCGCTGATAAGATGGCCTAGCCAACGCAATTGGCCTAGTTTGATTCGCATGGCTATGCCCACGTCAGAATATGAATGATATAGTTATTGATTCAAACGACGGCGGTGCACGACGTTTTCTTCAACAGGACCATATATTTTACGGAGAATTTTTCTCTCGAATATTACCAGGTATTTTTAATCCGCTTGAGAAATGACCCAAGATTCGTAGCCGAATGTCAGCACAGGTAAACTGCGAGCCTGGGACGACCGGACTTTTGTCTGTCGAGAGAGGGCTTTGTTTCTAAACAGCTCGCTGAGCCCAAAAAAACATCTACTTGCAAGCACAATTATCATATTTATCTCCAGGCTGATGTTGTTATCCTAGTTCAGAGCGGATCCAAGGCAGATAAATTCATCTACCACTTCAAAATTTAATCGGTTGTCGACGTTCAAGTGCAGAAAGTCGTGAAATTTTTTTAGTCATTGACACCTACATTTAGTCTTGTCCTCATTAGCAGCAAGACCCACCTTCGCTGATTCTTTTTCAAGTCTTGAAAATACCGCAGTAACCTCTCGCAAATTTCGCCCGATAATGTCTATGTCATCAGCATACGCCAGCAACATATGGCTTTTCATGTTGATGGTCTTGTTAAGATTTACTGCAGCTTTTCTCATTCTTATCTCCATTAAGATGTTGAAGAGATTGCACGAAATTGTTTCACCTTGTCTCAGTGCTCGCTTGGTACAGAATGGTTCGGTGAGGTCTTTCCCCAACTGCATTGCTGATTTGATGTTGTTTAGCGTCATTCTACAGAGGCGGGTGAGTCTTACCGGAATCCAAAGTTCAGACATGGCTTCGTACAATCTTCTCTGTCTGAGGCTATCGAAAGCAGTTTTGTAATCGACAAAATGCTATTATGTATCGGTTTCAACAATTGGCTTTAGTGTTTCATATAATACGCTCGGCAATACCTTATACGCAATGGATGAAAGACTGATACTACGACATAATACACTGAGACTTCAATACTCAGGCATAGATTCCCCCAACCATATACCGCATACTCGTATAAGTTGAGTCATTTGGGCTAGCGGTCCTCATCAGCCTTAAAAAGATGAGCGGATAGCCCATGTAGCGGCTTTATTACCTTTTTGCTCGGTTGCCACAAATAAACTTTGATTGATTTGTATTAATTTATTAATCGCAACCGTTCATGTAGTTCTCCCAAATAAACTCATTTATCACAAATGTGTATCATGTTGTTGCAAACGAGTTCTCGTTTGCACGAAACGCGTACAAAATTGCATTTGCTGCAAGTTTAAAAAACGTTTGCGATAACTGAAATTAGGCATTTTTCTAATGAGAGCATTCGCATTCTCTCATTCTGTCGACTGTATACACAGTCTTGTCCACTCGTTTGGCATACACACTCACGCATTCACATAAAAGTGATCACACACTCCAATGCTTCTACCTTGTCAATTTATCTTGGATGGACAAGTGACGCGGTGTAGCTTGTTTCGCTTTAGTTGTTATTTGAATGCGAGGTGAGACAGAATGCCAACTTTTTTTAAAACAAACTTGTAAAATTAGGAAATTTAAACAAAAAAGAGTTTAGGTTGCTATAATCGAAAGAACAGTTGCTGGAACCGTTTTTCGTTTTTCGTTTCTCGCTAACGCTTTTTCAGCTCCAATTTTTCATAGCTCGTTTATTGCAAACGGTTTTCAGTTCTCTCAAACATGTTTTTAGTTAGCATCAACTACAACTCGGTTGCTGTAACCGAGCGAACAGTTGGCGGAACCGTTTTTCGTTTAACGCAAACGTTTTTCTCAGAGTATATTTTTCATAACTCGTTCGCTGCATACAATTTTCGGTTCGGTCTCTCCAAACGAAATGACATGTATGGCTTAACAGAAGATCGTTTCTCTCAACTTCAGTCCCCAAACGAACTTCAGTTATCTGAGATTTCGTTTGGGACGAACAATTTTTTTCTTTGCGTGTATCGGAAGATTGCCGTTCTCATCTCGCCTTGTCTGGGAGGGTACAATCTACACAGTCTTCCAAAATAATTACGTCCTGACCTTCAGCGGCAGAATAGTATTGAAATGTCGTCTGTCCACATGTTGAGCACACAATGCTTATCTGTCACCAGATTCTAATTCTCGTCCTTGTAGGAGGGCAGCCCTATATTCGATCTTCTCACCAAGGAACTTTAAATGCCCGACGTTTGTCATTTAATATGAACATTTTCTGTCAGTTTTCAAATTGAGATTTTAAATGACGAGCGTGTAACTGGCCCTAATTGATTTAATATACATATGTTCCTATGAGTGGTTCACTTGTGTCTGGTAGAAGCCTCTGGACTCTGGCTTTGGACTTTAGCAAAATAAAGTCGAAATGCATTTATTTCAATGATAGTCATACTGTTAGATTAGGTATGAATTAACACCAATTTATTAATAAAATTTCTTTTCTAATTTTAGGTAATTTTTTGACTTTTGGAAAATCGGAACCAAATAATTAAGGTAAGCTGATTTAAACTGTGTTCCACAATCATTACCTCCTAATCTTCAGTGGAAGAATGTGAGTGGAGTAGTGCTGAAAAGTGGTCTCTCCACATTTTAAGCATACACTGCTAATCAGATTCCCATTCGCGTCCTTGCAGGAAGGCAACCCATTATTCGGACCGTTATTCGATCTTCGTACTCTGCGCAAAAATGTTCGGTATTCACTGTTCATCCTGCATATTTCGGTCTATACACACTCTCTTTCTGCTCCCATTGCCATATTTGCCTCCTAAATAATTGGGTCTCCTCCCTTCACGGCCTCTTGTACCACTCATTCACAGCACGTGTTGTAACTGACTGTTTCGTTGTAACTGACTGACTTTTTCAATAGTTGCAATGTGACATTTTTTTTGTCATACTACGGCTAATCCATCTGCGGTTTTTGGTAGTCAAGTTCAGTTCTTGCAGCGGTTTCCAAAGAATGGGTGATGTGCTTCCACTGTGCTGAGATTAGGAGATAACCAGGTCGCCTTATGTATGTCCATATGCTGGAATCGTGTACTACTAACCATAGATGAAGCACAAGTGTTGGGAACATTTTAGTGTAATGGGTAATTTTCCAGATGTCGTTGACAGCAATAAATGGGATTTTTTTCTTCCCAAAAATAAGTCAAAAAATATGACAATAAAAATCTAAAATTTCATATCAAAAGAAAAAATAATTTTCAACAAAAATTTCAAGATTACCAGAATACATCACGTTACTTAAAGTAGAATATCTGATGTCTATGTCCTAATAAATTGGTTCTTCCTCCGGTTCAGCTACCATTCCTTGTTGAGAGTCGTCAGATACTCTTAATGGTTTTGGCATCTGGACCACAGAAGTTGCTACAGTTTTTGGGCGGGGAAGTTTTTAGATTAAAAAGGCGTTTCGGCATGTTCATCTTTGAATGGTGTTACGGGGTTTCTCTTATAGATATACCAACAACGTCCTCATATCTTTGAACTTTTTTGTAAATAAGAAACAAATGCTATTATATAAATCATTTAAATTTTGTCACATTTTCCCTTGTTTAAATTACTTTAACATAAATTTCCCACAATTTTTAATAAACGTCAATGAGAATTATGCGAAACTTCAGTGAAAGTGACACTAGTACAGGACAGCACCTAGGGAGCAAAGTTGACAATGGGCGGGCTATATCTATTATTTCCTTTATCTATGCTACTAACTACCATGTTATTTGCAGCGGCGAAGGCTATTAGACTCATTCCATTGTTGTGTCAGTCAGTGTAGACTGTTACTACCGATGGTTGGTCGAAAGACACTCTCTTTTCCCAATTTGGTATTAAAATGGCCTAGAATAATTTTAAGTCTTGGTCAGGACAGCGTTCGTATACTTCCTTCAGACGCTCATAAAATGATTCTTCGACCTCATCGTTTTTATCCTCTATCGGTGCGTGCACATAAAAAAGAACAGTGGCGTTCACCCACTGGGCTGACCCTTGAAAGTAGTTGTCACTGTCTCTTGCCAACTATAAATCCGTTTAAATAAATTTATGTTTCTCGTAGTCACATTGTAAAACCTCTCAGGTCGTCCGTCTTTCATTAATTCCCCTTTCGCAAACTTGCAAGTTAATCATTAAGCGCAGTACTTATAATTGATTACGTGTAAAATATATCAGAATAGAATCCAACAGTTTCCTTCTTCACTCCATTTTGCGCAGTTCATAACCATTCGCCAATTCATCACAGCATTCAGTTACAGCGACAGCGACTACGATAAAGTTGGAGCCTTTAGCACAAATCGAACATTGAACGTTGGAAGATATTTTTTTTAATATTCATAATGCTGAAGCGTGAAGAAAAATACTCATTAAGACGTCAGTTCCATTGTAAATTATCCAACTTATTGATACTTTTTCAATAATGTCATTTGCAGTAGAATTTATGTCAAGCTAAGCAAAAGCCTTTGCCTTTGTAGCTAAGGACAACTTAGCGCCAAAGGATTTAACAAACTGGTAATGAATGGATTTTAGAAATGATAAAATTTTAGGTTTTCCTGTAAATTATGTGCCATTATTTAAAAAGTTTAAAACCGTGACAATATTTTATTGTCAGCCAAGGGGTGTGGTAGGTAGTACTTCATGAATTCAAATACACTCCGGTTCACTTATTTAAAGGCACTAAAAATTCCATATTCAGCAGCCTGTATCTTTTGGCAATTTGTAAGCGGTTGCAGAATTTTAAAATGGACATGGAAGCCAGACATCTGGAGATAACTAAAAAAGTTTTTTTTGAGCAATTTATAAAAAAAGGTACAAAAATGTGTTATTTTTTTAGTTCACTTGAATAAAGGCACTTTAACTAATTTTAATGAAAAACAGTTTTTCTTCTTTTTTGAATTTATATTACTTTATTTAAGAACTATTGGGAATGGGTACAACCCTCTTTGTTTGTAATAACTTCAAATATGCGGGTTTGCATTGAGAGATAAAGAGAATTTATGTAATCGAACGAAATTTGAATCCAAGCATCCTTAGTGGCATGAATTAGTGACTGCTTGTCATCAAATTGTCTACCTCCTTCATAAACCTTACGAGATAACCAACCCCAGACATTTTCGATAATGTTTAGATCTAGCGAATAGGGTGGCACGTCAAGAATATTAATATTTTGGCTTGCAATGATCTCCTTTACTACTCTGGCGTTGTGTATAGGGGAATTATCCTGTTGTAATATCCAAGATATGTGATCAAATGGTTCACTGAACTTCAGAAAAGCCGATTCCAATAACGTTTTATAGCTTTCACCAGTCATTTTTGCACTTTCAAATTCAAGATCGATGGTGCTATAGTACGTAATAGCTCCCCACACCATATCGCCGCCCCCTCCGCTCTGATGTCGGTTCAAAAAACGCTCTTCGTTGCGCAAATCATGGAAATAATAATTGTTGACATCAGGTCTATCCAAAAACGGTTCTCCAGTCATTTACATGACCTCTTGGCTGCACATCCCATACCATGTAGTCTCTTGCGAATTGAAGCCGCTTTTCCTTACCAGGAGCATTAAGTGGCGGTTTTTTTTTTGTAATTTCTGGTATTTAAGATACTCACAGCTCTTAATTGCTCTGCGTACTGATGACTTGCTCGCTTCCACTCCAACATGAGCTCTTATTTCTGACCAGGATAAGGCAGAATTAGAAGCAATTCTGATGATTTTTCCTTTATCATACGTAGATAAACAAACACAATGCAACCCTTCCTTTAAAATTTTTGTTTTGCCATTTTGACTAGTAAAATGATTAAAAAATCATAAAAAATCATATAAAATCATCGCTTAATTTAAAAATAATAAAAAAATAATAAAGTGCCTTTATTGAAGTGAACAAAAAAAAAGAACATGTTTGGACTTTTTTTATAAATTGCTCAAAAAAAGTTTTTTTGTTTAGAAATCACTATGGTCACGATTTTTTTATATCTCAAGATGTTTAGCTTCCACTTCCATTTTAAAATTCTGCAATCGGTTACAAAATGCAAAAGATACAGGCTGCTGAATATGGCATTTTTAGTACCTTTAAATAACTGAGCCGTAGTGTAAGACTGGAAAAACATGTTTATTGACTTAATCAGCAGCTATGTGGATTAATCACTATGATAAGTTTTCATTTAGTACCAACTATTGAAATTGCTGAGAAACTTTATAATCTTTTTGTGTGAAGCAAAGAAAGAAGTTCATCCGGCAGACTTAGGAGTCGGGTTCACCTTGCTTAGTCTGCCTCCAACTTTTGTGGATGAGCTTGTTTTCGGATTAATCAATAATAGATTACACTCGAGGTGCTGTTAGTTAGGATGACAATAAACTTCCCAAAGGTGGCCAACTATAGTGGGGAACTACAACATTCCACATAGACATTTATTACTTCTTACCATTACATGCAGTCAAGAAACAATCATTACTCTAATTGTGTCTTGTTTTCTGAATGAAATGTTCTCCTGTCATTGGAAAATATTGAAAATCTTCTGCCTAGAATATTCAAATCCGAAACCAGTTAACCGAATTCCAGACTGTTGACCATACGTCGGTTTTATAAAAATTCTCATTTTCGAAGAACCGGTTTAAAGCGGTTATTGTAAGTCGATTATAAAGTGTCCAAAACCGAAACCGAAAAACCGGGAAACCGGTTAACCGGTTTTTTTGCTATTAACCTTGTGCCAGTTTTTTAAAAACATAATTTTCGAACAAACCGGAAACCGGTTATTTGACGTCGGTTAACCGGTTATGCGGATTTTACTTAATTAACAATAAATGATATGATTTTCGAATTTTATTGAAATTTTGGAATAAAGAAACATGATTTCCATTTTGAAACATGATCTAAATGCCATATCCAAAAAACATTTTTTTTTAAATGGTTTTATGATTAATTAAATATTAATTAATTTTTTCAAACATATTTTATATTAAATTTCAAAATTAACTTAAGATTTTCCTACATGAAATTTTTTTTCTTATGTGAATATGATTTTTGATTTTAAATCAGTTTAATTCGAATTTGAATAAAACCATTAAATTTTATTTTAAACAATAATTCCAAATTTGAATGTGATATATATTTTTCAGAATGTGGTGACTTATTCGACCTTTCGTATTATATTGAAAACTAAAGTGTCCGAGTGTTAGGTTTATTTAAAATTATTTTATTCTTCAATATTTCGGTTACCATTGGGTAGCATCGTCAGGAAACTAAGCACAATTATTAAGTAAGAAGTTGATTTTAATTTCATTTCTTTTTTCATTTAATTTTTCTTTAATAATTGTCTTTATCTTCCCGACGATGCTACCCAATGGTTAGCGCAATATTGTAAAATAAAATAATTTAATATAGACCTAATGCTCGAACATTTTCATTTTAAATATTTAGTTTTTATTTAAAATGAAAACGTAATTATTTAAAATTTTGAGCTCTCCACACGAATAAGTGTAGAAATGGTCGTTAGACAAATGTATTGTAAGTTCTACATGTGTAATTTAATTTAAAGCAAAAAACCGAAAAAACCCGGTTCCACCGGTTTGTGCCAAAATAAAAAACCGAAACCGAAAACCGATTTCTTGAGAAATCCATTTTTCGAACAAACCGAAAACCGGTTTTTATACAAATGATATAACAGCGCAAAATTGCAGAACTAAATCCTTTTTCATAGCTCATTACACTGTGAGTAAAATTTGATGTTTTGAAATGACACACAAAAACACCGAGACACCCCAACTAATTTTTGGGTCATAGAATCCAGTGGTATACTCCGTTTTAAAAAGTTAGCTCAAAATAACGAAATATTTGATTTTATTTGAGGGAAAAACCTGCAAAAGCTCTTGTTAAATCAATTTATATATTTTCTTCCCGTCAAAATGTAACCATTGAAGTAATAGACATATAACATTTGGAAGCAGAATTAGTTTACCTCTTACAATTTGGGGCCATAATAATTATAATAATTTTGGGATTCGGGGTTTTGAGATTGGCATCCCTATTACAAACAGATGCTACAACATATATATCAATGTGTTCACTTTAACAGATTAGTCCCTACCCGCTGATCAAAAATATAAGCATTTTATTGGCCATTTTGAAAAAATAGAAAAATGAGTAAAGAAAAATTCAGATCACATTGCGAAAAATTAAATATGTTTTGTTTTGTGTGTGGAAAATTTACACCGAAAAACGTTTGATTGAAGATGCCCTCAAAGCTAACAATCAGTATTTTTTTGTTACCCCTGCTGAGGAAATGCGAAATGTTGATTATGCACCTGAATTTACGTGCATCACATGTTTTAGTGTATTAAACAAATGGTGGAAATTACGGCGATATTCGATGCCATTTGGACTTCCAATGATATGGACCGATCCAGGGGAACATGATACAGAAAATTGCTACACGGGCAAGAACGATGTAAATGGTCTCAATAGAAACAGGAATATAGACACTTAGATAGACTATATATGGAATACACAATAATTTATTCTTATAGAACGATCCGGTTTTATATACAAAGCTGTGCCAAGTTCTCACGTACTAGTTCCACACAGTGATAAATTGCCTGTCCCAGTAGATCCATCGACATACCAATATGATATTGCGTCCTATGAAGTACAATCACAAACTTCAGCAACAGCATTACATCATGCTGATTCTGATTACCTTCGGCCAGTTATACAATATCCATCATTAATTTCGCAGGAACATTTAAATAGAATCGTTCGAAATCGGAAGCTATCTCAAAATAATGCAATGTCTTTGGCTTCGGAACTAAGAAGCGTCAACGTGCTCCCACCAGGTGTAAAAGTTACATTTTACAAATACCGGCAAGAACCATATATGCCTTATTTTATGCTTTCCAAGGACGCAGCTTATGCATATTTTCAAGACATTCCCGGTTTAATGATTGAAATGGGAATCTGAAACTATAATCCATCTTTATGGCGTCTTTTCATAGACGCTGCAACCAGAAGCTTAAAAGTAGTCTTGCTATTTGAAAACAGCAGCGTTAAACCAGTGCCATTGATGTACGCTTTTGGAATGCATGAGGCGTATGATACCATGAAATTAATTCTAGAACACATGACGAACACAATTGGCGCGTAAATTGTGATTTTAAGGTTCTTTCACTATTAGCTGGAATTCAAACTGGCTATACAAAGTACATGGGTATTGTTTGTAAATGGGACAGCCGTGCCAAATGCAACCAGTACGAAAAGCGAGTTTGACCAAAACGCGATTCGCAAGTTGTTGGCGAATTTAATGTAATTCGTCCACCATTGATCCCCCTTCAGAAAATAGTGCTTCCGGATCTTCATATTAAGGTGGGAGTTGTAAAGAATTTTTTACATACTTGAAAAACAACGCTTTTCCACAATTATCAATTAAAAATTAAAAGAGGATAATTTTGTGTAACTAAAAGTGTGTAACTGCAATATATTTTATATCAATTTTTTTTAACAGGTGTAGTTAACGGTCCAGATATACGGAAACTTTTAAGGGCTACGAGTTTTTCTGAACTGTTAGATGAAACTGAACTAAACGCATGGAACTCAATTCGTGCGGTAATTGAAAACGTTCTTTCCAAAATCGCTCACCGGAGTACCGTGATTATATTGACAACATGATGAAGTCTTTCGACAAACTTGGCGTTAATATGATGTTGAAAATCCACATGTTACATGCACATTTCAATTTTTACGAACGACAATTGTCCACAGAAACAGACGAAACTGGCGAAAGATTTCATCCAACTATAATGGCATTCGAAGACCGTTTCGCTGGAAAAAGAATAGACTCAATGCTTGCTGATTTCTGCTGGTCGATTGCAAACAAAGAGTAAAAATTGAGTAAATTCAAAAAATTTTAAAAATCATTAAAATAAGAGAAAATATAGTTCCATACCCGCTTGAAAATGGACGTCCATTATTTCTAGATATAAATTTTGACAAATAAATAATAAACAAATTGATTTTATACAAGTTTTTAACGTTTTTTCATTCAAATAAAATCAAAAATCGCCATAAATCTACTACAAACTTAAAATCGAAATATCTCGTGATTTCGGGCTAAGTTTTCAAACCGGGGTACTCTACTGGATTCTTCAATCCAAAATTAGGTTGACGTGTCTCGGCGTTTTTGTGTGTCATTTTCACCTACTCATAGTGTAATAAGTTAATTTTGCCTAATTGGGTAACACAAATTTGAGAACACATAGGTCGAATAAAACAAATATATAAATAAAGGGTGGCTGTTTAGAATTTGGAACTTGAACCCCCATTAATTCGAAGGAGATGGCCAATTTGACATTCAGGAAGTGACATATTATTAGTTAAAGTTTAGACTTTTGTGAAATGAGTCACTTTTCGCTTGAAGAAAATTGTGAAAGATTAGAAAATTATTTTCTAAAGTTCTGAGTCTTCAACTAAAAGTGTAAGAAATCTATGACTCAAATTCTATAGAAATAGAATGCCATCAACACAGTTTGTGGATCAATTTGTCAAGCGAATTTGTCAATCCAGGTCCATTTCGGATAAAAGAATTCATGTATGAGTTTGAATTTTTTTTTTGCAGAATTTTGCATATAAACCTTGAAATGAAGGCTTACAAAGTCCAACTAGACCAAGAACTAAAGAACCGAGGCCATCTGATGCGTTTTGGCTTCGCTCAATGGGCTGAATGTCACTTGGCTGAAGGTGAGCATTTTCACCGAAAAATCATATTTTCCGATGAAGCTCATTTTCACCTCTGGTGCACCGTTAACAGACAAAATTGCCGAACTTGGGGCTGGCAGAATCCACTTGTCGCCGAGGAAAAGCCAGCAAATCCACAATGAGTGACAGTTTGTTGCGGTTTTTGCAATGGCGGTTTAATAGGTCAATTTTTCTTCGAAAATGATCAAGGAGCCGTCGATACTGTCAATGGCG
The DNA here is from genome assembly GCA_963931995.1 of Phaonia tiefii. NCBI lineage: Eukaryota > Metazoa > Arthropoda > Insecta > Diptera > Muscidae > Phaonia > Phaonia tiefii. The sequence goes on along the minus strand of OZ008368.1, from coordinate 310,478,452 downwards.
AGCGTCAATGGCCATGTTTATCGATTTTTTCCTTTTTTTTTTAATTTTTATCAGAAAGAGAAATGATATAAGTTAGATTGTAGACACAAGTTAGATTTTAGACAACTCGATACTGTTCCCGAAATTTTATCCAACTTTACATCTCCTCCTTTTTTTTAAGCATGTCTGTAATAATGCCCGTAAAACCATCGTATGAGTGTAATTAATTCTATGCCAACAAATAATATTACGTTTTCGCCGAATTTAGTTTATGTAGACTACTTAAATCTTTAATCACTTATAACCATCTTTAAGCACTCATAACCATTTCATTCTTTTCTTTTCCTTCTTATCAAGTTACGACGGCAAAGCATTATGCTTGGCTTCATATAAATTGTTCTGCTAATTACATTATTGAAAAAGTCTCAATAAGTTGGATATCTCACAATGGAACTGACAGCTTAATGGGAATTTTTCTTCATACTTCAGCATCATAAATATTGCAAATTTCTTCCAGCATTTGACGTTTAATTCTTGGTAAAGACGTTAAACTTTGTCGTTGTCGAATGCAACTGAATGGTTTGATGAAGTGAGAAATGTGAGTTTGTTCACTAGTTAAGAGGCAAAATTACTTTATTGCTCATAACATCCCATGAAGCCATAGTGAAGAGATTGCCACAGTATTGAGATGGGCATAGCCTTATTTGTAGACCTAGTGAACAGCACCTATAGCTTAACACTAAAGCCGAAAGATTGTGCATTGAGTCTCTCTGATGTTACTCTATAGTGTCGCAGACAAGGAGCGGTATATTAAGCAAAATAGAAATTTGAAATTTGATTGAACAACATCCACCAGTATAAGCCTCAACGTTGTAACACCAACGGTGACAAGAGTTAAATATAACGCACCCTAAATACAAAAGTGTCACAACTCAAAATTTACAAATTTTCAGTAGAAGCAAAAAAACTAAGTTGCAAATTTAACAAAATTTATGAAAAGTCTCAAAAGTTGGCATATTTATACTGCCTTTTTGTGACGTAACGGAAGCTATACCGACGCCAGAAGAGAAACTACAGCACATAGAAATGGTCCCGGTGAATGTTTTTAAGCCAAAAATTAAAATCTCAAAATTTTGAGTTATGACGCATTCGTAGTAAGGGGGCGGTATGTAAAAATGTTAACTTCGGCTTTGCAAACTATGTCGCCGAAATATTATTAATTTCTAATAATATTACGTATTCGCTGAATGTAAATTTGCCAAAACGGGCAAGTAATATTGAATTCACGTTAAAAAATAATATTACGTATTCGCAGAATTTTGCGATAGTATTTTGATAAGAGGAGTCGCAGAACAAAACGTGACTTTTAGTATTTTTTACAAAATGGTTTTGATGTCTTTACATGAATTTGGTTAAGTTGCATTGGAAAAAATCATATTGGGATAATTTTCATTGACTAGAGATTATAACTAGACATAAGAAAATGCGGTAATTTTATCCTATAATAATAATCTTGGATTTCCCAACATTTTTAAAATAACAAAATGCGACTCCTCATATTTATTAATTTATTGTATACGATGACCCAAAAACGTTGCGACTTAGTGTTGGAGTTGACCATGATAGGCGGCTTCAATAAGTAATGTCCACTCAGTAGGAAAAATAAAGAACTTCCACCAGAGTGGAGTAAGTACCTAAATTACCTGAGGATTAATACAAGAAGTTTTTTTAATTAGTGTTATATCAGCGGGGACTGGAAGCCCTTCAAGAACTCACATCGAGAGTAAACAAGGGCAATAAGAAAGGGTAAGGGGCAGCATGGATATTAAATTATATGCCAATTGAAATCCTTAAGAAATGCTACTCAAATCCGTCACACGTACGGCTGCTGGATGGGTCGTGGACGGAGTCTACAGAGCAGACCTAATGTGGCTGCTGGATACACACCTCCTGGATAGCGGTCTTGGGAAGAGTGAAAGATCTTCGACCTTGGATGTCTGAGACGATGATACTGCAGATACACTGATTGATATTGACAAAATTGTAGGGGCCTTGGATAACAAATGGATAATAGTTTTTGCCGACACCTATGTCCAGGCCCTAATGGAAAGTTTTCGATTATGTTACAGAAAGTAGCAATATAGTCACTTACCTAGAACGCTAAAGCGCTGACCAGACGAATCAAAATCTTGGAAACGATGGTCCGCCAACGTAAGTTCAAATCCCAGTTCCAAATGTTTATTTGCAGAAATCTCTAATCTGTTAGCTCATAGAAAAACTAAAAATTTTCTATCGGTAATAAGGATAGTACCCCTTCCGCCAGTTTATGATTAATCAAATTCCGGAGAATTAAAGAATTTTGAGAGTCATATTGATCCCAAAGCTGGGAAAAGCGGCCATGAATCTGTCGAGGATTTACCGATAGCCTCTTATCATTTATACTCAAGACTCTAGCAAGAATTTTGGATGAACCTATTAAATCTCTGGTGACCAATGGCGGTTTATCGAACAGGGAAGGAAAGTGGAGGGAAAGTCAACGGAGATAGCCCTACACGAAGTAGTTGGACGGCCGAAAGAGGTCTCATCTATAAACAATATAGCCTTTCGGGATATAGAGAGCCTTTTTAGCAATACCAAACCGGAAAGTATCATAAAAGTCCTAAAGGACACGACAGTCGGAATGAGTAATGCGAGTTGGATATACGCAATGCTGACAAACAGGCGGAGAAGCGCACAGTGGGGTCTCGGCCACTAGGTAAGTCTGATGGGGTACACCCCATGGTGTGGTGATATCACCACTACTAAGCGCATATACGGAGGATGTCGTGGGGATGGCAACATGTCCCTTTATGTCCTTGATAAGTGAAGTCGTAGGATTTATCTTAGGAGAGATCAGCATTTCTACCACAGGTTATGGCGTAGGCGTTAACAAGGGTAAAACTGATCTGCTACTACTAGATATTCTACTGTATCGGATACCCTCACTCTATGCTAAACAAATAGAGTTTTCGAATAGGGCGAAGTACCTGGGTGTAATTCTGAATCCGAACTTCAACTAGAAATGTAATATTGACCATTATACCTTATAAAGAAGAGTGGATGAACCACTCACCATTTCAGAATGTTGGCGTATACATTTTTACAGATACATTTAAGACGCTTAGTGGAACGGAATTTGGGGTATACTGGGGGGTAACATTATCAATAGGTCTACCTGTTTTTAGCAGTATCTTCCATGCGCTAGAAGTGGTAATTTTGGGTAACATTAGTCATATGCGACATCACGTTATAGTAGTGAAGAGTGTGAAATTATTCTTGGATAGCCAAGCGGCGAGAGGAGCTTTCTCCTCAGAGAAGAATAGAGCGATACTGGTTCGTGAATACAGGAGTCTGCTAGCCTAGACCGGCGCCGCGACTAGACCGAGTTCCACAACAATCTGTATCAGAACATTTAAGGATTAACAGCAAGATGTCGCTTACAATGAATTATTTGTTCGTTCATGTAGTCCACTCATCAGTGGTCACCAGAGCGATCAGAGAAAAATTTCACGGTATTACCCCAAGTTTTGTGCGGAAATTTGAGCGGGAAATTGTGCAGCTATACATCGGATTGATATCAAATTCAACATTTGCAAGATTATCACGGCAGCAGCGATCAACCAAATTCAGCATTTTTATCTTCGCCCTGTTCTAATGTTGTGCTCATACTGGTAACATTGTTTCCAAAACTTATCTAAGAAAATCAAACAAATTCAAAATCAATTCTAGTTCCTCCCTTTATTCTATTTTCTATTCTTATATCCTTTCTTACAAACTGGTTATCTGCTGCACCTTTATTATGGAGCAACGAAATCCAGAGACATTAATTCTCTAACTTCATTTTGGTCTAGGGAGAAAGGTATATCTCTATTCCACAGTGATTGATTCCAGCCAAACGCTCACAACCCTCAGTGACCTGACACTCCATTTAATATCTGATTCCCTAGAGTAGTTTCCGAGTCATACGAATATAGCCGGAAACGAAGCAGCGTATGAACTAGCAAGGAAAGACTCAGATGCAAATGCGGATAGACGAAATGTAATTGTAGGCTCTCTAAGAGTGCTGTAAAACACGATTTATCGTCACTTCCACCAGCAGGCAGACAGAAACCGGTAAGAACTCACTACCTGTCGTATATCACGAGCTATATGGCCTATATACGATGGTAAGAGAGCTGAGTTTCTGATGAGTTCCTGAATACAGTAGCAAGAATGACAGCTGTCGTAACCGGTCACTGGACACTTAAGATACATACAGGGGAATACAAGAAAGGCCCTACTGTCGTAGATGCTATCTCCTACAGAGCCCAGCCTTGGCAGATACAAGAAGAACAACTTTGGGAAAGCCAATTTGGCGGAGTATAGGAACTGGGTGTATTTAACACCGTTTACTTCTAATATATGTTAAAACTACTAACTGCGAATAAGTGGGTAAGCTTAAACTATTTCTGGCAAATAATTACTTTTATTTTCAGGGTAACTTGGGTGATCCTCCTTGGGAGGAACTCAAAGTCACTCTAACCTAACTTAACAAATTGATATTTCGTGTAAATCTGAAAATTTTCTGCCAATTATATCCACATATTAAAGGTTACATATGTATTTGGGAACAGCTTGGAATATAGGATTTTTTTACTGCGACGAATAAGTAATATTAATTTCTAGATTCATATAAATAATACTACGTACTCGTAATCTGCCGCCATTGAAAGGCTTACATTTCTGACAGCCCAGTGGGGAATATATGGGTATATATTGGAATTTCGAAGCAGTCCACATGCTCTGTATTTCAGGAACATTTTAAACCAATTAAGTTGTAAACAGATGCGTATGGTTTATATTAATTATATTTTCTATTTATTGTAATACTAAGAATACGCACAGTTTAACATAAGGGCGGTTCTTGGCTGACTACTAACATTTCGCAACTGCCCATTTATTCCGCCTAAATCTGTCTTCCTGAGTCAACAAAAATTATTTGTTTCCCATTACATCCCATAACGTGCCAAGGATGGGTTTCACACAATCTGTAAGAAGGGCATTATATTTTTGGACTCACTGTATTTGTGAAATGGTTTTAAATAATTCCGTTTGCAACCAGCACGTATACGTTACATTAATCTGCTATTTCTTGAATAGTAGTAATATTACAAACATGTATATTGTGTCATATTTGGCGCTGATATTTCTCTAGAATCGGCAGATCAACTTTACTGCTGCCTACTTTTTGCCGGTTACGCAACCATATCGCATACACCATACTAATTCAATATTAAATGAAATAATATTATGTATACGCAGAATGTCTCAAACGTATTCCAAAAACAATGGCAGACAGAAAATTACAAAAATTATAATTTACTTTTTGTGGACACTTTAAATGGATGAAATTTAAATTTTTGCCATAACATTATATTTATATATTTGTCATCATGACGTCGAGCAAAGATAACAAAATATTTCTCAAATTTTATGCAAATTATTACGGCAATGAATGATATTTCAACTCCAGCACACGATGGCATCAAATTCAAGGCCTTCCCCAAATATGAGTACACCACATGCAAAATTTGGCACAAATAAACATTATTATTTTTAAAGACTTAATCACATTTTACAGATACACAACATGGTTGCTCACAATATTTCGTAAAACAAGTAATAAACTTTCACAATTTTATGAGGTTTCTGTCTCCGACAGACTTGAAATATTTTATATTTCATGTGTATCAGCATATATGTATGTTTGTATACATGCATATGAATTTATGCCAGTATCGTTTGCAATCATGGTCGTTTGTGTGTGTGTGTAAAAAATCCCTTTCAAAGATATCTGATGACTGTCATATGCCATTTTGTCATTTGTATTAACAAATCATTTTAATTAATGAATTAATTTGTCTGAACAAGTAGGAAAGATAACAACACTTCTCAAATGTATACCGCATTCTACCACAAACGAAAACGAAGGACTGTCAAAATAAATCTGCTGAGAGGTAGGCCCGTGAGTCTACACAAGAATATGGCCAATGAAGCGAATGTATGTACATTATGTCTAATCAACTAATTTGACAAATAATAATGAGGTTGCCTAGAAGGAAATACATTTCATTTATCTATTAATTATAATGGAAATAACAAATGACACGCCATTCTCGCATTCGTTTATATATTTAATAATTAAAGTCTTTTGTTATATTGGTACGTATTTGTGAGAAATGAGGAAATAAAATATTACTTATACGTTGAGGATGGATGGTGGCGATACAAAATAACTCATACGTTGTAGGTGGCGGAAATTATAAATCAATCATACGTGAAGGAGGTTTGCGAACTTGAAATAAAAATCTCGCTAATAAATGTGTGAAATATGGAAGACGTCTTTGGTAGTGTATTCAAAAAGTCGGGTTTTAAAAAATTGCGGTTTTCGGTTTCTTCGAATATTCCGAATGTGGCGAAACCGGGTTTCGGTTAAACTAAGTGGTTGTTACCGGTTAGTTTCGATGTTTATGAAAAAATGGAAAAATATGCGTTTTATAAACATCGGTTATATTCATAAATTAAATTGTTCGAGCGTTTGGTCGTATTTTTAATTTATTTTATTTTTCGATATTTCGTTACCGTTTGGGTACGAAATTCAGTTTTTTTGAATTTTGAGATCGACTACCAATTACAAAGCCATGTGACACATACCTTGTCACAATACCGTTTAGAACCGGTGAGAAACTGCGGATCCCACTCAAATTGTGGAAGCCAATTCCGTCGTGGAATGGAACGGAAAACTGAAGCGTAAGCCGTGTAAAATTTGGAACTTTATTTCACTATAATACAGTACCCCACTGCCTCAATGGGCTGGGAGCATTTGCGTAACACTTATCTGTCAAGGCGCTTCAGAGATACCAGTCCAACGGGTTCAAATCGCAGCTGCAAGGCGGGAATGAACTTCCGAGTCTGGAGTGATTACGCGGTTTTCGAATACATTGCGCAAAAGATCGATTGTAACGTTGGCTGTGGGGTACGTAGCGCCATCTTGTTGAAACCATGCGTCGTCGATATTATCATTTTCAAACCTTTGGGAACAAAACCTCCCTGAGAATGGAAAACTTTGACACAAGAGAACAACTTAAAAATACTGACTCCCGAAAAAAGCTCAAATCAGCTGGACTAGTGCTTCTACCATTTAACGGCACAAATACAAGGAGAGCAATGATCCCTGATTCAAAAAAACGCACAGATGTGTAAAATTATTGTCCAACCAACAAAAAAAAACTTATGTATTTCACTCTTTAATTACTGACTTTTGCCCAAGTTAATATAAATTTTCTACTGATTTTTCGGCGAGAAATATTCAGTTGCTGCGAACGGTGGTGAGTTGATATTGACGGCTGTTCGAGCGCACTTTCAGCTAAAGCATCAATATTTTCCACTCATTGCTCTGGATGAGCACGTACACGAGTTATTTTGTTCAATAATGACCCGGATTGACAAACCTGCTTCACAAATTGATCCACAATCTGGGTTGATGGCTCTCAATTTTTATTTCGTAGATTTCTTACAGTTTGAGTTGAATAAAGATTCAGAACTTTTGAAAAAAGTTTTTAATATTTCCAAATTTTCTTCAAGCGTAATAATGTGTCACTTCACAAACATCAAACTGGCTTTCTGCTTCGAAATAACGGGGGGTTCAAATTCCAAATTTTATATAGCCCACCCTTTATTTGTTTATTTATTTTATTCAGGCTATCTGTTCTAATATTTGACTTATCCACGTAGGCAAAATCCACGTCGAATATATATTCCTTTGGGCGTTTTGTACTTCTTTTTGGATTATGAATAATGTCTGTTATTATCCGCAATTCTGCTAAAATACAACTTGTGTTGTCATTAGTTCCGGAACTTAAATATAAATGGGATTTGGTAGATACGACTTCTATTGTAGTAGTCGAATTTCCATAATGAGCTATGAAAAATGATTTAGGCCTATAATTTTGCGTTGTTATATCATTTGTGTAAAAACCGTAAAACGGGTAACCGCTGGAACGGGTTCCCCGAAAATATCAGTTTGTAAAAAACCGACGTATGGTTAACCGTCCGAAATTCGGTTAGCCGGTTAACCGTTTTCCGTTTTGAATACACTAGACTTTAGGGATGATTACCTTTAGCTAAACCTGTTGTTGCTCTAATCAATGGGAAATATATTTATTAGTTGTAATTTAAAACAAAATGTCAATTTTTAAAACCAGTCAATTCTCATTATTCTCTTTGGGATGGTGAGGAAATCGCCGAGTTTAGTGTCTTAATGCTTTCGACAATTGTAATCTTAGGAGCAACGTGCAACCCTATAAAACAAGGTTAGCTATAAGACTCATTTCAACTGACGGTCATTTGAATTGAGAACACCAAATGATGGCTTGATTTAAACACATTTATAAATACTGGTCCTTTGTTATTTTTGAAAATTGGACAACAATCATGACATGGGTTTGTATAAGGATTTTGAAATAATATATTAATCATACCTACCGAGTAGGGCGTAAAAAATAGAACTTCTACGCAGGGTATGCTATTGGAAATTGTAAAGGGGTTTCCCATTTGAGTGATATGATTTCTTAGAAAAAAGACACAAATGTTTTTTATTTAATATGAAGTACAATCGATACAATTAAATTCTGAATAAGACATCTTTCAAATGGCCTCCACGTTTTCTTTTGCAGGAACGAATTTGTTGAACCCAATTTTCGAGCACTTTTTCCACTAAATCAAGCCATATGTCATGAACAGCACGTTCAATATTGACTTGTAAAGCTTGAGGAGAGTATGGTTTATCGGTAAAGACCAATGACTTCAGATAACCCCACAAGAAATAGTCTAATGGTGTTAAATCACAACTTCTTGGAGACCATTTATTGTCAGAATTTCTTGAAATAATCGAATCTCCAAACTTTTCTCCCTATAATTCGGTTGTTGCACGTGCTGTGTCACCCCGTCTTGTCGGAACCAGATTTTGTCAAGATCAACTTCTTCCAATTTCGGCCATAAGAAGTTGGTTATCATCCATTGATACCGCTCTTCATTGACAGTAACGGTGTTACCAGCTTCATTTCGAAAGAAGTACGGACCGATGATTCCACCAGACCAAAAACCACACCAATTTGTCAATATAGGTGACTGTAATGGTTGTTCGTGGACAACTTGTGGATTTTCTTCGCATCACAATCTAAAGTTTTTTTGTTTACCGCACCAGTCACATGAACGTGAGCCTCATCGGGGAAGATGATTTTCTTAAAAAAATCGTTATCGTTGTCAAGTTATTCCAAAACAAAATGAGCAAATTCATGAGGTCTAATGGCTTCAGTTCTAGAGTGATAGCAATTTTATACGGATGCAAGCCTAAACACTTTCTCAAAATCCGCCAGGTTGTGGTTTGAGACAGTCCCAATTGTTGATAAAGTCTTGGAGTCGTTAAATAGCGGTCTTCAGCAACACTTGCCTGAGCGGCAGCAATATTTTCATTATTTCGAGCGTTGCTTTGTCTTATTGTCATTTTAACATTAAAAAATACATGGTTTCCCATTACATCCCATGAAGGGACCGGGGAGAACTTCCCACAATCAATGAGCTGTGCGCTTTCCAGTTTTCACTCACTGATTGGGACCTACAGTTTTACACCGATTCCGAACGGTATTTTGAGAAGCTTTTTTCATGGCTATATACTCGATAGTGTCGCCGCCACTATGCGAGGTGACCACCCCGAAAGAAATTTGAAGGTGGTCAGAGCAGGGTTCGAACCCAGGATCTCATGTACAAGAGCCGCGCACACTAACCATTGCACCACCGACGGCCACAATAAAGAAAATTTACATTACATAAAGAAAATGTTCGCTCGTATTTTGCAACAATTCGACGAATATTGAGCACAGGTGGACGATTTTTACGACCATAAAATGGCACAAGCGCAAGAAAAGTTGCATTTGGAGAAACGATTATTTTTAAAAAAAAATTAAATAATTTGTAAACGTTGTTCTTGCGTATGTGTCTCCATGATGAAATTGTAAACATTACTGAATACAACGGAAATAAAATAACAGATAATAACAGACCAAAAATGGCCGAAATGGCGCTTAGAAATCATATCACTCAAATTGGAAACCCCTTTACATTAACCTGGGCAAAGTTTAGTAATTAAGGAGTATATATATACGAGGTTTTTTGTTGGTTAGAGACAAATTTTTCCACACTTGGGAGTTTTTTGAATCAGGGATCATTGGCTTTTAGTTGTTTTTTTTTTTTTTTGATAAAAATGTTGAGAAGTAGACATGATACAAGATCATTTGCGTGCTTACTTTTAGCGTTTCACCAATGGAGCCAGGTTGATCTTTAACATTTACTGCTAGCAACTTGGAAGATGAGATTTATCGTGTTGTATTTGTGTACTACAATATTATATGACTGTAAAGCAAAATTATTTTCTGCCTATCGCAATTCGTGACTCCGTTGTCACTCTTGCAATTGACTGCTATTATGTTCAATCATATTCATTCACCGTTTGTGGCACAATGGTTAGTGTGAGCGACTCTGTTACGTGAAGACGAGGGTTCGATCCCTGGCCTAAACGCCTTATATTTCTTTCGACGATAGGCAAATCTTTTAGTATGACACAGTGTCTGAAAATGTTAAATTATGAAGCAGACAGCTTATTGAATGAGAGAAGTTCGGCTCTGTCCCTTACTGGGCTGTAATGGGAATATAAATATAAATTCATAAATATACGAGGTAGTGCAAGGTACCTAAAAGAAAAACTGTTAAGGGAATGCAAAGAGTGGAAAGTGTGAGTGTAAATTGTCATGGGGAGGGTATATAAGCTTCGGCCCGGCCGAACTTAAAACCGTTTCTACTTGTTTTTGTATACACCGGGCAATGCTGAACATCAAATGACTCGCTTTGTTTGGGCATAGCAACAACAACGAAACAACCAAACACACAACGTCACACATACTTTTTCCGAAGTAGCTGACGTATACGTGTGTCACATAACCACATGTTTGCCATACCGACAGCAACGAAACAGCCAAACACACAACATCACACATACTTTGTACGAAGTAGCTGACGCTTCAGTGTGTCACCATAACGTCGACTGCGCATAACATTGACTGGCTTGCAAATGAAATTTTGCGTGGCTATGCTTTATATCTCCGTTCAACAACAGCAACAGACACATGTACATACATACATTATTATGTTAATACATACGCTATAGACACAATTTCGTTTGCCTCACACCTGCCACACCACTCTTTCATTGCTCTCTTACTAGCTCATTTTTGTTTAACACGTCATTGTTCTCTTTGGCAGTCGCAGAAAATCTGGTTTTAGCAGCAGCATGAAATCTGGTGTTAGCAGCAGCATAAAATCTGGTTTTAGCAGCAGCATAAAATCTGGTTTTAGCAGCAACAGAAAACGTGTCTGTGTGTTGTTTGCATTTGTTGACTTTGATAGATTTAGTCCCTATACGCCGCTTTAGATGTTAACACATCAAAAAGTAATTTTATTTTAAATAAGTACCTTTTCTTATAAAAGTAAAGTTTCTTACACAAAGTACCTTTTCTTAAAAAATTACCTCTTATTTAAAAATTTCCTTTTTGTGAAACAAAATAACTGTTCTTGAGATAAGTACCTACTCTTAAAAATTTCTTGAATTCTTGAAAAATAAAAAATTCCTTCTCTTAAAAATATACGTTTTCTTAAAAATTTTACTTTTCTTAAAATTATCTTTTCTTAAAAATAAAATAATACCTTTCCTTTATTTTCGTGAGATAAGTAGCCTTTCCGAAAATAAGTACAGTTTCTTTAAAAAAGAAACTTTTCTTAAAAAAAGTAATTTCTTTAAAATAAGTACAACTTTTTAAAAAAGTATATTTTCTTACAACAAATTGCCTTTTCTTAAAATACTACATTTTCTCTAAAGAGTACATTTTCTGTGAAAAGTTACCTTTCTGTAGATAAGTTACCACCAGATTGAGCGGTCAGACGTAGAGCAAATTACTGGTTCATTAGATTCTAAAAAAAGCCCAGGTCATGATGGAATAACTCCAAAAATGCTACAGGTTAGAGTAAGCGCAACAGCTGAAATATTACAAATAATATTTAACAACATGATAAGTACTAGCAAGTACCCTGACGTTTTGAAAGTACACAAAATTATACCCATTCCAAAGTCACCTAATTCTAAAAACATAACACTTTTCAGACATATTGCAGTATTATCCGTTATTGATAAAATTTTTGAAAAACTAATGTTCGAACAATTGTCTAACTACCTGCACGAGGAACATATTTTTTATGATTTTCAATTCGATTTCAAAAAAGGATCAGGAACATTAGAAGCTGTTGTTAATGTTATGGATTACGTATGTGGTTGTATCGATTGTCTAACTACCTGCACGAGGAACATATTTTTTATGATTTTCAATTCGGTTTCAAAAAAGGATCAGGAACATTAGAAGCTGTTGTTAATGTTATGGATTACGTATGTGGTTGTATCGATGACGTATAAAGGTGTAGGAGGTGTTTTCTTTGATTTTTCTAAGGCATTTGACTTAGTGGATCACCGAATACTGTTAAAGAAACTAAAATGTATTGGATTATCCGAAAATACTCTTGAATTGTTTGCGTAGCTGAACTCCGTATGTCCAAGTTCAACATTCTGAAAGTAGCATATTGCCTGTTAACTACGGAGTACCCCAAGGAAGTGTTCTTGGACCGCTGCTTTTTAAAGTATATATAAATGATCTTATGACAATACCATTTAATGGTAAACTATTTATGTTTGCAGATGACATATGTATTTTCCACAAATACAGACACGAAACCGTTCTTAAAGCACATATCGAATACGACGCAGCCATATTAAGTGAAGTTGCACGAATTAACAAATTGGTCCTTAACTCACATAAAACGCAGTTTATTAAGTTCAGAACGACGTCTACGTGTAACGATAATGTGACCAGTGTAAACGTTGACAGAAGACTAATATCCGAATCGGAGAATGTGACATATCTCGGAGTAACTTTAAACCAGAACCTTGTATTGCTAAGATGAACGCCAAAATATCTTCTGTTACGGGACTGCTAAACAAATTTCGAAATAAGTTGAGCACTAGAACGAAAATACTTATATATTACTCACTTATACATTCAAGACTAACGTATATACCTATGATATATGGCAGCAGAGAATCAAGCTCTCTTAAACAGTTGCAGTTTGCACTAAATAAGGCTTTAAAGTTAGTCTTCAATCTTCCCTTTCGGTATCCTACAGTTCAATTGTACATGGACAAAGCTGTGAATATCATACCAGTACGAGGAATATATAAGCAACAACTCTGCTTTATAAAATTCTAAAAAAATTCCCATTTCTTAAAAAATAACCTTTTCATCAAGAAGAAAATATCTTCACTTAAAAAAATTATTTTTTTAAAAAAAATTCCATTTATTAAAATCAAATTTTCTTAAAAATAAAACAATACCTTTCCTTTTCTTTTCTTAAGCTAAGTAGCTTTCCTGAAAATAAGTTAATTTTCCTAAAAAAAAATAACCTTTTCTTAAAAAAAATAATTTTTTTAAAATAAGTACCACTTCTTAAAAAAGTATATATTCTTACAACACATTGCCTTTTCTTAAAAGGAGTATCTTTCTTTAAGGAGCACCTGTTTTTGAAATATAACAACTTTCTTTGAGATAAGTACCTACTCTTAAAAATGCGCCTATTCTTGAAAAAATAACCACTTCTAAAAAAATTCCCATTTCATTAAAAAAAACTTTTCGTCAGAAAATACCTTCGCATAAAAAATAAATTTTCTTATAATAATTCCATTGCTTAAAACGAAATTTTCTTAGAAATAAAATCAATACAATTTCTTAAAAAACTAGTATTTTCCTAAAAACAGTACGACTTCTTTAAAATTACCTGTTCTTGAAAAAAGTACTTCTTTTTTTTTGAATAAATGTCATACTCTTAGGGCTTTTCTTACATAAAGTACTTCCTAAAATTTGTACCTTTTCGTAAAAACCAGTAGCATTTAATAAAAGACGTACGTCTCTGTAAAAAGTACATTTTCGGGAAAATATAATAGAATTCTCCTTTTCCCCGGCATAGTAAACGAAGATAAGGACAAAATGTCAAATTTCAAAATATCAATATATATGGGCTGGCTATAGGCCGATATAATGTATGTAAAGTAAATGAGGAAAATCCTAGATTAGTCGTTAGATGTTAGGAAACAAAATGTACTTATGTATGTTAATGTCAAATAGTTGTAAAATTTGAACAAAACGTACTCTTGTTTTGAATTCTTTATATTAACTTATATATTTAACCCTTTTCCCGTGATCCAATCAAGCTGAAACTTCGCAGGCAAACTAAAGGCGACGACTATCAACATATGGGTGGGATTCGATAAAGGGGCGTGGTACCTCCCATACAAATCACAAATTAAAAATCCATTATTTCTGATCCTGTTAATGGTATTTGAACAAAATTGGGTATGTTGGTTAGGTGTATATATTCTAAGATCTGCTGCAAATATGTGCGGGATTGGACAAAGGGGCGTGGTCATATATAAAGAATTTATAGTCAAAAAGTATGTTTTAACTGGTTTTTTTCTAAATATATTCTTTAAAAAAATACTTAAAAAAGGTTTATCATTTTACATAAAGTATTTTTTCTTAAACATCCATCTAAATTGTCGTATTTTTCAATGGGCGCTTTAGCCGTGGTGGAGCTAGCTAGTACATAATATATAGCGGAAGGAACTTCGTTTTTAATCAATATTTTTTAATTAAATTAAAGTTTAAGTAATTAAATTAAAAAAATAATTACTTCTGTTGCCACGAAAAGTTTATTTGAAGATGTAGAATCTGTTACATTAAGTTTAAAAAATTATATCGGTCAAATGACCACCTCCTGAGTAGACGCATAGTTGTTCCCGTTTTACGGCATTTTGCATGGTTGCTCCCAAAATATCTGGTTCCAAGTTGGCACATTTTTTCTTTAATGTTAGCATTCAAATCTTGGAAGGTCTGTGGTTCGTTGCGATATACGCGAGGTTTTAAAACGCCCCAAAGGTGAAATCTCGCGCCGTTAGATCTGGCGATCTCGACAGGAAATTCAAATCTCCAAAGCGTGAGATCAGTCGCCCCGGAAATTTGTGTCTCAAAATCTATGTCGTTGCTCGAGCTGTGTGAGCGGTTGCTGGAATCAATAATTCTCGGTTCCCTGTTCAGCAACCTGCGGAAAAAAGACTTGTAATATCTGCAAGCCTTTCACTAAAATTTGTTGGAACGAACGTCTGCTGATGCCCAATTGTGAGCATCGTCGTCTCGTCGATTTTGATCTGTTTTTGTTCCGTTTCTGCCCAGTTTTTGTGGATGCTCTCTGATGTCCTCGGCCACAGTAGCGATGTTCTCTGTCGAACGTGCAATACGAGGACGTTTGGTGTTTGGGTCATCTCCAGAGGACAATAATCTCAGCCAAATGCTTAATTGTTCGCGCACATGGTAAACAATGACGGGGAAAACGACGACGAAATTCACATTGCGTTGAAATAACAGAATGAAAATTGATTAAATAAGCATTACCAATAATTTCACGTTCTTCGGGTGTACATTGCTCCACTGTTGTTGTTAAATTGTCCTCTATCTGTATGCACCATGGATGTAAAAGTAAAATAACATCTGACGTCCGATTTTGGTCAGTTTTTGCTCCTTTTTTGTGGATTCTCTCTGACGTCCTCGGCCACAGTAACGATGTTTTCGGTCGAATGTGCAATACGAGGACGTTTACTTCTTGCGGCATCTCTGGACCCGCGTTGCACGAGACTATCAGCCAAGCGCTTAATTGTTCGCGCACATGGCACAAAGCGACGAGGAAACCGACGACCAAATTCATGTTACGTTGAAATAACAGACCGAAAGTGTATCAAGTGAGCAACAACAATAATTCCACGTTTTTCGGGTGGGTACGAGGTTGAAGTTTCTGTTTCGGGATTAGAGAACAAAAACAATTATTAATCATCGGAAGTCACATTATTGTTTTTCAAAATATTCCCCATGAAGATTTATACACTTTTGCATGCGTTTGAACCAATTGTCGAAACACCTTTGCCACTCTGATAGAGGTATCTCCACAACATGCATTCTGAATGCAGCAACCGCTTCTTCAGGTGTCGAAAAACGTTGACCTCTCAGTTTGTTTTTTACGTGCGGAAATAAAAAGAAGTCATTCGGTGCCAAGTCAGGACTATACGGCGGATGACCCATCAAATCGATGTTTTGGGTGCTCAAAAATTCAGTTGTTTCAGTCGATGTGTGAGAGCTCGCATTGTCGGGGTGAAGAGTGATCCGTCTTCGGCGGGTGGTTTTCCTGAATTCTTGGAAGACAACTGGCAACCAAGTGGTTGTGTACCACTCCGAATTCACTGTTCTGCGTTGTTCTAGTGGTACGGTTGCGACATATCCGGTTTTTCCGAAAACACAGGCGACCATTTGCTTGGAAGAGCTTTGAATTTGGCTCATCCTGAATTTGGCTCATCCTGAAACACCCATACTGCTAAATTCTAGATTTATTACCTGTCACGATGTCATAGACGTGTTTCGAAGCACTGCGATCGTATTTTCGGAGCATTTCTTTCGACCAATCGCCACGAGCCTTTTTTTGAGCGATTGACAAATTGTGTGGGATCCAACGCGAACAAATTTGTTGACAGTTAAATGTTTATGGAATATTGAATGTATGCTGGACCTACTAAGGTTGTCTCAACCTAAGGTTGTCTCAATCTCACGATAGGGCGCGTGACGATATTCCAAAATCAGATCGCGGACAGCATCAATGGTTTTCGGAACAACAGCTGATTTTGGGCGACCTTCACGAAATTTGTCTTGGAATGAACTACGACCACGATTGAATTCACCGTACCATCAATAAACACTGGTCCTTGATGGAGCTTCTTCACCAAAAATTGAATTAAGTTCATCCATGCACTGTTGCTGAGTTAATCCACATCGAAAGTTGTAAAAAATATTCGCACGAAAATGTTCACGATTTAATTCCATTTTTGGGCCGAGATGAATCTTTTAAGTTATGGTAAACAATACAAATAGCGCTCGTACGTCAAAACGTTCTGAGTACGCGTAACCTCGAAAATGTCCAACTTTACGATAGAACTGTCAGTTGCCAGATTGCAACACTAGGGTTGCCAAATCCCGAAACATAAAATTCAACTTCGTATCGATTCAAATTATTCTCTATCTGTCTACAACAGGGATGTCAAAGTAAAATAACATTTGACGACATTTGCAACAATTATAGCACATTCACATTATGCCATTATTTTCGAGCCACCTTGTATAATTTACAATGTCATATACAGAGTTTTTGTGTGCAAATTATAACATATTGTGCCAAAAACTGTTTAAGGCAAAACCATAATCATTCTTTGGTAAAAAGTCTATAATATTTGTAGCCGTAAGCTGTGTTGATGAGCAATTACCGCTACTCTGCATCTGTTGTCTCAGCTGCTGACAACTGTTTGTAGCAGAAAACAATGTGATTCTTGCAGCTTTATGTTTAATTAATCTAGCCTATGAATACAATCATCGCCTGGCAATGAAACGGATACAAGCGATAGCGTATGATTAATATTAATAGATCATATAAATCATTCGCATCGAATGGCGGGCGGCACTATTTACTTAATCATCAGCAACAACAAGAAAAAGCAATGAAAAAGTCACACATAAACAACAGTAAACTTAATTAATTATTAAAAAAGGCAAAAGATTTATTTTTTGTTTTTATTATTATTTTGGGCTCAATGGAAACCAAACAAGTTTTTTAATCAAGCAAAAAAAAATGTCATAAATTTTTTGTGTATATTTCTCACTTTACCAACGGCATTGTCAAAGGCCAGCAAATAGTGGCGAGCGGGCGTTACATATAAATTGCACCATCAACCATAACACTCAGTTGGCTTTCGGTTAGTTTACAACCACTGACAATTGGTGACATAAATCATGAGATCCAATGACATATCTGGCCGTAAATAATCACAGCATAACAAAGGGGTGGAAAGGAAGACGATTGTATTTACATTTCTCTGTGACTGACTCCTTGCCTTGTAAAATTTCAATCAGTTTTCACAATCAGTAGTTAACAATATTTGAAAAGGAAATGTGTGCCCAAACCCTTTCGTCTTGATGAACATTCTGCCGCAGTTACCCAAGGTAACTCTTTGGTTGCACTTTGTTTGTGTTGGCGAATGATGAATTGTACGGTGACGTTATGTTCAAATACTTGCAAATGTTGAGAAAAACGTCAAATGCTAAGTAAATATCGTTGGTTTGAAGGACATTTTATTTGTTTGCTCTTAAAGGCAAAGGGGTTAGAATGTTGGACCCAAATACCAAATTGATGTAGTTGAATGAATTAAATTACTTTTAGTGTTAAACTGTTCAGGAGCTTGAAAATAAGGACAAATACATGCACAATTTTTCCTGTAACAGGAAATAAAATTTAATTTACATATTTTGCCAGGTAAAGTTATGATCTGAGACGTCAAGAAATTAAAAAAATGGGTGACAAAATGTTGTCCCTCCAAAGAAAGTTTGAATATGAAAGAAAAATTGTCTCTTCAATGGCGTGTTGGGGTAAAATAATCAAAATTCAAATCTAAATACTGTATTGATATTTGTGAGGTCCTTTAACAGATCCGATGAAAGCTAAAGATATTTCGTTTGCTATTGAGATTTTCGTATCTTCATCTGCCTTAATATATTACACTGGGTCATAAAACTTTATATATCCTTTGTTGGCTAAGTTTAAATTGAAAAACGTTTGTTAAAAATTAACAAACATAAAAAGTAGACACCAAAATAAAGAGAGAGGGAGACACAAAAAAAAACCAACAAATGGAAATTGAAAAGAAGGGAAACCAACTTAAGACACCAACAAAAGACTGAAAGAAAAGTCATAAAACTAAAAGTCAAACTAAACCAGATGACCGAACGAAGCAATGCAAATGAAAAGGGAAAAAGAAATAAAAGGAATTCAATAGAAAAACGTACACCACCCTCCTTGGATCAATCAAATCGATTGGAAAGGACTTTTGCCATAAAAGAAAACAACTCCCATGGAAAGTCATCATCATATGGTAGGATATCCTTTGAACGAAATCGATGTTAAAAGAAGATGGGATTCCAAAAATAAAAATTCGATTTACATATGATCAGGACAAAGAAATAAATCTGGTCACTGTAGTTTCGATTTGGTCATTAATATGTTTTAAAACTTTGTTTTATGTTGTGATTGTTTTTAAAAAGTTTCGTCTTTAAAATTGTTGTTTTTGAGTAGATTTTTTGTCATATCAACTTTTTATTTGTTTACAAACCTAAGTACACATGGGCCAACAATGGCCTAAGTGGGTGATATCAGAAATGTTTTGTGTTCAAGTGATATGGGAATTTTTTATACTTGGTGTAGTAATGCAAACAGCACAGATTGTATGACAGTTCTAAAGCACAAAATGGGTTAACGTTTTAGCTTTTAATCACATATGACTTATGATAGTTGACCTTCTCAGTTTTTCTATTTGTTAAATGTTGGTTAACACAATACGAAAATTCTGTAAACTTTCCTTTCAGCCCTGCGTGCAACTTCATGTTATTATTTAATTGGTTCTCTAGGAAATTAATTGTTTTATATTTGTCTTTGTGATTATTGTGTAAAACGAATTACACAGTGTAACAC
This sequence comes from Phaonia tiefii, assembly GCA_963931995.1. Taxonomy (NCBI): domain Eukaryota; kingdom Metazoa; phylum Arthropoda; class Insecta; order Diptera; family Muscidae; genus Phaonia; species Phaonia tiefii. The sequence goes on along the minus strand of OZ008368.1, from coordinate 310,458,631 downwards.
GAAAAAATATAACCATATACAGAAACGACGACATGATGAAAGACCAAAAAAAAAATGACCCGTGTCTCCCAGTTTTTTTGACCTTATATGTTCACAATTTTTGTTCTCTCTGACAGGAGCTACAACTTTCCTCAGAGAGTAAATCAAAATTCCGAACGAATTGCAAGATATGAGCTTGACAAAATGATCACATTTTTAGCAAAAATGACACTGAGGCCCCAAAATGTGCATGACTTTGGGCAAAACTGGGAGACACGGTTTGTTTATTTGGTCTTTTATCACGTAGTGGTGTCCGTATATAATTATATTTCTATTCCTTAAAAAATTACTCACACTATTATTAAATGTGATAAATCGAAATGTGATAATACATCATGGAAAAAAATCTATTCTGTAACAAAAATATGTCCATGGCAGATCACAAAAATTGGAGTTCTAGTTGTTTTAGGTGGCGAGAAATTGACGATTATGGGCGTATTAAAACCTTTGATATACAATCTAAAAAAAAGTAGTAAAACTATGGAATTTTAGGGAACGGCAATCACAAATTTCCACAGCCCAAGTTAAATAATCTTAAATGCATATCACCAAAGTGAGTGAATTTAGTAAACAGTTATCTCTAAATAGTTGTTTTTTATAATATAGTAAGTCCTTAGTTATACAATATTTTTAGGACAATTAAATTAGTCACATTCAAAAAAATAAATAAAAACCTACCCGTAAAAAACATAGATTTTGAGTATAAATTCTTTACATGAAGGTACCACGCCCTTTGTCCAATCCCGTCCATATTTGCAGCAGAACTTAGAATATGTACACCTAACCAACATACCCAATTTTGTTCAAATACCGTTGACCGATTTGTACCGATTTGTAAGGGAGGTACCACGCCCCTTTGTCCAATCCGGCCCATATTTTGACAGCCCATTTTTGTCGTCGCCATCACTGGAAAAGGGCCAAAATCAAACCAAAGTTTTTTCGGCATGCATTCATGCATGCATACAGGCAGGTGAAGTTAATATAACGAATTTAAAAAAAAAATACTAAGGCCAGTTTCACAGTTGGGGTTTCTCCACTTAAATTACCTTTAAGTTTTCTGAGTATGTAATTTAAATGCCCACGAAACGTAAAATATGAAATAGCCAGCTAGACCAATAGACAACCGCACTAAATTATTTACATGGCCTTAAACAACCCTGGTGGGTCAAGGTCCTTACAAAAGTAGGATGACATGTTTCACCAACCGGCCCGATCTTTAGCTTTTCTCCGCTTTCTGGTTCTTCGTCTGTTGATTGGGACATATCCAAGTAGCCTTATGTTGTAATCTCGTACTATTGACAACCGGCAAAATTTAACAGTCTCATGCCGTTTTCGGAAGTGATGGTGTTTAGACTGAATTTAAAGATGGTTGGTTCAAAGACAATTTTTTTTCTTTACCATTAAAATCACCAAGAACAATGCTAATGTCATGGCCAGTTAGTAACATCAAGCTCTCTCAGGCAATATTCCACTTTGTCTGTCCAGCGAAGTTTTGGTCGTCCTATTTCTTCGAATAACTTTCGCATTTGTTCATTCTAATCCATTCTACTGACATGGTCTAGCCAGCGTAACTGCGCTATTTTGATGCGCATAACTACGTCAATGTAGGGATACAGATAATACAGCTCGTGGTTTTTCCGTCGTCTATAATCCCCATATTCTGTTACAGGACCACATATTTTTCACTTGAAGACTCCTAATGCTATTTCATCCTCATACGATATGACCCAGATTTCTGCGTCATAAAGCAAGACAGGTTGTAATGTTGAATCATCGTTTCTCGAGGGAGGTCCTTGTCTCTGAAAGGCTTGCAAGCACAATTCTCCGTTTGATTTCTAGGCTGAAGTTATTGCTTTTGTTAGAAGACTAGTTGTCCAATTCCTTGAGCTATACAGACCAGGGAGTTTTTCGGCAATTAGACAAAGAAAGAAATGTTGTAAATATTGATGGTTACGGCAAAGTATTGTTGTGGATGTTTTCGCACAAGTAGGAGTTTGGGCAATTCTCGCTTAGTTGAGATTTGTTTATCGGTATAATGTGTGATGATATACTTAAATACTTGTGGAGAAGGGAGCTGATGATATGCCTTGGTGGGCATTGAAATAGCTACATTCCCAACCATCCACCACAATAATCAATTTCACTCATTTCATTAGAACATTTTAATAGATATTGATGTTGAACCGAATAAATATTAAAAACGCAATTAGACGGAATGTAAACGTCGGCACCAGGATTTGAACTCACGTTGGCAAAGGATACTTTCGATGTTTGTGACTCTTCTCATCAGCACCTTAGCTTCCTAGGCCAGTGACCGCCTTAGTCACATTGTCACTAATTGATGTTGTCATAGTCGTTCTATCTCTCATGTGATCGGCTTTATTCCCTTACAAATACGTTTTTCTTTCTTACTTACACGCACTTGTGCTGAAATTTTTGAAAGTAATGAACTTTGATTCGATCTGAAATTATTTCCTAGAAGAATATTTTTCTATTTATTATCACCTACACAGACTAGAGGTTTTTTGCTGCAATTAGAAAAAATTTAAACAATCGGTACCAGGATTTGAACTAACGTTGGTAGATGATAGTTTCGAAGTTTGTGAATATTCTCATCAGCGCTGTAGCGCTCTAGGCCAGTGACTGTTCTGTTCACATTTTAACTGGTTGCAGTTGCCGTCGTTGGAGGTTCTCTCGTCTTTCTATCTCTGATCGATGTAGCTCATAAGAAATAGAAAAAAACATTCTTCCATGAAATAACTATTTATGTTTTTGATAGTGTTCTAGGTTTTTTTTGGTTGGCCTCTACACTATGATTTTTGTTATATTGATACGATTGCAGTGTCTTCGCAAATAGAACCAACAACATCAACAAGTTTTGAGTCTAGATTGACTAACATCCCTCTTCAAGACATTATTGTTATTGGTTTATCAAGTGATTTAAATGATCTTAGTTTGCCTACTAAATGTGACATTTTAAAATTTTTTTTTTTTAAGTGATCGTGCTAAATTTGAAGACAAAATGTTCTCGTATAAAACTTTTACTCCTCACGTAACACATAAATTGATCCAAATTTGGTGTAAATTAAATATTGAAATCAATAATAGAAAGAGTGTTTTCAAAAAATTAACTGGTTTGCTTGATAAATTCCAGAAACATGTACAACATAGAAACAAAAGCGATGAATTTAAAGCATTTGTTGATTCAATAAACGAATTATTTTATATTGGCAAATGTAATTGCAAATTAAAAACAACAGAATGCTCGTGTGGATTGATTCCAGAACATCTAATAGAATTTATGATGGACCAGCATAATGAAACCTTGAAAATGTTGATTTTGATCCTACAAAAGGGAGTTCGATCCTACGAAAAGGAGTTCGAAAACAAAAAAATTTATCGTAATAAAAGTAGTTGGAAATTATCTGAACTTTCATAATCTGCAAAAAATCGAAGAAAATTCAGAATTTATTTGTTAAAAGTTTATTTTAGGCTATTTTTCGACAAAAAATTCCTAATATCTCTACTAAAAATATAAAAAAAACATTGGTATCAACATAGATTCTAAAAGGTGATAAAAATACCTTTCAAACAAGCCCACATCCACTATAATTCTATCCGATTTTATGACGAATTTAATTACATTATTCTATGTATATATGGAAAATGACCGTCGGTGGTGCAATGGGTAGTGTGCGCGCCTCTTGTACAGGAGATCCTGGGTTCGATCCCTGCTCCAACCACCTTCAAAATTTCTTTCGACGACGGTCACCTCGCTTAGTGACGGCGACACTATCGAGTATATAGCCATGAAAAGGCTTCTCAAAATACCGTTCGGAATCGGTGTAAAACTGTAGGTCCCAATCAGAGAGTGAAAACTGGAAAGCGCACTGCTCAGTGATTGTGAGAAGTTCTCCCCGGTCCCTTCATGGGATGTAATGGGAAACCATTTATTTATTTTTTTTATATATGGAAACTATCTATTTTGAAATTTTGGGTGGCTCCAAACCCGACTTAGAGCTATGGTCTCTTGAGCAAAATTTCTCAAAATCACCTATAGATTTCGTTTTTGCTATACGCTTCATCAAAAAAAAATTAACCCGCCCTAAGGTATAGATACATTTATCCTTTCATCTGACGTTTCATTTCACACTCTTGGTCGTAGGTATGTGGAAATGAGAGAAATTAAATTTCAAATTAACTTACAGCAGCTGAAGTGACAAAATATGTTCACTTAACTTTTTTATGTCGTTTTGGTGTAGAACTGAAAAATGTCAATTTATTTTATACTTTTTTGTTGACTTTTATCGTTGGTATACATTTGTATTGTATTTAATACAACTAGTTTGCCACAAAAACACGAAATGCGGTTGTTGTTCCTTTGTTGGACGTTGCTTACTATTACCTCTATCTGGTATTTTTGAACCCATGTTTTCCACCATCCAATGTTTACTTTCCACCGTACCTATGACGTTTAATTTATTGAGAGAATAAATGTATCTATACCTTTATTCGTCTATGAAAGGGTCATTCAGTGATTTAGTTTTTGAATGGAACTGTCAATTGTCAGCTTTCAAACTGCATACTTTTATAAAACATTGGCAAGAAAGTAACTTTGAGAAGTCTAAAAATCGGACTCTACAAAATTACTTGATTTCGCAAGTGGATTTTCCTGAAAACTATAAACTAGTATCTCAAAAAAAATGAGGCTCAATCCTCCCAGTTGGGTTATACGCAAGTAACTCTGTGTACATGCGTAGCATGGTTCGGTAACTGTACCAAGTCATTTTGTAATAAGTGATGAACTCTCTCATGATAAGAACCCTGTTTATTGTTTTCTTAAAATAATATTACTATCTTGAGTCATTCAATTAATAGGATAAAGGTGTCTCTCGTGATGACTGTGGAAGTCAAAATTTCTTCTAAGGACAATTCGTCAAAGAATTCTCTGTAACTTGTTTTGAACGACATTTTGCCGCCACATCTCACGGTAAAGGTGCAGTGGACAGAGTAGGAGCTAAGTTGATAAGTTTGGCAACTACCTTATCTTCTTATTTTAAATAATGTTCGGGACTTTCAAGTACTAGCAGAAGCGAATATAAATGGAATTTTCTTAGTAGCCCAAAACCGGTTAAATGTAAAAAGTATTCCAAGTATGTCAAATCATTACACAGCACGGTCGCTTAATTATAAAATAAAAAATTAAATTAAATTTTGAAATGAATGTTGAACTACATCAATATTGTTGTTTTATTTTAAAATTTTTGGCTGAACCAAGAAATTTATAATCCTCATTAGAGCTATATCAATATCCTCGAATATTCATCTTTCTTTTTACGTATTTGGATTTTACTGGTTGCTATGCAAAATTTGCTAAAAAATTATGCAAATGCACGTTGACGTCGAAACCGACCCCGGTTTTTTGCAACGACCGCGACGGCACTTTCGGAACGAATATTTTGTTTTTCTCAAAAACAGTTAAGAACTGTTTTTTCCTGAAGGTTTTATGAAAATATCACATTCAGAAAGTCAACGGGATTAATATTGGCAATGAAATGTAACCACAAGAATGTTGACACTAATCACCACAAGTAACTTAAAAAGTGTTGATATTCTTGGGACGTCAATAAATGCTTAGTGCACAAAAAATATACGAAAATATCCATAAATTAACAATCAAAACTCTTAGCATTTCCTTGCTTACTGAAGACGTTTGCTTTTTGGTATACAAACATAAAATTTAAATTTTATGATCAGCTACTTTCCAAAAAAAAAGTCGAATAAAAACTAAGACACTCTAAGCAAAGGATACAAAATTGTTCTTAGTTTATTTGTGTTTTGAAATCTTTCGCAAAACGTGGTTGCTTACCCACAAGAAGAAAACTGTTTTTCAACTTTATATCGGAAACTTTACGTATACAATGCAATGAATATTGTATTCAGGAATGTAATCAATACCAGGGTTTATGGTAACTGAAGTAAAAGCTAACGTGAGATATATTCTATCATGTATTCGCATAATAAACTTAATACAATTTACAGGATCTTTATAGTTTTAACTTAGTTCCAGTAAAGGAAAACACACACAAAACTCCTGACTAGGAGAAACTTTAAAATTTGCAAAATAATTTATGTTCACATTTGCAGACTTCCTGCCCTGCAATGAACACCCCACCCATTTGCAAAGTCTGTGGCTTAAGTTTCGCCACAAGATGCATATGAAATACGGCCAGAATAAGAAAAAATATTCAATAGGATGGCTACAACATTATGGATGCCCCAGATTATGAATGCGCAAGAATAAAAACAAACCAGAGCAAGGATAAAAAGGAAATGCCTTTAAGTACCGCCATTAATAAACACATATCCTGCTAGATGTGAGAGTTTGTGTAGCAAATGGCAGCATCAAAAGTGGTTCAAGTCTGCCAACTACACAACCAACACCTGCATGTTACTCGCAGGTTTATGTATACACGAGAAGGTGTGTTGCTAAAGGGTCTTCCACTTGGCTCTAATAAATCGAATAGCCAAGAGAAACGCAATTAAACTACGACTTAAAACACACATTTTAAGGCTCAGTAAAACTTTACTGCAAGAAACAATAACAACTACATAATGTGAAATCAGCATTTCTCTCTGTTTATCACAACAATTCCTGTATAGACATTCGTTCATATATCCCTGTAGATCCTTTAAATAACTCATAAATTATCCTTTCTATAAACCCATTCAAGTGAACACACAGTGATCTAGAAACTGAAACAATTTCCAAAAAAAAAGGAAACTGTGTCAGTGCGTTTTTCATCTCTTTTGTTCCACTGGCTTAAGGTGCAGCATATCGATTTTTAGATTTTACGAGTGTCTGCTTAAATCCTCACATGGCAAGTGAGATTTTCCCAAAAGTCACCATAATACTCATAACTGCATCTCCTTGTTCGAAGCAGATATATACATACATGCAAGCGGTAGAATGCATAAAGGACACTATTTGAGGTGGCAATTTTTGTTACAACCGAACAAAGTTAAAATTCCAAATCCTCTATTGAGGCTGATTGCCAACACGTCCCCCAAGTAATCACTCAACTCAATTCTAGCTACCCTAATTCTGCTGCTCGACGTGCTTAAGTTGTTTTTAGGTTAAAATCTAAAACTATGTTGTACCCAAGAAGCTCTTTAAATTATTTACTTCATATTTGAAATATTTTCGTGTGAAAAGTCTGTTATTTATTACTTTTGTAGAGCATGAACACGTAAACGTGAAAGTGGAAAATTTCATCACAATGTGCAAACTTCATCACAATGTTGCAGTGGCTTTAATAGTTGCATATGGATATGATACCATCACTTTTATGATAAATTTCACCCCGCAACTGATTTCTTGACGAAAATCGTAAAGTTCAAATCCTTGGAAGATACCTTCATCATAACACATACATTTTGTGGGAGTTTGGTACACGGATGTAATCAGATGAAAATGCAGCCACCTTAGTAAGTTCATTGTGTTTTGATTTGAAAGATATAAGGGCGACTCCGAGTTAGATAAACAAAAATTTGAATTTTGACATTCAGAGGACAAACTATATTGTGAAAGTCTAAAAAAATAGATGTGGACTCAACGGATTCACACTAATTCGGGTCCCACAAACCGAACTGCATCATTAGCTATTTGACATATAATGATAATTTTATAAAAAAAAAAAATCATACACTATTTTAGTTTTTTAAGCAAAAATAATTTTTTTTTCTTCGTAAATTTATTTATAACTGGAAATTTTAATTTTTCTAAAGTAATGGTTCTCAAGTAATGGTGACATATCGCACCCGTTCAACAATACTGTATTAACTCAAAAACTTCAAAGTGTTCAGGAGAGACAAAAAACTGTTTTCTTAATGCTTAAGGAATTTTCCATTAACAAAAGTTAGGCAATATTTAGAAACATTGCACCATTTATTGTATTGCACCACATAACCTTTTTATTTGTTTATTGTTTGCAGATAGTGTTATGTACTGTTTTTTGCCGACAAGATAAAATAAAAAAATTTTGAGTTAATACAGGATTGTTGAACGGGTGCGAAAATATTTGTATGAAACCATCAATATAGGCCAAAAATTTCGTAGGACCCGAATTAGTGTAAAGCCGTTGAGTTCGCATATGTTTTCAAAATATTTTTCAAACACTTGCACGTTGCTATTTGAAAAAAGTTGTAGCAACCGTATGTTCGTCTGTTGCCTCCAAATTACGGCTACCACAACCGAATTGAGGTTCTCCCCACCAAATTTAGTCTCCACGACTGAAATTCGGTTGCAGCAATTTCGATTCGAGATTAATTCTTTAGTGACAATTGAATCTTCAAATATATTGTTTCTGTCAATTTAAGTTTCTATAATCTCGGTCGAAGCAACCGAATTTGGAATTAGGTCTGATGCACTGACCGAAACTGCTACCAAATTCCGTTACAGGAGCCGAATGAGGCGTCAATTCAGGTACAGAAAACGAATTTGCTATCAATTCGGTTACATCTATCGAATTTGGTATACATGTGGCTTCAATAACTGAATTTGCCTTTAAGTGGGTTGCAACGACCAAATTTGGCATTAAATCAGTCTCATGAATTCTGTTGGTACAACCGAATGCGTTCGGTTATCACAATGTAATTGTAGACATTTCAAGCCTGACGTTGAAATCTCTAAACGCAGATATTCGAGCGAGGATCAGTAAGTTCGTGACTTTTCGAACTTCCCTCGTAGTTATATGAAATGCAACACTGCTGCCATCAATTACCACCTATTAATAGACTACTGTCAAATTCCACGATATGGTGTTGGCCGATCGAAGAGTTAAGGTGCGTGCGATTTTTGATGCCATAACCAATTCATATGGCAGTGTGGTTTCGATGTCACAGTGCAACACGAAAAAATATAACCATATACGGACACCACTACGTAATAAGTGACAAAAAAAAGACCCGTGTCTTTTTGCCCAAAATGATGCCCTTTTTTTATCGGCCCCCAAAGATTTGGGGCCGTGGTGTAATTTTTGCAAAAATGTGATAACGCTTTTGAATTTTAATTTACTTTCTGAGGGAAAGTAGCAGCTCTTATCATAAAGAACAAAAATTGTGAAGTTTTTTGATTTTATATGTTCACAATTTTTGTTCTTTATGATAGCGGCTACAACTTTCCCTTAGAAAGTAAATCAAAATCGATTGCTGTAACCGAATCTCTGATGAATTTGGTTGGTACAACTGAATACATTTTCAGTTCAGTTATCACAACATAATTCTAGACATTTCAAACCAAATGTTAAATGTACTACATTCTTCGCTTCGCGATTGATTCGTTTGTGACACCTGAATCTTCAATTATATTATTTCTCTTAACTCAAATTTCTATAGTCTCGGTCGCTACAACCGCATTTGGAATTATTTCTAATGCAACGACCGAAATTGGTTCCAAATTCGGTTGCATGAATCGAATGTTACATTAATTCAGTTGCAGCAACCGAATTTGCTATCAACTCGGTTACGTCTATCGATTTTGGTATAAATGTGGTCGCGACTGATTCATTTTTGACAACTGCATCTTCAATTATATTCATTCTGCCAATTAAATTTTCTATAATCTCGGTTACAACAACCGAGTTTGGAATTAATTCAGATGCAACGACCGAAATTGCTACCAAATTCGGCTGCAGGAGGCGAATGTCGCATTAATTCAGGACCAGCGACAGAATTTTCTATCAATTCGGTTACATATGAAATGCAACACTGCTCCTATCAATTACTACCTGTTAATAGACTACTGTCGATATGGTGTTGGCGTGAGATTGTTGATGGCATAGCCATTTCATATAGCAGTGTGGTTTCGATTTCACAGTGCAACATGAAAAAATATACACCGTGTCTCCCAGTTTTGCCCAAAGTCATGGACTTTTTTTTATGAGCCCCAAAGATTTGGGGCCTTGGTGTCATTTTTGCAAAAAGTGATCGTATTGTCAGGCTCATATCTTGCAAACCGTTTGGAATTTTGATTTACTCTCCGAGGAAAAGTTGTAGCTCTTGTTATAAAGAATACACGTACAAAATCAATAACATATGAAATCAAAAAACCGTTATCTTTAAGGTCAAAAAACTTTAAAAATATCGTTTTTTTTACATATTTTCCCCTGTTCAGGTCCATAGGTATCAAGCCGTTCAAGATTCAAGGAAACAATGAACTGCAAAAATTTATCTAAGATTTCAATTAACAACTTTCTGGAACATTATGCCAACTTATTGGACCCATTTAACGAAGATTTAAAAAAACGACCCAATACGACCAAGAAAATAGTTATTTTTTTATTCGAAATTCCTTGAATTGGAAATTGGGATTTAGCTCGAGTGACTATTTTCTACTTCCAAACGTAAAGAAATGGCTCGGTGGAAAGAGATGTAACTCCAACGATGTAAATATTATTCGAACAAAGGACCTCGAAAAATCCAATTTTTTTTGGAACGGATACAAAAATTGGAGAAACGTTGGACTAAGTATATTGAGCTAAAAGGAGGTTATGTTGAAAAATAAATATTTTTTCTTCCAAACAAAAAACTGTGTTTCATTCAAAATGTCACGGGCTTATTGCTCAGCCCTAGTGTATTGAAAAAGTTGAAGAATGTACAATTATTACTGCCAAGGTGATATCCAGGTTTTCTTGTGGTTATTAAGTAAAGTAAATAAAAATATTGTAATTATGGTTTTTTGCGTTAAAGCGTCATATTCTCCACAAAATTCCCATATTACTCAGCTTGCAGTATGCCAGCAGTGCCAAAGTTCTTTCAGCGTGGTCGTTTGAGATGTATGCGTAGTTTATCGACAGCTTAGGTTCTTAATCTACAGGCACAACATGTCAGAATTGATGACGTGGGCCATAAGGACCGATACTTCCTATGGTCGGAAGTGGATATAAAATTAAATTGTTTCCCTAAATATTACCCCCTATAAATTGGTTTGTAATTATTGGTGAGAATGCAGGACAATAAATCCAAAGGAAAAGAAATTATAAGCATTTTTTATTTTAGCAATTTCCTTATTTTGGCAATTTAAAAACAAAAATATTCCATACCAATTGGACCACTTTATGGAAAACCCTTACACAATGCAACACGAAAAATATAACCAGATACCACTACGTGATAGAAGACCAAACATAAGACCCGTGTTTCCCTGTTTTGCTCAAAGTCATGCATTTTTTTATGTGCCCCCAAAGATGTGGTGCCTCGGTGTCATTTTTGCAAAAAAGTGATCATTTTGTCAGGTTCATATCTTGCAATTTGTTCGGAACTGAGCATACTGCTTTGACTGTGCTGCTGCGGTCGGTGAGATATCATAGTATTCCAATGTTAAAGTAAGCGGTGTTAAAAATCATTCCTAGGAAGTTCATATGTTCCAGAAGGTTGTTTAGTGAGATGTTAGGTACATTTTTTGGCCGTCGGTGGTGCAATGGTTAGTGTGCGCGGCTCTTGTACATGAGATCCTGGGTTCGAACCCGGCTCTGACCACCTTCAAATTTTCTTTCGGCGGCGGTCACCTCGCATAGTGACGGGGACACTATCGAGTATCTAGCCATGAAAAAGCTTCTCAAAATACCGTTCGGAATCGGTGTAAAACTGTAGGTCCCAATCAGTGAGTGAAAACTGGAAAGCGCACAGCTCAGTGATTGTGAGAAGTTCTCCCCAGTCCCTTTATGGGATGTAATGGGAAACTATTTATTTATTTTTTTAGGTACATTTTTAAAGCTGATTGTTTCCTTGAATTTTGAACGGTTTGCTACCTAGGGGCCTGAACAGGGGAAAAAGGAAATAAATAAATGTTTTTAAATTTTTTTGCGATTTTGACCTTGAAGCTGAAGTTTTTTTGATTTTATACGTTAACAATTTTTATTCTCTATGACAAGGGATACAACTTATGCTCAGAGCGTAGATCAAAAGATATGAGCCTGACAAAACGATCACTTTTTAGCAAAATTTACGCTGAGGCCCCAAATTTTTGGGGGGCCATAAAGAAAAAGTCCCTGACTTTGGGCAAAACTGGGAGATACGAGTCTTTTTTGTTTTGGTCTTTTATCACGTAGTGCTGTCCGTATATGGTTATATTTCCATGACTTAAAAAATTTCACACAGTGAAATTAAAAAATTTTCGGGAAATTGTTCACTTTTGCGGCTACCTAAACGCTGCTTAAGCGCTACCCAAAACGGTTTAAGAATCATTCCTAGGAAGTTTATTTGTTTTAAGAAGTTGTTTACTTAGATCTTAGGTGCATTCTTGTAGTTGATTGTTTCCTTGAATTTTTAACGGTTTGCTACCTATGGACCTGAACAAGGGAAAAAAGGTAAAAAATCGAATTTTTTTAAGATTTTTCGATTTTGACCTTGAAGATGAAGTTTTTTTGATTTCACATGTTGGCAATTTTTGTTCTTTATAACAAGAGCTACCGTACAAGAGCAAATCAAAGTTCCGAACGAATTGCGCGATACGAGCCTGACAAAATGATCACTTTTTTGCAAAAATGAAACCGAGGCCCCAAATCTTTGGGGCCCATAAAAAAAAGCGCATGACTTTGGGCAAAACTGGGAGGCACGGGTCTTTTTTTTTGGTATTTTATCACGTAGTGGTGTCCGTATATGGTTATATTTCCATGACTGAAAAAAATTACACACAGTGTTATTGAATGAATTTAAACAATCGGAGAAAGGATTTGAATTGACGTAGGCGCACGATCATGTCCAAATTTCGTATTTTGTCTCTCCTAAAATCTTTTAGTTTTAGACAGTGTTTGATATTGCAGAAACCCCACAGCATTGATTTTGCTGAATTTTTTTTAAATTTAGAGACTTTCCAAATGTTTGTATAGAATAATGTCTACAATGTATTAGGATTTTGTACAAATGCCCCTAATTAATATGCCCTCTGAAGCGGAGCGATTTTAAAATCATTTCATTCGTTAAATGTCTATTAATATTCTTTTAATACTTTTCCTTTCATTCCATTAACCATTAAATTTTAAAACATTCATTCACCTCAATTTACTATCAATTAGCCTTTTTTTCAATGATTTGCGTTTAGGCTTTAAGGTCCATTTAATTGCTTATCCTTCGGTTTAGTATTCACCTAAAAACTACCAATTTTATTTTTAGATTTATTTCTAACCCCAAAAAGGTGCGTGACTAGAACAAACAATGTCATGGATGGATTTCGTCCGTGTTTTACTTTTTTGTTCCAAAGGGTTACAACACTTGGTACGAATGCCATCACCGTTTGTTATTCAAGTGAGCGCTCAGATAGATGTGGCACAAGTCGTCTTCTCCTGTCTACACGTGTCTCCGCACAAGAACCTATGTAAACATGCAAAAGGTGTTGATGTGAAGGTATTGTGAAAACAACAATTTTGGCTTTTCCTTTATTTTTCGTATGCGCTATATTTTCCCTCAAAGTTGTACTTTAGTTGAAAGTAAATCTGTTGAGTGGGTGGTGAAATGTAAAGAAAGTGTATATTAACAGAAATTTTCTTGCAAAACAAGAAAGCTGCAGGTATAAAACTGAATGTTTTTGCGATGAAAAACTATTTCAAAGTGTAGGTGTTGCATAGAGTGTGAAAGTAGAAATTATCCAGGTGTAAGAATAGATTAGATTTAACCTATGGAGAAGGTAAAGGAACACGCTCTTTCTGACTACTGTGTGCTCATTTGAAAGTGATGGCCAAAAGTTTGAATAGTGTTTGAGAAAAAGTATATGTCACCTGGTGTACGGAAAAGTATTTTTGGTTGAAATTAATTTTTGTTTTTTGAACTTATTTTATAGAAAATTTAACGCTCTTTTTAATGAAATAAACTGCAGACTTCTAACTTCATACAACACCTGAGGTTTGAATGAAAATTTTGGCTCTTAAAAATTAGCTTTTTAGGGGAATTTCACTCGAAAAACTACGAAAGTATTTATTTTAAAAGTAAAACTGCACATAAGGCCAGTTTGCTTAAAAAGAAAAAGCATGAGTAGGAAGTGGAAACACGGACGCTATGCCCAAACGTGACTCGTAATCTTTAACAGCTCTTTTCTCGAAAAGATATTTTCTGACCATAGGTAACTTTCCGTAGACCAGCACTGGGATTCCGTAATTTTTTACGATAAAAATCAGTAAGTAGCACGCAACGCGCGAAATAAACTTCTTGCAGAACGACCATTTTCAGAAAACGCTTGGATCACTTTTACGAATTTGCTAAGCTGAGTATCGCTCCATGTCTAAGTTTGCCAAACCTTGTAGTACGAATTGTCTGAAAAAAATTATGAACATATAACAAACAGTTGCTGTCTAAGATCTGCATTACAATTGGATCACCCTGTACATTAGGGTACGTCATACTTTGTCAACTTTTGATTTTTGATTCGAAAGACAACTTTTCTTATGTAAGGGCATATTGTAAGATGATTGGCATAAACAAAATAAAAAAAAATTCTCGCTGTGAGGAAAAAAAAAATTTGTGCAAAATTTCATGTTTTCAAAGACCCACAACTTTTGTTTGCCGTAATTCAAGAACGCCTCGTTCGATTATATTTATTATTTTTTTTTTTTTTGAAAAATTTTTTTATTTTATTTTGAAAAATTAGGAAATACAATACCTTTAATCTATTCATATGCCATTTCTCAACATAATCAACAGTTTCACAGTTAAAAATTCATTTATGAAGAAAAAGTCCTATTTTTTTAAAGAGCCCCCACCCAGAACGCCTCATCCGCAAAAAAATAAACACATCCTGAAAAATTAATCATTACAATATCTTTCATCATTTCTACATATTGTCACCTAAACTCCAAAAAGACGTAACAACATTTTCATCACTTTACAGGAGAGACAAAAAATAGTTAGATATTGAATCGGAATTTTGTGAATAAAATTGCCATTTTGGATTGGAGATGTCTAAAAGTTTGTGGGGATATGTAGTTTAGTCAATTGTAAGTATAGGGACATATAAATTTTATAAAAAAATAACAGTTCAAAGAAAAAAGGTGGAGTTAGCAAAAACTTCATCTATTTAATCCTTTTAATAAAATCTTTGATTTTGAACTTAGGTGTTTGAAATTTTGTCAAATCGTGTATTTTAGTCAAACATATCGTATTCAATCAGAAAGTAAATTTTGGAATTCAGTTGGTACATCATTTTGGATTTTAGGTGACGATATAGTTAAAAGTTTCACAGTTAATAATACATTGATAAAGAAAAAAAATTTACCTTTAGGCAAAAACATTAAAATTTTGTATTTTTATAAATCACGAAAAATCACGGATATGGTCGTGTATATATACTCGATTGACGATCTTCCGCTGGTCTCAATACATGCACAGTAATAGGACCTCTTATGATGTACTCGCCATGGAGTTCGTTAGTAATCATGCCATTGAGTGTGTTTTCCTGAATTGTCTATTACTCCATCAAAACCCAATATTTTTTTACTTACAAAAATATTTCGAACCTGGCAAGGTAGTAGTATGAACTTTTCAGATACTGATATAAAAACAGGTCAAGAAATTTGGTTGGTATGGCAATACTGCAGTCATTGGCAACGCTTTCATTTATAATGACCAAATATAAGAAGAGGAGAATCAAAAGAGGTGAACAAAAATGTTAACGGAACTCAACGATATTTTTTTCTTTAATTCAATTTTTATTAATATTCAACCAAATATCAGTTTGCAAACGAAAATTGAGGACGACGAAAAATGAGATCAAAACAAACTAAAAAAACATATTTAAGCTCGAAAATTAAATAGCGCGTCGCACAGTGGCTGAAAATCGTTTTTCATTGGCCAAAATTCTGTAACTTTTGAACCGATCAAAATATTTAAGTAATTTTTTTTTAATGGATAGATATTTAGTTCAGCTTGACTTAGTTTTAATTACATTAACATTGATTGAGAACTTTTTAAGGAATTCTAGGTCAAAGTTGAACTTTTGATTTTTTTAACTTTTAGAGTGAAAATAATATTTGGATTTTAATAATAATTATAAATATTTTTTGTAAGAATGGAATTTTTTTAATGTTACACTCAAAAAAAAATTTACACTCCAAAAAAAAAAAATAGTAAAATCAACTGGAGATTTTGCTAGTATTACAGAAAAAATCAAAATTTTTTGCTGTCAAATTTGCAAATTTGTTTACACTCAAAGAATATTTACACTTAAAAAAAAAGTTAATAATATTATCTTCAAATCTTGCTATTACTACAGAAAAATCTATTATTTTTGGCTGTCAAATTTGATAATTTTAAAAAAATTTTAAAAATAAAAACTGCAATAGATTTTCATAGCATTTGTAACAATGGTAGGTTCTGTTTATTATTATTTTTTACTAATACTAATACTATAATATAATCTGACATAGTTTTGACACATTTTTGGGCAAACATGTTAAAATATATTTTCGTCAAATATTTGATTTACTGACGACGATACTATCGAGTAATATGCCAAAAAAAGTTGATTGTTCGAAATCGATGAAAAACTCTAAATTGCAATCAATGACTGTACAACTAGAAAGCGCATAGCTTACATAGTGTAAGAAGTTATCTTTTGTCCCTTCATGTGATGTAATGGGAAAATACTCGTATTTATTTACAAATATCATCCCTTGACACTTGAATATTTCGTTTCAAATAATTTTATGATTTTGACAAGAGACAAAAAATACATAATAAGAGACAAACTTTCTTGTAGACCAAAGGGAAATTTAAAGACGAAGTGGTGATGTTCATATTTTAATAAAACCATTTGTAGGCCATATCTTCTAAAATTATTTGTCAACAGATAAAATGGTACCATCGTCGGAAAGGGAATTTCCTAAGATTATAAAAATAGCAATAACAACATTAAAGTTTAAAGGCCCTTTTCTGTAAAAAGATATACAATAATAAAAAAAATTACATGAGGTGTCAGTGGCCACCCGGTTGGAACGAAGTTCCTTTCGCTATATATTATGTACTAGTTAGTTCCAACACACCTAAGGCGCCTGTTGAAAAATACTGTAATTTAAATGGATTTTGTAAAATGATAAACTTTTGTTAAGAAATTTTTTATTTATTGAATGTGTTTTTTTAAAAAAAAAAGTATAGTTTTAGATCCCGTTTGTAAGTATATGTATTATATTTTCCCGAAAAGGTCCTTTCTTTAATGAGAGGTATTTCTTTTATTAAAATAGAAAAAAATGGTTTCCCGTTACATCCCGTGAAAGGATTAGGGAGAGCTTCTCACAAACCAGCGAACTGTGCGCGTTCTAGTTTTGCACTCACTGATTGGGTCCTACAGTTTTACACCGGTTCCGAACGGTATTTTGAGAAGCTTTTTCATGGCTGAATACTCGATAGTGTCGCCGTCACTAAGCTAACAAAATTCCTAAGAGGATGACTTTTTTTACAAAACATAGTTTTTTAAGAACAGGTACTTATCATAGAAGTGGTACTCTTTTTAGGATAAGGTTATTGTTTTAAGAAAATTTACTTATTTTCAGGAAGACTACTTATCTCAAGAAAACAAAAGGAAAGGTGGTACTTTATTTTTAAGAAATGGTACTTTTAAGAAAAGGAATTTTTGTAAGAAAATGTATTTTTTGTAATTTTTAAAGAAAAGCTATTTTTACGAAAGAACAGATACAATTTTAAGAGTAGGTACTTATCCCAAGAAAAGTTATTATGTTTTACAAAAAATGTATTCTTCAAAGAAAATTTAGTTTTTTAAGAAGAGGCAAATTGTCGTAAAATAATGTACTTTTTCAAGAGAAGGTACTTATTTAAAAAATTACTTATTTTAAGACAAGGTACTTTTTGTAAGAAAATTTACTTTTCTAAGCAAAGGTACTTCTTTAAGATGGTATTTTTTTAAACTTCTTTCACTTTGGCTTTTCTAAATTTACCTTTTACTCGGTTCAAACTACAATATGTAATAAACAGCCTCCACCTAGAAAATTTCCCATTAAACAAGAAATATGTTAGCCTGGACACAAACCAAAAGTACAAGTGTAAGAGTGCTGCCAAATGTAATTCCATGCTGAGGGTTGGATTTGCCAGTCTTGCACTTTGGCTTTTCTAAGTTTACTTTTTATCGGGTTCAAAACTACAATATGTAATACACTGGCTCCACCTAGAAAACTTCCCTTTAAACCAAACCAAACCAAAAGTACCCAATATAGTTGATAATATTGGGTTGTAATGAAGTAGTTAAAAAAAGTTGTTAAAACATTTTTCATTTAGCCCCCATCCCGCAACGTGCGATAAAGAACTTCGTTCCAAAAATGTACACGTATTAAAACCATTTAACCAATTTTAATTAAAAATTCATTATTTAAAATGTAATATTTAGTTTACTCGTAATATTGCAGGCTTTTTAATAGTACGTGCTACCACCCTTGTTTAAAATAACTTAAAATATTCGGATTTTTTTTTATTTATAAAGTTCTGTTAAATAATCCAAAGAAATCTCATTCCAGGAGTCCTTAGTGGATTGAATTAGTGAATCCTCGTCAACGGATTGTATTCCTTGAGAGAAAGCCAACCCCAAACATTTACAATTATGAGAGGATATGGTTGCCAATTAAGAAGTCGAACATTTTGGTTTGCAATGAATTCCTTTTCAACTCTGTTATCATGAATAAGAGCATAATTTTGTGATAGAATTTATGGAATCGGTCCAAAAATATTATTTACTTTAGGGAAAGCTGATTGCAGAAGAGTCTTGTAAGTTTCTCCACTCATTCTTGCACTTTAGAATTTTAAATCCGTTGTGCCGTAATACGTTATTGCACCCCCGACCGTAGATTAACCCTCTCTGCTGTGATGACGATTTAAAAATAGCTCCTCTTCTCTCGTACCGTGACAGTAATAATTGTAGCCTTATGGACCATCTAAATTAAATTTCTGTTCATCACTAAAAACCTCAGTACGTCAACAATTAACATGACTTCTTACTTGAATGTCCCATGTGATATTTTCTCTAGCAAATTGTAATCGATTTTATTTGCACACATTATTCAGCAGCGGATTTTGTTCCAGTTTTTTCCAGTGCAGCTTGCAATATCCATTTTTATTGTCGCGATACTTGCCTAAATACCAGCTTGAGACCTGATTTTTTGTGCTGAAAGAGTGTAACGTGGTTTTGTCTAGGGCTGAGGTAAGCTCAGCCATGTCCAGAGTCTTTCATTAGGATCCATCAAACCTTTCGAAATAAGAACAGAATAGATTACCCTTTTTGGGGGGTTCGAATTCAGATTCTTTATTGATATTTAATTTACAAAGTAATTTGATTTACAGGAATAATATCAACTGCTTCACTTGGTGAGAACACTCCTCTTAGCTTGAGAACACTAGTCTCGGTTGACAACACTCTTCTGGGGCACTTGTCTCGGGGTGACAACAATCTTCTGGGGCACTTGTCTCGGCTTGACAACAATCTTCTGGGGCACTTGTCTCGGCGTGACAACACCCCTCCGGAAATACTAGCATTGGCTTGAGAAACCGTCTGGGGCAGGTTGCGAACTGGTGATCGGTATCGGATATGCTGGTTCGGTATGTGCATTAAATGTCCGGTTAGAACGGTTCGGGATAGGTTATCATCGGCTGGGTTACATGGGAACAGTGAGCCGAAGCCCCTGTGTGGGAACAGTGAGACGAAACTCCTGTGTAGGAACAGTGAGCCGAAATTCCTGTGTAGGAGCAGTGAGCCGAAGCCCCTGTGTAGGAACAGTGACCCGAAACTCCTGTGTAGGAACAGTGAGCCGAAACTCTTGTGTAGGAACAGTGAGCCGAAACTTATGTGTAGGAACAGTGAGCCGAAACTCATGTATAGGAATAGTGAGACAAACCTCCTGTATAGGAACAGTGAGCCGAAACTCCTGTGTAGGAACACTGAGCCGAAGACCCTGTGTAGCAAATATATTTACACCGTCTTTACTAAAGAACGGATCACAAAATTTGCTCCTGTCCTTTGCAGAACTAGAGCCCCAGGCAAAATGCTATAATCTTGTCTGGTTGTTCGCTCGGAGGCGACGACTCTAGTCTAGTTTACCTTAACACTGAGTACCTTCGCTGTAATGACGAAAATGAGAATTACATTCAAGCACTCATTCTTGTGCGGTCATTAAAACTAATTCGCTGCTACCATGTACACAACGCAGACAGAGCTTGTGTGTTGTCAGTGAGTGTGATTGTTCGCGGTGGTTGGTGCGACTAATGGATGTTGTCTATGCTTAGGTGACGGGTAGACCAGGGAAGTATGCGGGTGGGAATGGCGGTGATTGTTTGTTATTATGTACGGACGGACCATGACGGCACGTTACAAGAGTTTCACGCAACTCCCAAGTTTTTGTTCTCTTCGGTTGGAGAGTTAAAACGGTTGGAATCCATCCCTCTTGTTTAATTCTTTCAATAGTTTTCGACATCTTTTAAGTATCGCAGCACAGCTATCACATTTTAATTTTGTATCGTTCGTATAACTTGTGAGTCATATTTATGAATAATAATTGAAAATGTTCCCAAAAATTTCATGACTATGATCCTAATTTGTTTATCCTTTACACTGCTCTTAATTACTTCTCCCATCGTAGGATGAATTTGCGTAAATGTGGCAATAAAACTCAACCAAAACTTCGTAATTATTGTACTTCCTTAAGGATATACGCAACATTCCAATCAATTGCTTATGCAAAATTGCTTAATACTTTTGCTACCAACTACTTTAAAATTCCTAACAGAAAAAAGAACAAAACTTTTGATTGAAATGTCCACAACAGTCACCATATAAGCCACCTCGTTGAAAAAGGGTCATCCTTGTTCGGTATCTGTTTTTAGCAATTTATTACAAAAAATTCAAATTGACAGTTAAAAAGTTTATGTTTCCAGTTTTCAGAAATTTTTTACTTTTTTTTTTTTAAATTCTCGTTAAGGAAAATGCGTTTTTCATCACAGGACCAAAATACTCACAGTAATATGAATTCACAGAAAGCTCGAAGTGATTTTAAACAATTTATCATATTCCAGTTTGCGCAAATGCAGAAAAAGATTGGAATTTGAAAACGAAAGAACACCAAAAAAAAAGAAACAATAGCAATTTATGACAAAGGGAAGAACAACAAGGATTTAATAAATGCATGGTAGAAAAACTAACTACAGTGAGTCAGAGCAGTATGTAGCATCGCAAAAAAAAATAAATTTCAAGCATCAATTGCTTGCATTTAAGAATACACATTTACAAAGGAAATACGTGGCATCTGACCTTGACCCTATTAGACATTGCAAAATACTTCCCGATGGTTATAAATATTGTCTTAATACCACTTTTTGGCACTCACTGTACGTGTGCAGATGAAAGCTTTATGTCCTTATATTCTGATTGAATTTTGGTAATGTATCCGAGCGTTTGTCTGAATCCTGACCCAAAATATAAAAATCACATACTACATATTTTGTACAGCAGTTTGTTGAGCATTCCTGCCATTTGATGTTGTCGTACATTGTTTTGTATCTTTTATGAATTTCACCCTTTTGCGTTATTGATTTCAATAATTGCCAAATGAAACATGTCATGAATAACAAAAATCCATGGTCCTGGTATGCCGGGATGAACACAGCAGCAGCAACAACAACTACAACAACAACAACTACAATTAGATACTAAAGATACTTTGAAATAAAAACAGGGCAAAGGGTGGAATAATATTTTTCCGCTCGAATCAATGGGAACATTGTTTACAATCAAAACCTTATTTCTCTGTTGCCCCTAATGAAAGATTTTTAAATTGATAACCTACACAAATCACAAGCTATTCGATTATTTAAAGTGAATGGAAAATTGAAAACTTATAAATTTCCAATATGAAATATTGTAGGGCGCGTTACAGTTGCGCCATTGATTTACGGCCTGAGTACACAGGCCGATAAAGAAGAGGATTTCAACTAAGGTTCCATATCTAAAAGCCTATAATTTTTAGGGACTTTAGTTACAGTGTGATAATGTACGAATGCTACTTGGCATGAGTCATTTAGTACATGGGTATAATTAAGGAAATCATAAATCAATTTCGAAACATTTAGATTGTCATACGAATTATGTCAGAATGTTGAATAATTTAGCAATGAATATCCATTGAATGTAGCGACGATAAGGGAGAAAATAGGACAGGCCATTGGGAGAACTAGAAAGTCAAAGAGATTTATGTAACAATTGCGCTATTTTGCCATTTCAAAACAAAAATATCTCGAAACAAAACAAAAATTAATTATTAAGACACTTAGAGGTGGCAGACATTTTGATGGCGTATACTTGTTAACAAAATTAAATTAAACATTAAGTATGCGCAGAATGTACAAATTAATATTAGTCATCCGTAATTGTATTTACCAAAACTTTTAAATTTCATTAGTTTATAATATTTTGTGACTTCAGCTACTGTACAATAACTTGCAAATTCTACTTGGTATAAGTCATCAGTACATGGTAGTATTTACGAACATCATAATTAAATTTACTAACATTTCGATTGCCATAGAAAGCATGGCAGATAGACGAAAGAAATTTTAGCTATAATATTAAATGTATCTACGGAATATAATGCAACCCATTGACAGTGCGGCTATTTTTTTTATCAAACCAACATCCAGGGGTGCCCATATAAATGCAGTGCATTGTGTTGGCGAAGGAAAATTGAGGTAGCGGAAGGTGGAAAGAGGGAATAGTGTCTGTTGACATTTGCCTTGAATATTACGGCTGAAGAACGAATTTTGTCTATAGTGTGTAGTGCGTTCGAATCGGCCACTCGATAAAAAGCGGATGAAAGTTCCTGGAAAGCCGCGTACTTCGGCTAAATATCCACACGTCTGGCATTAGTTGCCGGATGTCAGAGGAACACACACCGTGGAAGTAGCGATAGAACAGCGACACGCAACCCACATTTCGACGATGCTCAAGGGAGGCAATAGAGTTCGATACCCTACTGTCCCCTGTCAACACCATCGCTCTCCTCAGGACAGGGTCGAGAAACATCAAAGATGTCCTAGGAGCACCTGCCCATATACATGCGTTATATTCCATCTTTGGGCTGATGTAAGTGGTGTAGATATTGAGAAGATCAGATGGAGTAAAGTATTTCCTGCACGGCTTTAAAATGCCTAGACAATTGAATGCATCTTTCGACACTTCAAATACATGTTTTGCCCAACGGACATCACATTGTATCTTCATGCCCAGAACATCAAGAGTGTCTAATTCATCAATATCCATACCGCCCTTAGACAACGACGACACTCCTGGGTCAGAAATCCGTTTATGCGACAAAAAACAACACTTTGTCTTAACCGCATTAAAATCTACTCTATTCATTCGACCGCATTCAACAATGGACGCCAGATCCCTGTCGAGTGTTTCATTCATCGTCCGACATTTGACTTCAATCTGTTGAAGACTTGAATGAATAAGAATGAGATTATCCGCACAAGAGTAGAGTGGACCCACTGTCTGAGTCAGTAGGTCGTCAATGAAAATTAGAAAAAGAGAAGGAGGAAGAACAGAGCCCTGTGGTACACCTGCAGTAAATTTATGTTCGTCGGATGAAAACCCATCTACAACAACTCGTATAGTGCGATCTCTTGGAAAACCAAAAGCAGCGAGCTTTGACAAGAGAGCATCGTGCCCAACTCTGTCAAAGGCCTTGGAAATATCAAGAGCCACTACCTTACTATCACCAAGCCGGTGGATGGATCGACTCCACTGTTCCGAAAGGAACACCATCAGGTATACAGTAGTTCTCAATCTACGGAAGCTATACTGCCGATCATTAAGAAGGTCATTGGACTCACGATATTTCACAAGATGGTGGTTAACCATGCTCTCCATAACCTTCGAGAGTGCAGAACAAATTTTAATTGGGCGGTGATTTTCAGGGCCACTTGCATCACATTGTTTTGGAATTGACATTAGCAACCTCCAACGTGCCGGGAAGACTCCCGCACGGAATGTAAGGTTGAAAAGTTTGCGCAGTGGACGTGCCAACATCGAAGAGTACCTACTCAAGATCAGTGCAGATATGACATCCGGACCCGGGGATTTATTTACGATGAGATTCGAAAAAACCATTTTTAACTCCTCGCGTTCGAAAAAATATCTTAGGCATGGAACAAGACACGTAATTAATCACAAGGAATGGTTGATTGGTATCCGGCAAGGAAGAGTTCCTCGCAAACATTTCAGACAGGAGGTTAGCTTTATCAACCGGTTCAGTGAATGTTATATCACCTTTAAGAAGAGTTGGGATAGACAAAGAAATATCCTTTATTCTTTTTGCCAATGACCAAAAGCTCTTATTTCCTCTAGGGAAAGAAAGAACTTGAGCACGAATACGCTGCTCGTGAAGAAACTTTTCGCGTCGAAGTATTTTGGCACACTTGGATCTAGCTTGTTTGCGTAGCAGTTCAGTATTAACATTTTTATTGAAACGCCAGTCTCTGAACGCGTCCTATTTAGATCTGACAGCATTCTTGCATGTCTGGTAACACCAATTTTTTTCTGATTGTGTAACCGAAATAATTTTCGTCGGGCTGAATGAATTCATACCAATCAAAATTATCTTCTCGATCATTTTAGCAGCAGCATCTATATTATTGTCCA
Source organism: Phaonia tiefii (assembly GCA_963931995.1). Taxonomy (NCBI): domain Eukaryota; kingdom Metazoa; phylum Arthropoda; class Insecta; order Diptera; family Muscidae; genus Phaonia; species Phaonia tiefii. Next base: position 310,433,913 of record OZ008368.1, on the reverse strand, counting down.
AAAAACAAAGCTTCCAGTTAAAATGCTGATAAAAGTTGTTGTGCTCAACCCAACGTGCCTCTTCGTAGATAAAAATTGTTCCCCTTCGGGACTGTGTTTGGAGCGGGATGAAGAGCTGATTACGAAAAGGACGCAGAAATGAGACAGTGAGCCGAATTACCCAGAGGGGCAAGCGTGTCAACTTCGTACTTTTTAGGGTGCGAATTTAAAAAGAGGTTAGGTATATTTTGGTTGTGCCCTTGAACACACGGAATGTGCGTCGGTTCATTCACCAATTGCGTTAAGTCATTATTCGCGGCGAAGAGCTCAGCGTATGTATGGCTCGAATGCGTTAACCAGGAGGAATTATGGACGTTGAAGTCAGCAGCTACAACGATTTCTCTGTCCGGATAATTCCCCAATATATCAGATATGGAATCGGAAAGGGTGTCAAAGCCATTAAAGGATTCCGCATTAGGATTTCTTTAAGGAAATCCGAAATGTAAGACATGTGTTCCAATCTTGAATTTTACCCAAAGAGAGTTAAATTCTGGATCTTGTGAGTCGAAATGTCACTGACTCTGAAACACTATGCCATTCTTACATAAACCACAAGGCCTCTGTGGCCTCTAGTAATGCCAAAGCATGGGCGGTTTATTTGACTAAATAGTTCGATTAAGTACAAAAACTGTAATATAAGATTGCTTCCATTTGATTAGCGTGACTCGTAAAAAAATTAAAACAAAATAACACTCAACAACTCAAGTTAACTTGTTGGTTCATTTCCGGCGATCTCTACGCAGAATTTCACTGAAACATTTGAAGACGTTCCTTTACAAAATGCATACAGTGCATCAGCTGTTAGCTGTTGACGGCCAAACGCGTGTAACCTACGTTCAAGTCATCCAGAATCTCAACGAAGAGGTGAACGATTTTTCATCGAAAATTATCATGAGCGATGAGACTCGATTACGTAGATAAATAAAAAAATCGTTTCTGGGGCACCGAAAATTCGTGTATCACCCACGAAGAACCATTACACCAAATCCAAATCCATATCCGTAGATCACCCATGAAGAACCATTACACCAAATCCAAATCCATGTATCACCCATGATAAACCATTACACCCGCTCGAAGTCATTGGCCATTTTTTTTTAGAACGCCGCGGATCAAACGACAACTGTGAACTACGCGCGCTTCAGACCCATGATTACCGAACTTTTTCTTCCTCAGTTGGATTAATTGGGACTGGAGAACATGTAGTTCGAATATTACGAGGCAATGGCGTACATTGCTCGAGCCACAACCGATATTCTGAAGGAAGCATTTCCGAATCGCTTAACCTCTCGACCACAGATCACCTGATTTTATTGATCCAGACTTCTTTTTATGGGGTTTTTTGAAGTCGCGGGTTTACGTCAACAAGCCTCTGACGCTTGAAGCCCTTAAGGAGAATATACGCCACGAATGCGAGAACTCGTAGCCCGAAATTCTGGAAAAATAGATGGCAAATGCAATAAAACAAGCTGGTATTGTCATCAACTCTGTTGGAGGCCACTTGGCCGATATCATTTTCTCAACTTGGTGGAATAAATTCTAATGGATGAAATAAACAAATTTCGTAAGCAGAACCAAAGTTCTTCATTAAAAAAAAACTACAGCCAAAGAACATTGGATGATTACTTTTGGACCTCGTTGTACCTAATTTATTTCGAAATTTTTTTTACAGTTTGAGTCCGTAAACTGTTCTGCCACAACTTTGGCAGAAAGTTTTTAATATTTGTCAAACTTCTTCACACGTAAAGTGACCCATTTCGTAAATTCCTTAATATCAACCATCAAATGCCAAATTGGCCATTTGCGCCGATATAACGGCGGGTTCAAATTCGAATATTTCATGGCCCATCCTTTAGAATGAGACAGCAAAATGCGGGACAATGTCAAAAATCCACAGCAATCCCATCAAAAGCAGGACCGTTTTTCACGTTGGTTATACGTCATGGTATTTACCTAGATTTTTATATTTAATTTGTATATAATTTTTAAGTACAACAGTTGCTATACCATGACTTAAAAGTTCTACTTGGCATGAACCATGAACATATGTTTATAGATTCGGAATTCATAATTTAAATTATTTGTTCAGCAACTATAAATAAAGCATACCCATACATGGTGTAATTCACTTTGGTGAAAATGTGCTAACAGAGTTTTAGTTATGCCAACTACTTGTGTACCATTGTTACCTGTGTTCCTAATATTAACTTCTATAAGGAAGCTTGGTTGTTTTACCGTACAAGTTGTTATTGGTGTTATTGAGATGGTTGGCTATCCTACCCTGCCTTAGAGGTTCCGCAGAAATTAGAACATGCGGGCATGTTTGTCAATACTTATAATCTATCGGTCCCAAGAGAGACGTGACTTAATGGAATCTTTTCAGATAGCTAGTCGAGGGACTGGACTGAAGATCACAGCTAATGTCATAATAGGAGGACGGCGAAGAATCGAACAAAATTTCCAAAAATCTGAACTTTATTTTAACTTAATAGGTGGTCCGTGGGGAATGTTCATTAAGCCGTATCGGCCTATATGGAAAAAAATATATAAATGTTAACGCCCTATTTTAACAGTTACATCGACAAAATGTCAGGACTGGAAAAATTAATTTTTGTGGGCGTGGGAAATTACCGTAACTGGGCTATTTGTAGTCCGATTTTTATGTTTAATACATCGTTGGAAATGGATTAATAAGGGCTTTATTCAGCCATTAAAATCTTTGAACTGCGACACTATCTTCCACTAGTACCCACATCACTCTCTGAAAAAAACCCACCAAACACAAAATTTTCTGGTGCAGAATTGAAGCTCTTGATAAACTATTAAACATTTGCACAAAAAAGGATAAACTTTTATTCATAAACAAGAAAGTTATATTGCTTCAAAATTTCGACACAAATGCGCACCGGGTAGTGAATCTGAACAATCAATTTGAAATTAATTATTAACCAAATCTTTCCGTGGTTCTAGTAGGCTGTAACGTCCTGTATCAGTAACCGCACTAGCAGATTCACTTATAACATTCAATGGTCGAACAATAGCAGGTGCGGCGGAAAGTTGTATTTTTTCGACTTGTATTAGTTATACGAATAAATATAAAAAAAAAATTAATGAACCAAATATTTCCGCGACTAGAGTAGGCAAAGATATGGCCCAGACGTTCTACATCCGTAACCGTGTTAGCAGATTCACTTAAAATCTGTTTAAATCGTTAAGCACAGTATGTGAAAAATTATAATATACTTTTGTTTCTACAGTTATTACCTGGAATTTTAATGACTTCATTCGAATATTGATGATCTGACAATTCACTTTGTAAAAAGAACTGTAAACATGGTAGTTCTGTACTGTGGAGTTTACTGCAATCGGTCATTTTAGTATACGATGTACAATTGAAAACTATAGAATACAATTGAAAACTAAATTACGAATGGTTGCAGGATGATATATTCGCGCCGTAATAATCTTTACATAGGCATCTGATCGTATTAGAGTCTCCGTGATGTAACCATCGACAGCAACATATTCTCCGGATGTATAAAGTACGCCTTGTTTCCAATATACGGGCGAATTACCAATTGTCGAAGAATTCTTGAAGCTGTTGTTAGCCAGCGTTCAGTACTCAAAGGACCAGGCTTCAAAAAATACAAGTTTCCACCACGGCTGCTATTTAAGTTACAATACACTATAACCATAGTCTAGTTAACAGACAGTCCCAGCATTCGCTCAGCAGTTCGAACTTATTTATCGGTTTCTGTTTTGATTTCACGTTGCTTATGTCAAACTGTTTTCGTTTTTGTTTTGATTTGTATAATTCTTTATTTGCTGCCAAGCAAAAGTGGGTGATTTAGACATAACGAGCATGCAATCATAACAAAAAATACAACAAAATTATAAAATTCTGTCAGAATCGCCTACATTTTAAAACATCACGCCTTGCTCAGACTATGTTTATTAGACTATGACTATAACTACGTATATACAAACAAAAAAAATATAATATAATTTTTCTCATACTGTGCTTAACGATTTAAAAATTTTTTTCCACTCCTGACATTTTCTCGATATAACTGCTAAAATAAAGCAGTAACATTCATACATTTTTTTTCGATACAGCTTAATGTACATGCCCATAGACCTAATAATAAGAAATACCCATCCCAAGAGAAGTCAAACTGCCAATTATGAACAGTCGTTTCTTTCGGACGCTGCAATTTGGCAAACGGTTTGATAAAGGTCTATGGCAAAAAAAGGGAAACCAATAGCCCGGACATTCTAAAAACTATAACTAAAGGGTATCGCAGTAACACTTCACTTTTAAATTTAGTGCAATTTTTTTGTGCAAGTGGCAACTTTGAAATTTGGCAGCTGTCGTATATGTTTATTCCAATTATTAAAAGTGGAGCGCTTTACGAACGAAAAACATCATATAATTGTGACAACTTAATACAAAATTTGGAAAGTTATGCTGAGTACGATCGAAAACTTCGAAGAATTATCAGTCGAGAAAGTGCAGCTAATGTGCCAACCATTCGAAGGATAATCAACAAATTTTACGAAACTGGGTCGATTATGGGCAGCAAGACATTTGCTGCTGTAAAGGAGAGTGTCGCCAAAACCCCGAAAACATCAATTCGACATCGTTCTCAGAAACTTCAAATTTCACGAAACACTACACAGCGAATTTTAACAAAAGACTTCTGCCTTCACGCGTACAAAATTCAGCTTTCTCAGGAGCTCAAACGAGCAGACCATGCATAGCGCCGGTATTTCGTTCAATGGGTAATGAATCAAAGTCAAGTCAATGCCAATTTTTCAAAAAAACTCATCCTCTCCGAAGAAGCGCATTTCCATCTGAATGGCTTCGCGATTATACAGAAATTTTCATGCAATCCATGAGAAACAAATGCTCCAACAACGAACAACTCTCTGGTGCGGATTTTGGTCAAACGGCGTTATTGGACCTTGTTTTATTGAAGACGAGGCCGAAATTGCAGTGGCTGAGAACGACGTTCGTTACAGGAACACGACAACGGGGTGATTGTGGCCTCAACTTGACGGCATTGATCTAGACGACATGTGGTTTCAGCAAGACGGTGCCATCTGTCACACCGCCCATTAAACAATCGATTTAAAGCAGTAGCGATTTTCAGAACAAATTACCTCAAGAATTGCAGATGTCAACTGGTCACCAAGATCATGCGATTTAGCGCCATTCGAATTCTTTCTTTGGCGTTCTGTAAAATTTCGGGTTTATGCAAACAATCTAGAAATAATTTCTTAGCTCAAATCCGAGATCCGGTGAGATACAGCCACATCTCTGTGAACAAGTCATGGAAAATTTCATGGAAATTGCAATGGCCTGTCATCAGAACTATGGCGACTATTTGACGGATATTTTATTCCATACTTAATCGGAACATGTCTTCTTTACAATCCAATAAAAAAATCGAAAAAATCTCAAGAAATATGTGTTTTTATTTTAAGATAATAGAGTGCATTCTTACTGAGACACTCTTTATAAAGAGAATTATGGTAAATTTGTGCTATTTTACAATCTTATAAAATACAGGGTGGTTCAGTCACGACTAGGCAAATTTAACCAGCGTATTCCTTGGCTCATTTCATGAAAATATGCCCATGTACGATCATCCCCGAAAATGCAAAGGGGCGAAATGGCAGCGGTTTGAAAATTTTCGGATTTGGAGAAAATTGAAAATTTTCGGATTTCGAAATTGCCAAGTTCTGAACCAGTGGTCGGATTTATTTATTTTTGGGCTTGTTGGAAAGGTCTATAAGAAGCCTTTCAGAATCATTAAAAAATTAAATCGCCGAGATACGGTGCTTTCAAAAAAAAATTTGGAAAAAAAGACATAAGAACGTACCCATATCCTCAATTTTCTCATCCATACGGCAGATACATGACATGGTTTCCCATTACATCCCATGAAGGAATTGGGGAAAGCTTTTTACAGCCAGTAAGCTGCGCGTTTTCTAGTTTCGTACTCACTGATTGGGACCAACAGTTTTACACCGGTACCGAACGCTATTTTGAGAAGCTTTTTCATGGCTAAATACTCGATAGTGTTGCCGTCATGCGCATGAGGAAAAGAAGAACATGGTGGATATATTGTGTCCGTTCTTGTTGTTGGAATTATATGCCCCTCAGTGATGTTGATACTAAGGGATCTTCGATCGATACTAGTTCGCATATGTGAATTGCGGAATTGAGTTTGTATATATACGATAGATGATCAACCGATGGTATCAATTCAGGCACTGTAGTTAGGCATTTGGTGATGAAATTGTCACGGAGTTCGAAACTAGTCATGCCAGTGAGTGTGTGTTGAACTGAATTGTCTATTACTTCCAACAAAAAACAAAACATTTTTCAATTAGAAAAATGTTCATGACTTGTAAGCTTGTAGTATGAATTTCTCATACATTAACCAAAAACTAAAAATCACATGGCAGTTAACAACCCTTAAAAGATAGCCCTGCCTCTCGCCTTTCCAAATATACCTAAACGGAGCCCAGAGGTCTTACCCTTCCAAAGTTATGACTATTTGACTGAAATGTAAAGCAAAAATACGAAATAACAGTACATATTTCTTTTTTGAAGCTCCGCATCTTGGCGATTTAACTTTTTTTAATTTATTTTAATGATTCTGAAAAGTCACTTAAAGACCTTTCCAATAAACCCCAAAACAAACAATCCGACCACTGGTTCAGAACTTAGCAATTTTACCCTAGTACCCTCCGACCACCAATCGGAAAATTTTCAAACCGCTGCCATTTCGCCCCCTTGCATTTTTAAAATTGTCAAGCATCTAGTGTAATAGTTAACTCTTTCCGCATTAGTTCAGAAAAAATGGAGTCCTTTCCTTCAAAAAATCCCTCATATTAAATTTTCTTTGAAAATTCATAAGGTTGCTGCATTATTTATAGTCACAGAAACGTGCTGATGGTTCAAACTGCACAGATCCTTCGTGTATTTTCCAGGAAGATTAAATTGATGATCCAGTTGTTTTTTGTTTTTGAGCTTGAGCTTGAAGCGTGTAAACAGGCAGTGAGGAAAAGTTCCAAAGTCAAATTTTTTAATATTTGCATAAAACTTTAAGAATTCTTTAACGGATTCCAAATGTATGAAAATTTATTTCCCTACATATACAGCCAATTACTGTACACCTAAAGTTTTCTACAACTGTTGGAAATTTCTTTGAAAAGAAAAACTTTTTGTTTGAATTACAGCAATTTGTTCTGCGCAGACAGTCAGTCATTTTACGCAATGTTCATTAACATTTAGCTAAGATACATAATTATATAGAAATTACGTACACATTTGTTCTATAGCCTATCTTTTAGATACGTAACTGTAACTGATATAAATACATATCTGATGATGGTGTATTAAGTTGTTTGAGGGTATAAGATATCAAATCATTGATGTGTGAAATGATTTCTACTTCCTTTTTCTCCCTTCCTCTGGGTCCTTTTTGCCGGAATTCATTTAATTTTACACATACTTTTGAAATATTTGCTTTACGTCTCTGGGTATCTGTGTCTTTTGGTCTTTGTATCTTAATTTCAATCAGATTCGGTGAATCTCTTTGTGTTGTCTTTCTGCTGTATCTGTGCTAAATAAATTAGTTTAACAACTTCTCCATCCGTTTCATCTTCGTGCTTGTGTGTGTGTGAATGATTAAGGCTGCAGGGGGCCAAAACTTTTATTATTTTTGGCTGTAAAGCAAAAACTACCAACGTAGCAACTTAAATCCTTTGACTGTGTTTTAAAAAAATCAGCAAAAGGATACCGTTTAGTTTGTAGGCACAACACTCCGGCCGCTCCGGCAAAAGCGGAAAAACAATAACACAATTGTGGAAATCCACTCAATATGGCTAAAGCCCAGGCTGCGATTGCTCTCCTTCTCTACATTTCCTGCTATCAGGATATGCTTATACTTTGATTAACACGAAAACGAGAATGTAAAGGACACATGGCAAAATAGAAATTCCAAAGGCAAAGAGGCCGATATCGCACCATTTGTATGTGGGTGAATATGTGGAGTCCGATGCCCCCAAACTGGATTGAAATTTATGCATATACCAGGACAAGGGCGAAGCTGATGATGATGAAGATTTCTCCAAAATGAAAACTGAGATTCTTGTGGGTGTCTGCGGAATGGCATGAAAATTCTAAATGAGTGTGTCATTGTGCGACTGAGTGTCAGGGAAGAGGGTTATTTTTGCCCGATGGAAGTGAAGCATAAATTATATTCATGCCACAAGTGGGCTTATAGGTTTTGTATCGTATTCCAATTGATTTTTGAACTTAAACTACAAGCAAATATTAAATGAATAAATTCTTAAAATTATGAACTCTAGCATAAGAAATGGTGATAAATAAAAATATTGAAATATTAAATTTATTAGAGTAACAAAATGCAAGGTTTACAAGTTTGCTACGGTACACAAGTTAGGATTTTTAAGAAGTCAAATTTATATATATGTATTGACCGCGCTGCTTGGTATGATCGGGAAAGACCAATTTTTCTAAATTTACTTTTTGGTGGAAAATTTTCGAAAATCATATGACCTATAATCTGAAAAAAGTCGAAGGTAGTCGTATTAGTAACGCAGATATCGAGGTTTCTATTTAATATATTGCCAAGTAAACAACTACGTCTTCAGTGGTTTAAGTAAAACAAAATTAAAATTACAAATTTTAATTAAATTAAAATATCGTAGAGGGGGTTATTTGTGTGTGTGAGTTTTGTATAAAAAAGTCTATGGGCCTAAAAGTCTTTTAGCGTATGAACTTGAGTTCATTAGAAAGTTTAAATAGATTAATTATCATTTGCAATGTGGTTTTGTCGAGGACTGAGATAATCTCAGCCATGTTCAGAGTCTTTCGTTAGGATCCACCAAACCTTACGAAATAAGAACAGAATAGCTTACCCTTTTCGGGGGTTCGAACTCAGACTCTTTAAACAAATAAATAAATGGTTTCCCGTTACATCCCATAAAGGGCTTAGGGAGAGCTTCTCACAAACCAGTGAGCTGTGCGCGGTCTAGTCTCACTGATTGGAACCTAAAATTTTACTACGGTTCCGAACGGTATTTTGAGAAGTTTTATCATGGCTAAGTACTCGATAGTGCCGCCGTCACTGAGCGAGGTAACCGCCGTCGAAAGAAATTTATGGTGGTTAGAGCGGGGATCGAACCCCCGTTCGCAAGCACAAGAGCCACGCACAAAAATATAAACATAAAAGCAGTAATTCAAGATGTCAAACACTAACGAATACAGGTATACATTTCATTCCATCAAACACTTTTTCAATTAGCCCTAAATATTTAGCCTAAGTCAGAAATTAAGATATCAAGATTCCAACTTTACAAATTCACTGTTAAATATCCAGAGCAGTTTTCTATTAAAATGTAAAAAAGGATTTCTATTCTTCCTGATTATAACATTCAAACACTTTCCGATTTTTGAACTTAATGATAATTTATAAACATATAATTTTAAGATCTGTCGCGATTTGTGTCACGTTTGTTCGTATTTTTATTATTTATATAAGTTATTTTACCTTTATTTATAATTATAAGTTATCAGTTTTTTAAACTGAACAGTTAATTGACAACATATTTTAATGAATGTTACACAAAGTTTTAATAAGTGAGCTTTTACTGCAGTTAACAAATATATACGCAGGTGGCGTATACTTATTGAACAAATACAACTAAACATAAAGTATACGCAGCAGGTAGCAATTAATATTAGTCATACGTAACCTGACCGACTGTTTTTGATCAAAAAGTGGGATTTTAACCAAAACAGCGGGATTTTTAGATTTTTAACAAATGAGTTAACATTTAGATAAATAAAAAAATACATGAGTTTTTTAAGAAATTTTTTTTTATATAGAATGTATTTTTTTAAGTATATTTGTAGGTCCTTGTTGTAAGATTATGTATTATATTTTCCCGAAAAGCTCTCTTTGTAAAGAGAGGTACTTCTTGTATTAAAAGCAAAGGTTTTCTGAGATGACGTACTATTTTAAAAAGAAGTACTTTCTGTAAGAAAAAGCCACAAGAGTTTTTATATGAATTGAAGATCGGCTGCTTATTTGCTTCTTTGTGGTGTGCGATGTTTATGTTTTTAGAAGTTTTCAACAAACGACGTCTTATTTGGGTCACAAACACATATATTATATCATACTAGTTATTGTGTCTCCCACATGTAATATAGAATAGCATTCAGACTATGTTTGGACACAAGTATAATATATTTGCGATAAAACCACAAACACGTTATATTTGCATCCAAATAGCAACAATACAGAGTTTTCAACGTATGTGCATTTAAGCTTTGAAATGAACTTTGGAATTTTTTTCTGTGAATAATTTCTAATTAGATTATTTTTTTTTCGTAAAATAAATAACGAAGATATCAGTGGAATTCAAGATATTAAGACATTTTTGGTGTCAGTTATTTATACAGTTTCTTTGCCGCTTCTTCGTAAGTAGTTTGTGTTAAACGTTAAGCTGAAAGTCACTTAAAATATATCCTGGTAACATATCGCTATTTCAATTTCACCCATTGTGCCATATCTGCGAACTTATGCTTACACGTAAATAATTTTCGTTATCACAAATTCGTTGTTTCATTCTTTCAAGAGGAATATTGTAGACCTTCAACATTGAGACTTTAAAAGTGTCTACAATTGTACAGTTGTATGTGTTTTTTTGCTTACTCCATTCACTTTTATCAGGAGTGTCCAATATTTACACTCGAAATCATTATTTCTGTTAATGACATCCATCGCTTCCTAAAGTTGACAATATTACCGATCTGAAATGGAATCAGCATATATTTGGGTTTAGGATGTTATGTGTTTCCATGGGGCTAATTTAAAATATACAGGTAATCCATTCACTTTTATCAGGGGTACCCAATACTGGTACTCGAAATAATTATTTCTGTCAATGACATGGGTCGCTTCATAAAGTTGTCGACATCTCCTATCTGAAATGGAATCAGCATATACTTGGGATGGGGCTGTTATGTGCTCCAGTGGTGTTAATTTGTAATATATAGGTAGTCCATTCAATTTTATCAGGGGTACCCAATATTGACACTCGAAGTCATTATTGCTGCCAATAAAATTAACTATATCTCCGATCTGAAGTGGAATCAGGTTACATTTGGGATGGGGATGTTAGTGTCTCCCATGGTGTTAATTTCGTATATACAGGCAGTTCATTCACTTTTATCAGTAGTACCCAGTATTAGCACTGAAATCAATATTTCCATCAGTGAAATGGGCCACTTCATAAATTGGGCTACATCTGCGATCTGAAATGGAATCAGGATATATATAGGCTGCGCTGTTTATGCGCTTCTACGATTTTAGGCGGTTAGACATTAGAAGTTCATTCACCTTTGTCATGAGCGACCAAGGTTAGATAATAATGACCTAGGTCAGTTTTTTACAAGAAGAGAAAATAGTTGTTTCTATAAAAACGTAATTTGTATGCTATATACAGGGTGTTTTTTTTAAACTGAGACGATCAAATATCTCGAAAAATAGCCACTCTACAGAAAAAATGTCCATATTCAAAATTTAATCATACCGCGGGGGAAATACATTAGTGCAAAAAAAATAGTCCCCCACCCCCCCCCCCCCCCTTTGTAGATGGGGCGGGGGTAACTTTTAAACTAAGATAGGAAGCCATATTTTTTATTGCAGATACTGATTCTACGACTAAAAGTAAGTATGATTTGAATGAAATATTTTGTTCGGTTCATGATAGATGGTGTTGTAATCGATGAAATTCAATTTTTTCAATTTCTCCCCCCTTAGTATTTGCAATGATAACGTGATGTTTTTTATTTCAAACATATTGCAGAATCGAATGCGTGTGTTCTAAGGGGGAGAAATTGAAAAAATTGAATTTCATCGATTACAACACCATCTATCATGAACCGAACAAAATATTTCATTCAAATCATACTTACTTTTAGTCGTAGAATCAGTATCTGCAATAAAAAATATGGCTTCCTATCTTAGTTTAAAAGTTACCCCCGCCCCATCTACAAAGGGGGGGGTGGGGGACTATTTTTTTTGCACTAATGTATTTCCCCCGCGGTATGATTAAATTTTGAATATGGACATTTTTTCTGTAGAGTGGCTATTTTTCGAGATATTTGATCGTCTCAGTTTAAAAAAAACACCCTGTATAAATCGCTTATTGGCTCCTTCTTCTGTACACAAATTCTTTTATTTTTTTTTTTGCTAAATGTCAGATTTCAGAAATTTTTTAAAAGTGGTTTGTGTCTTCGATAAATAAATTTATCGGATAAATTTATCTTCCCACCCTTATCAAGAAATGTGTAATAGCAATTGCCAAAAATGTGTACCGGCGGCTTACACTTATTGACTAAATCCATATAAGCAAAAAGTATAGTGTTAGTTATTCGAATCTATTTATATATTTACACCCTTGTTCATAAAAAAAGTTATGAGCGGTTTTAGAGACGATTTTTCCTGCATAAAACGTCTCTCAAACTTCTCACAACTTTTTATGAATAAGGCGATTAATTTATTAAATTCAAATTTTTTTTCAACAAATGTTTTTAAGATTGAAAATTCAAGATGTTGATTACTAAATCTCAAACGGCATTGACTAATTTTCAAAAACTATATCGTTGCTGAAAATTCCTTATCACAAAACTTTACACTTGAAAACCTTAAATCAGTCTGGCATTTTTGGTACTCCCGTGGTATTGAGAAGACGAGACGTATTTTAGTATACGAAATAAGAAAATTGTTGTATCCCAAAAAGTATTTCCCAATTGTGTCTGGCTCTGGTTCCAATCTGTACATGTATTTCAAACAAATATTCTAATTTTCATATGCCCCGCTTGGTATTTCCAATTTGGGTATTGACAATTTAAACAAAAACAAATACTCTTTAAAATTTCAACAGACAGTGGTTTAGAAAATATTTTTGATGCTGAAAATCGAGTATTGAATTGAATATTGAGATATGGTAGTTAAATACATCAATCAGTTCCTTTTTCTAATGATATTATTCTACTGTCGGTAGTTTACTGGTTAGTAGGCGTTGCTCTCATATATGGAAAGGTTTGTTCGATCCCTGCTCCGACAATCCAACATTTATATTATCTATGATACGATCTGAATTTTTTTGCCTAGAATCATATATTTAATTTTTCTTTGATATATCAGATCAGGGGTATTCTGCGATAAGAAATAATGCAAATAGTCAGGATTAAACAAGAAAAGGATGATGATCTGATGATCGTTTCAAAGATTGTGACTCTTGTCATCAGTGCCTTAGTATTTTAGGCCAGTGACCGTGTTTCCCCAATTATCACTTTTGCCAGTTTGTTGTGGGCGTTTCTCTAAATCTTTGTAACTTGCTGGACAGTTTAATGTCGAAGATATCTACGATATAAATTCGACAGAAATAGTATGGAATCTACGGAGGTTGTGGATAAATTTGTGAAGCGAGTTTCTCAATCCGGATCCTTGTTGGACAAAAAAAATCGTGTACAACAGCCATCGTGTTCGAACAGCCATCAACAATAACTAACAACTTGCAAATGTTCGCAGCAATTTAGCATAAATTTTGTATAAAGACCCCAGTATGAAGGCTTCGAAAGTCCAAATACTCCAAGAACTGAATCCTCGTGGCCAGCTAATGTGTTTTCGTGGAGTGGGCTGAAGATGGCTTGGCTGAAGAGGAGCAGTTTTACAAATAAATCAGCCTTTCGTAAGAAGCTCATTTTCACCTCGGGGGCTAGGTTAACAAGTAAACTTGTTACATTTGGAGCCCGGAAATTGCACACCACTTCGAGGAGAAGCCGAGGAATCCACAACGAGTGACTATTTGTTGCGGTTTCTAGCATGGCGGCATTATAAAACCATTTTCTTCGAAAACGAGCCAGGAACCGCTATTACCGTCAGTGGCGAGCGACGCTATGCTTAGCGATTTTGCTCAAAGAAAAATGTTCCCAAAAGATAAAGAGGATGACATTATATGTTGAGTGTCATAATCCTGACATTTTTTGAAAACCGGTTTTCGGTTTGTTCAAAAAACCAATTTTTAAAGCATCTGGGTTTCGGGTTGTCGAAGAAACAAATTTTCAAAAAATCGGGTTTCGGTTTTGAAATTTGGGGATAACCGGTGAAGCCGGTTTTTTCGGTTTTTTGCTTTAAAATAAATTACACATGTAGCACTTACAATACATTCATTTAGCGACCATTTCATATAATTATTCGTGTTGAAAACTCAAAATTTCACAGCTCAATTTAATTATGACAATTAAGGTTTTACTTTTAAATTAAAATGTAAACCATATTCGTATTCGAAATTTGCTTTTAATATAAAAGTTTTTCAACAACATATGTTCAGCATATGAAAAATTGGTCTAACTTTTGGGAACTTGTCTGTTTTATCCAGACTGTTGTTATCCACACAGTGCAAGTTTCTTATTATGAACTCAAACCGATACCTTCTCATTGTGTTCGACACAAAAGAATGATGAGTATCCCTATCATTTTGCCAATACATACAGCGTCTCGAGATAGTATTGTAGTATATACATAGTATTGTATTGTAGTATATATATTGTAGAGTTATATTTGCAGTTGCATTTTGTTTGGTCGCATAGTCATTGGAGTATTGAGTAATAACTTGCAGCAAGTCACCATCAAAAATTTCTCGAATAATTCAAGAGGTGTAGGTAAAATTCCCTGTTCACATACTGTAACAATACGCTCAGTTTCTTCCAGATCGTGAATTTCCCATTTTACCGATGACGTAATACATTTCCGTTTCTTGGCCTGTTGCAATAACGCAAGTGGAATGTCATATCCGAATCAGTAGAATAAGAACTTCGAAAAAGCTCAGCCTCAGTATTTAATAATAGGGGTGGTAACTTTCAAAATTCACTTCATCTTCTGCTCCAGAGCCTTCGTCTGTGACGTACTTTTTCACACCATGAGTGGGAACAATTGAGATGTCGTAAGAATTTTGCAAAAACTCTTCATTACTTTCCTCTAAGGCATTTATTATCTCATTTAATGATAAAAATCTGGGAAAAAAGTAAGTTGTTATATTCACTATTTTTGCACACTAATGCCGAACGTACTACATGTAGTACGTCAGCATATACATCAACTAAAATCACATATAGTTTTCTTTTTCAAATACACTTTTGCTACGTATCAGTTTTTAAAACTATTAGATTAAAAAAAAACATACAAACGCAACAACAATAAAATATGCATATACAACTTTTTCTCACCGATTAGGTGACATCTTCACACTTTTGCCAAATTCACAAAACTGAAATCGTAAAAAATACACATAAGCAATCACCCTAGACAAAACTTATAAACTCATGCTTTGTTCACCGTTATATTCTGTAGAACAACAACAAATTATTTGGAAACGTCATTTAGAAGCTATTGAAGCATAGGATCATATTCGAAAATAGAAATAATATTTCTCATTTCCAAAATTTCATAAAAATTCGAAATTCATATTTGGTACGGAATCACATTTGGTACGGAATCATGTTTCTTCTAAAACCTTTTCTGGTAAATGTGATTAGCTGCAACTCAAACATTGGTTAATAATCCGTAAATATCTACTCATTTGGAGAAAATGGGCGAGGTCGCCACGTCCATTCTGTAACCTCCCATTCAAAAGCCTGGTGGTCGCCCGTGTTGTCAATGCGATAAGTCCCATGAAACACTTCCGCTTTAAATCAAATTGGGTATCAGGATTAACGTCATCAAACGCCAGTCGTCGATTATGACAGGGGTGATTTTTTAACGCCCATTTTGGTACCTCCCTTACAAAAGTTGTTCTGCCGATCTCAATGTTATTTTGTTAGTGACTATTGTTTGTCCAATCTTAGGTTGGGGTTGAAATTGGGCGTTTGGGCACGCCCCTTCCGGTACCTCCCATACAAGACGACACATTTAGTACGAAATCATGCTTCTTCTAAAGCGTTTGCTAGTAGATGTGATTAGCTTCAACTCAAACATTGGTTAAAAATCTGTAAATGTCTACTTAACTGGAGAAAATTGGCGAGGTTGCCATGCCCATGCTGGTACCTCCAATACAAACGCTTGAAGCACTTCCGATGTGAATAAATATGGTATTACGCTTCATGTCATCAAACGCGATTCACCAATTAAGACAAGGGTGATTTTGCCACGCCCGGTGCCTCCCATACATAATTTTTTCAACCCGCTGGTGTTTCGGCAACATAACTCCCGCAAAACCAAACCAATATTTATGAAATTTGGCACTAAACAAAATTATGTCAAATGGACACAAAAGTTGGACCGACGACCGGTTGATCAAAACGATAACTCTCGTAAACTACAAGCGATCTTAGTCAAATTCTGTACTCGGCAACGTTTTCCTAACAACTAAAGATTAACTACTGTACCTCACCCATTTTCTTAACGCCCTTACAAAAGTAGGGCGGCTTTCCGGTTGGCCGACTCGATAACTCCCCTAAACTACAACCGATTTTAAAAGTATTTGGTACTGATAAATATATTGTGGACTGCTGTGTAAGACAGATGAACAACTTCGCCATGCTCATTTTAGTACCTCCCATATATATGTTGGGCGGACAATTGGCTGGTAGTCACGATAACTCCCCATAATCACTTACGGTCGTAATTAAGTTGGTTGTTGAATAATATTTAGCAAAATGATTCTCTGCTACTGAATATTGACACATTTGCCAAACTCTTTCGTTCAACGTAAGAGTGAATAAATGTGTTGTTTAATAGGACTCGGTTGCAATGGATGACTTTGGGTGAGGGCATGTTTTTCTCGGTTCACCAGACCGAAATTTCTGTACAAAACAGCATAATCGACCGAAACTCGGAAGTCTATTGGCCGGCTCGCAGCTGCAATTTCTGCGATGCTGTGGAAATATATAGCGAAATCAACGCTGTTAATCATGAGACAGAGGCCCAAACATTCGAAAATGGATTGAAAAATTAGGTAGATTGAATGAGGTCCTCTAAAGCAAGTCGTGGAATCCATTTGAACTATGTTGTGTTTCGTTTATAAATGTCAATGGCCAATGATGGGAATTTTGTATATAGTGAAATTAAATTGTAAAGTTTACATGGGTCACTCTGTACTAAGGAACATTCAGTTAGAAGGATGGAAAAATAGAGAGAACACTACAACTTACTGACAATTCTTTTAATACAAACTTGTATATTCAAAGCAAAAATCGGACTAGTTATGGAGATTTTATGAAATCATAATTATCTTATCTGAATTAATACGATGTTCAAATCAAAACAAATATGTTCAAGTTTTGCATACTAACGCAGGTGCGATAGAATCAATGCTACAACTGGCAGCAACGTAACGAAATGCATTGCATTCTTTCCTTGGCAATAACACGTTTCTAATTTCCTCAATATTAGTGGTTTTCGATTTTTTATGAATAAAATATTTAAAAAATATTAAAAACAAAACCGCATCTTAAACCAATGTGCATAATTTTCATGTGGCCGAATGGAAAAGTTATTTTTTTGTTTCTATACATTTATTTGTTTGGCTACAAATACAATTTCATTTCATTGTTTATTTTTTTTGTTTTGCATATCTTTAGGCTATTTTTCTTTATACCAAATATACGAGAAAAAGTTTTTTGTTTTATTTTTATATTTTTGCTTTGATTGTGAGCCAGTAAATTAGTTTTGTTAACTTTTTGTATTGAATTAATGATATTTTCTTTTTGGTTTTCTATAGAAAATTTATTATATTCAAGTTGAAAAACAAATTCCATTAAAAGGGCAAGCACAGCCTAAAAGGCCGCAATTAAGAAGACACGTACTATAGGAGGTTAAGTCATTTTAAGTCTGAAATGGGCAATGAAATGACGGTTTATAATATGAAATATTTCAAGTTATAACGTTAAGATAACTATGTTATTGAAATGGACAACTGCTGCTCTGCTTATAATATTCTTTAAATAAAATAATTTATTATTTAATGATAACACAGTGCAACACGAAAAAAAATAACCATATACGGAAACCACTACGTGATAAAAGACTAAAAAAAAAAAGACCCGTGTCTCCCAATTTTTCCCAACGTCATGCACTTTTTTTTTTATGGGCCGCCAAAGATTTGGGGCCTCGGTATCATTTTCGTAAAATGTGATCATTTTCTCAGGCTCATATCTTGCAAACCGTTCAGAATTTACTCTCTGAGGCAAAGTTGTAGCTCTTGTCATAAAGAACCAAAATTGCGAACATATAAAATCAAAAAAACTTCACCTTCCAGATCAAAATCGCAAAAAACTTAAAAAAATTCGATTTTTTTTTACCTTTTTTCCCGTGTTCAGGTCCATAGGTAGCAAACCGTTCAAAATTCAAGGAAACAATCAACTACAAAAATTTACCTAAGATCTCAATAAACAAATTTCTAGAACATATAAACTTCCTACAGATGATTCTTAACACTGTTTAGGTAGCACGCAAAAGTGAAAAATTTGCCGAAAATTTTTTAATTTAATTTTTTTTACCTTTTTCTCCTGTTCAGGTCCATAGGTAGCAAAAAATGAAATATACCTGGCCAGAACCATGTGTTTGTCCAAGGGTTAACACCGTTTAGGTAGCGCTTAGGTATCACGCGATCATGCACCGACAGCAGTAGCACAGGCAATGCAGTAAGCTCAGCACACGCAACAAGGGACGCAGCACACAATATAAAAGCGACACGACGCTCACATCGAGGCATTACACAGCGCGACGTCAACGAGAGCTCAGCGGTGAAAGTTATAAAGTGAAAGTGAAAGTAAAAAAAGTGAAAGTGCTACAGTATAATTCGCACACAACATTGGCAACTGACAATTTCAATATGCAGTGTGAAAATATTGATTTATTTTGCTACATTTTCGGTCATCAAACCAGAAAAAAACATCTACAAGATTTCAGAAGGAAAATAATCTTTTAACTAGTGAATTCAAAAGAGCATATACATTGTTTTTCGACGAAGTGGACTTGACCGGTGAAAATTACACACCTAACACAGTGTGTCGCCAATGTTATAACAATCTCATGGCATGGTTGAGTGGAGGCAGAGGTACTATGAAGTATTGTAAGCCGGTAAACTGGATTAATCGCCCAGGTGATCATGATGCAACCAGTTGCTATGCATGCGTAAATTACACATGTCGTCTAAATCGACATTCTGAGAAGAACAAAATTTATAAAGCAACTGCAACAGCCACACTACCAGTGCTTGCACCTGAAAATTTTGTATCACCAAGGCCGCCAACTCCAGATCGTACTACAGAATTTACAGCAATGAGTACAGCAAGTGGTGTTACTTATGAAGATCCATTTGATACCGATTATGAGCCCCAACAGGGAAGAGGTGGACCACAACTAATAACACAAATGGAAATGGATTTCATTGTGGCCATATTGGGATTATCGCAGCGACTTGCAATATTTTTGACAGTTTTTTTAAAGCAACGAAAACTCACACATGCTAATGTTAACTCTACGGCGTACCGCAAACGACAAGCGGAATTTCAGATGCTCTACACTCTAAATGATGACAATTCGTTCGCTTACTGCAACGATATAAAAGCTTTGGTGGTAAAAATGGGAATGAACTACATCGCAAGTGAGTGGAGATTATTTATTGATGGTTCTGTTTCAAGCTTGAAGGGAGTGTTGTTGCATGTGTCGAACCGAAAACCTTCCATTCCGCTAGCAATGGGTATCAACATGAAAGAAAGCTATGAAACATTGAAAGATATAATGGAAAAAATCAAATATTACGAAAATAAATGGAAGATTTGCTGTGATTTGAAGGTCATCAACATTTTGCAAGGGATCATCGATAAGGGCGGCTTCCCAAAATTCTTTTGTTTTCTTTGTAATTGGGATTCACGCTCACCTTTGAATCAATTCCAATGTAACTCGTGGAGGCCAAGAGGAAGTGTGGATGAACAAATACAACAACATAGACTGAAGAATGCACATGGTTCTGGCCAGGCATATTTCATTTTTTGCTACCTATGGACCTGAACAGGAGAAAAAGGTAAAAAAATGAAATTAAAAAATTTTCGGCAAATTTTTCACTTTTGCGTGCTACCTAAACAGTGTTAAGAATCATCTCTAGGAAGTTTATATGTTCTCGAAATTTGTTTATTGAGATCTTAGGTAAATTTTTGTAGTTGATTGTTTCCTTGAATTTTGAACGGTTTGCTACCTATGGACCTGAACACGGGAAAAAAGGTAAAAAAAAATCGAATTTTTTTCAGTTTTTTGCGATTTTGATCTGGAAGGTGAAGTTTTTTTGATTTCATATGTTCGCAATTTTTGTTCTTTATGACAAGAGCTACAACTTTGCCTCAGAGAGTAAATCGAAATTCTGAACGGTTTGCAAGATATGAGCCTGAGAAAATGATCACATTTTTACGAAAATGATACCGAGGCCCCAAATCTTTGGCGGTACATAAAAAAAAAAGTGCATGACTTTGGGAAAAAAATTTTTTTAGTCTTTTACCACGTAGTGGTGTCCGTATATGGTTATTTTGCCATGACTTAAAAAATTACACACAGTGTAACTGTTGTAATTTATTTACCCTCTACTGTATATTAATTTTGCATATTTTGTTTAATTTGTTCCTTTACAATGGCAATAATTATTGTATTTAAGGACATTTAACGAATTTAGTATGAATTTTGAAATTTATGTACAACAATAATGATAATAAATGTTCGTTAACTTGGTGTGACTGTAGCGTCCAACAACAATAAAAAGGGTCAAATTAAATTATGTTGTTATTAATTGTAATTAAATAATTATTTTACAAAAAGGACACAAGGAAGAGGAGTATAAATTAAAATAGGGCCGTTTTCTATGATAAAGAACTTTTGGACATTTTTAATATTTGTTTTCAAAGGAGCCATATGATTGGAATTGGAAGGCTATTAATTATGTAAATGTATTATCATTTTAATGTTGTTAGAGAGAGAAATTAAAGGGTGTGTCAGCAAAAGTTTTTATTAATCATACCATTGGAATTTCTATTGGATGAAATGCTGATTTTGATAACATATCCTTTAGAGCGTGGAAAATAAAATTAAGTTGGATTGGTGATTTCGTATCATTTGTGTCAGCAGCATAATCGAATTAACAGCAGACCAGGCCCCTCATTTTTAAACATAATTACATACTGCTAGTACAAAAAAAGAATATCAAAACACTTCAAGCAACGTAGTAGACGTGGTTGGTCTGGTAGGGCACATAGTACTAATATGCATACAAATTGTGGTACCGTCCCAAAATCTCAATCTATCATTAACCCGTTTGGCGCCTCTGTACTCGCTTGGGTATATCTAAACCTTAGAGGACAATGATATGATTTTAAGGGATATAGTTGTTTTTTGTGGCTTAGATTGAAAGTGAAAATACTACTGTTATTAGTTGAGTACAGGAGCGGAATCCATATGGAAATTGTATATAAAAAAGAATGCATACTTACAGGCTTATCTACGTAAGAAGGGGATAAGGAAGAATCTAGACCATTTTCAATAAATTTGACAAGTGTCTGAAGCACGGTACTCAGTTTTTATGAATTTGTCTTTGCATAAGAAGTACGTGTATAAAAAATAACGAAAATTTCATCAACCGAAACTGTCTCCCACATTTCATTTGCTTGGTAGTGAGCTCTTTGCGAAAATTTCGTATGCAAAATCAAGTACAGGGTTTTTACGTTGAAGTTATTTCGTACGAAAACAATTGCTTGATAATTGTTTGGGACCGCAATTTTGACATTTCGATTATCTTAGTAATCATAGGTAATACCACTTGCATTAAAAATAGAATAGAGTGCAAAGATGAATTATTAATGAAATATTTGCAAGGTAAATCAGAGATATGTGGTAACTGTCTGTAACAAAATTTTCCTTTTAGAGATAAATGACAAAATTACTTACGAAAATTTCGCAAGAACTGAATAGTGTAAAGAGAAATCATTATTAGATTAGACGTTAAAACTATGAGCCTACACAATTGGATATTTATAACAATTTTGTTATGTCTGATGAATTCCAAGCGTTTTAACATTTCCAATGGATTAGAAGAAGCAGTTGATTCCATATTCGATGATAGTGAAGAGCATAACTTTGTAATCATACCACCGGAACCGAACGTGCTAACCGATGAGGAAGAAGATTACGACGGGAACATGGTTGATGATTCTTTGTCGCAAGATATGCCTGGTAATGTAGAGGTATTTAGTTGTGATAACAAGATCAATCTAAATGGTGACAACGATAAAAGCGATGATGAACCGTTGGCTGAAAAGGTGAAGGTGAAGAGGCTGAAAGGAAGTGTTTGTCAACGTATTCTTCAATATCTCGATCGACAACGAATATGTTAGAAAGATAGGAAAGTGCAAAGGAACACTGTAAAGGTCTTGCTCCAGTACAAATTATTTGAGCAAATAGTTGATGAAGAAGAGATTGACTTGATCATTACAAACTCAATTTTATATTCTAATCAAAAAAGCAGACATAAGCTTAAACTAGATTTTGTCGCTTTGAAAAGGTTTATATGATACTGATATATTGTTCCTGCTTAATCTGTTTCTGTGTCATATATTCCTGCTTCATCAGTTCCTGGTTCGTCAGTGCTAGATCTAGTCCTGCTAGATCTATTCCTGATCCATCTGTTACTTCTTTATCTGTCCATGTGTCATCTGTTCCTGCTGCACCAACTTCATCACTTCCTACTTCATATGCCCTGCTTCCTCTGTTACTGCCTCATTATCTTCCTACTGCATCTGTTCCTGCTTCACCTGGTCCTGTCACACCTGTTCTTGCTCTATCTGTTCCTGCTTCACATGTTTCTACAGTTTCTTCAGGAACAGTTTCTTCATCTGTTCCTGTTTTATCTATTCCCGCTCCTTCTGTTCTTACTTCATCTGTTCCTGTGTAATCTGTTCTTGATTCTCCTGCATCATCAGTTTCTGCTTCATTTTTTCCTACTTTATCTTTTACTGCTTCATCAGTTCCAGCTTCATCTGTCCTTCTTCATCTATTCTAGCTTATTATGTTTCTGTGCCATCCGTTCTTGCTTCACCTGCTCCTGTTTCATCAGTTTCTGCTTCCTTAGTTCTTGCTCCGTTTGTTCCTCCCCCAACTACTTCATCAGTTTCTGGTTTATCTATCCTGATTCATCTGTTCCTGCTTCATCAGTTCCTGCTTCATATGTTGTTCTGTATCCCATCTTATTTTATCTGGTTCTGTGTCATCTGTTCTTGCTTCATCTGTTCCTGGTTCATCAGTTCCTGCACCTTTAGTCCTGCTACATCTGTTCCTGCTCCACTTACCCATGCTTTATCTGTTCCTGTGGCACCTGTTCTTTCCTAGTCTGTTCCTGCTCCTCCTACTTGATCAGTGACAGCTTCATATGTTCTACTTCATCCGCTTCTGCTTCACTCTCTTTTTGCTGCATCTGTTCCTGCTGCATCTGGTCCTGTGACACCTATTCTTGCTTTAGCTGTTCTTGCTACATTTGTTCCTGCTTTATCTATTTTTGCTCCTTCTGTTCTTGCTTCATCTGTTCCTGTGTCATATAGTTTGGCTTCTACAGTTCCATTATCAGTTCCTACTTCATTTGTTCCTACTTTATCTATTCCTGCTTCAACTGTTCATGCTTCATCTGTTCCTGCTTCATAAGTTCTTGCTTCTTCACTCGTGCTACATCTGATCCTGCTCCATATTATCATAGGAAATTGTATTGAAAGAACAAGAGCCTCTGATCAGAGCCGCAAGGGTCATTTGCCGTAAAATTAGTTTAATTTAAAATGCAACAAAAATTTGCGTTTGCTATTAATTAATCCGTCCACATTTATCTCGACGCCCTTTATATGACAAAACTTTGTTGACAACATTGTTCTTAAACTAAAGCCTTGGGTGATTGCGGCTACTGATCATGTGCAGGTTCGATCCCTGCTCTGATCAAAACACAGTTAGGAATCGGTGTAAAACTATACGCGCCACTCTGTGGATGTTTTAAAAAAAAATTTTTGAAGGGTGTCTCAAAACATGAGAATCGAAGTCGAACTTTTTTCAATACGATTTTCATTGTCCCATAGCGGTCGTTGAAGTTCCGATTCCTAGTGTATTTTGGTTAAAAAATAAATATTTTTTGAATATATTAAGTTTTCCACGATCTTCGATTGAAGTTCTTCTTATTTAAACGGGCTTTAGATCTTTTATAAGTATTGCTTATTTATTTCTAAAATTTCGTCTCCAAATTGGGCGACTTCTTCAGGGAATAATTATTATTATAATTATTATATTATAATTACTATTATTATAATTATTCACTGAAGAAGTCGCCCAATGTGGAGACGAAATATTGGAAATAAATAAGCAATACTTATAAAAGATCTAAAGCTCGTTTAAATAAGAAGAATAAATATTTTTTGCTCAATATGTTGCTCAAACGACGTGGCATGATAATTATAAACAGAACAACATATTTTCCAAATTGTTATAGAGTATTTTTCACGGCAGCAGTATGAAATTTCGATCATTCGTACTTTTTCTTCCCAATATTTGCAATTAAATTTTAAATTTACTTTTTTTCTATTTTACATTTTTTTTTCTCATCATCTTTATTCAAATTTCGATTATATACATATTTACATAGTTTGAGATATTATTCTATGTATTACAACAAATAAGTTATTTTATTAAGTTATGACGTTTTATGTGGAGTTTGGATATTTACAAGGAAAAACAGGAAAAACCTTATTCTGTCTATTTGATATGAAACACTGTCAAATATATACAGTAATCATAATTGAAAGCTAATTCGAGACCTACAATGAGAGATACGCAAAAATCGGATAAAGTATGCGTGATCAGGTCTTCATATGTTGCCGTGAAATAAAGGTCTGCCAACATTTTGGAAATATATTTTTCTAATTGTGCTCATCATGACACGTCAATTGAGCACCATATTGATCAAGAAATATTTTTTTTTATCAAAATACACTAGAAATCAAAACTTCAACGGGCGGTATGGAACTGTTAGTACACTTGTATATCGAAAGTTTAACGCCCCTGTAATTCCAAAAAAGTGCTGATTTCAGAACTACCTACTAAACATGTTATTGTTCGACGTCTACAATTTACTTCACCCACAAACAATTGCTTACTCTGTTTCACTTTTACTGCTTGGGAGTATTAAGTGATATTGAAATCCTTACTAGAAGAGCAGAATTACTTTTACAACATTTATCCGATTTGAAAAAATATTAATTAATTTTATTTCAAAAAAAAAATAAAAAATGCGTAGACAAATATACCATCTTCCATAGAAAATTTATAAAGTAACGTAGTCAAAATGGAAGAAAACTGAAAAACCAATTTAAATTTTCAGATATTCTTCCGAAAATCGTTACCGTATTTTTACTGAGATCTTGAGCCGGGGAAACAACACAACCAGAATAACAAAGAAGGTCGAAAAATAAGAACAATAAAGAAATCGGCGTACAATAGAGATATAAGTTTTTAAATTTTTTTGACAGAAGTATAAATACATGGCCATATGAGATGAGTAATACCAGAAAAATAAATAAGAAAGTATTTTTTGTTAATTTGATGACAAACCTTAACTTAATCAAAATTTTCGGATTGTGGAATTATTTCACCTTTTCCCAATGTATTATAAAATTTTCAAATTTTTATTTAATTCCCGATATTACTCTTGGAATTAGTGTAACTTAATCAAGTACAAAATTGGTGAAAGTTTTAACAAATTCCACTAGCTCTAAGCATTCCAAATCCGAGTATGCAACAAATACCAAAATCTGCTTAAATACTTTTGGGATAGTAAAGAATGTCTCAGTAAGAATGCACTTTTTGGTTTTAAAATAAAAACACATAGTTTTGAGATAGTTGAGATTTTTTTATAGCATTGCCAGTAAGACATCTTCCTATTAACTTTTCTTAAAAAACTACCTTTTCATTAAAGAGTTCCTGGTTTGTAAAACCAAATAAATTTTCTGGAGATAAGTACCACCTACTCTCAAAAATGTACTTAATCTTGAAAAAATTATCAATTTTAGAAAAATTCCCATTTCTTAAAAAATCCCCTTCTTCAAAAAATACCTTGCCTTAAACAAAACCTTTTCTTACAAAAATTCCTTTTCTTAAAAATAAAATACTACCTTTTCTTATTCTTTGAACGAGCTTAAGATCTTTTATTTGTTTTGCTTATTTATCTCAAATATTATTTGTTCCCTGAAGAAGTCGCCCAATATGGAGACGAAATATTGGAGATAAATAAGCAAAACAAATAAAAGATCTTAAGCTCGTTCAAAGAATAAGAATAATTTCAATTGAAGATCGTGGAAAACTTTATATATACTACCTTTTCTTTTATTTTCTTGAGATAAGTAGCATTTCTGAAAATAATTAAATTTTCTTAAAAAAATAACCTTTTTCTAAAAAGAGTACCACTTGTTTGAAAAGTAGCTGTTCTTAAAAAAAGTACTTTTTTGTAAAAACAAAATTCATACACTTCTGGCTTTTTCTTCCAGAAAGTATATCTTCTTAAAAATAATAACTTTTCTTATAAAAAGCATTAGCTCCCCAGTTGGAAATTTCCTATAGACATCATCAATGACAAAGAACTGACATGTCAGAAGCACTGCTAACTTTTCGACCCGTTCCCATACAAAAAAAATCCAATGAGTGTTCGAACTCACGGGCGATGTGTTAACACCTTTTTGCTACACGGTACCTGTTCGATTTCTATGAACACATTCGTAAATATTTCATTGGAAAATAAAAAACAGCGTTCATTCAAATGATGACGTTACAGTTAAATAATATTAATACTTACAATTATTTAAAGCCCCAGTGCAAGCACATGTGTTATTATTTTCTTGCTCAATACTTTTTGTTTTATTCCCACAAAAGTCAAAGAATGCAAAGCAACAGACACTTGTACATACAGACATACATTGTTATATTCGTACGATATTATCGAAGATCAACATAAAACACTTTAAATAATCCTTATTTATTGATAAGGAAAAGGTCGAACAACAGAATAAAAATACATAAAACACTTTTTTAATATTACTCCAAATTAATACTCCAAATTAAAACACTTAAATCTCGGCTCGCCGATATCGGATCGCCTTAATTTTTGCAAAGCAACAGACACGTGTACATACATACATACATTGTTTTATTCGTACGATATAACCGAAGATCAACATAAAATACTTTTTTAATATTACTCCAAATTAATACTCCAAATTAAAACACTTCAATCTCGGCTCGCCGATATCGGATCGCCTTAATTTTTGGCCTAAACTCTTCGTCGAAACCCGCACTAGCTTTTTAATCCAAAAATTAATAAAATCGGCTATGAATTTCCGGAGAAAATCGCGTGGAAAAATTATATGAAAATCGCCCAATAATCACTTTCAATACCGACTGCCAAGCAACGAACAAACAAACGATGATTTACTCTTACAAACCTAACACTTGCGTATGTATCAAATTTATAGTTTACTGCCCTAGAGGCGCGCGTATAGATGTTAACACATCAAAATTAATGTGAGTCCGATCACAAGGGAGATGTGTTAACATCTAGTAATGAAGTTGGAAGTACTTATGCTTTTAGTATATTTTTTTAATTAATCAATTAAAAGTATCAAAACTTTCAATATTGTAAATACATAGGAATTTGCTGGTTTTTGTTTGTTTTATTTAACTTATTTGGTTAGGTTACAGTAAGCAGTAAATTTACTGATTACTGAAAAAAATCAGTAAATTTTTACTGATAATGAAATTTAATTTGCATTACCAGTCAAATCATAGGGCCGTATTCATAATAATCCGTAATCGGGCAGTACTGATTACTGAAAATTCAATGCACCTCATCGTAATCATGTAGGCACTTTATAAAAATTGCTGAAAAAAATTTTAGTAATCAGTAAAAATTTACTAGTTAAAGAATTATTTTTACTGAAATTTTAGTAGTACTGCAAAGTGCCCATCTATGGTAAATGCCTTAAGTACAAATAGTCAATATTGGCTTATGGTAACTAAAATATGATACATATTTAAATTTTTGACTCGATTGTATTTAAAAATCCATGGAAAACTGCATCTATAGTAGTGGAATTGTTAGTTGTGGGGGTTTGTGGAGAATTGCTCATATGCAAGTGGAAAACGTCAAATAAAAATTTTGATAAAGCTTGCGACTGTGGGTTTGCACAATTTGTATTAAAATCTCCACCTATAATAATTGGCATGAGATGGAGATTGTTACCCAATTGTCGTGCACCAGCTTCAGGATAAGGCAACAGTACGTAATGAAGATTTGTTATAATCTTAATTTATATTGGAATCTAATAGAAATTTTATTAGAATTAACATTACCTTCATTCGGCTTTGATACACTTTGTGTTGTTTTATGTTCTGAGTTATAATTTTTTTGGTGTTTTGTAAAATATTTTATTATTTTGTATTTGTTGCGGTTGACAAGTTATTAATCAGCTGTTTACTGAAATGTAATGTTATTTTACAGCAATGGTTTTCGAAAATTAGTAGCTAATATTGCACACTAGATGGTGCTTATATGCAGCTGTTAAGTATGAATGACAATCTCAAAGATGAAGCAAACTTTTAGTTTTTAGTTTTCTTTATTTTGCATTGTTTTAGTACATTTTTTATTAAAAGTGCAAAAAATCTTTTTAAAAGTTGTTAAAATTAAATGTTTTTGTATTCATTTTATTTATTTGTTTTCATTTGCCTACGATAACATAATGTACGACAATTAGTGAAAATTAGTCGCTACTAAGGGCTAGCACAAGTGCATGTTTCGGTTCATTTAATTCATCGTGCAAAATGTTATGCTGTGTGTGTAAGGCCGACGCCAGCAGCGGTTCGAGCCATGCCATGTCTACACGTAAACCCACTCATAGTAGTCATTGCGACGCAACCGTCGAGTCATACGATGCTATTATTACCCAATGATTGGGTTGAACTGTGTTGTGATACGTGTTGTACTACCAGCAATCTATGTATGTTGATTTACTTTAGCAACATAAAAAAGGAATTCATTTCAAAAATAAAATAAAAAAACATTTAAGTAAGGAAAAGGTAATTTTTTAAGAAAATTTACTTTTTTTATAAAAAGCTGATTATTTAGGAATAGGAATGTTTTTTAAGAAAAGATAATTTTTAAGAAAAAGTACTTTTGTTAAGTAAAAATACTTTTTTAAAGCCAATGTACATATTTTAAGAAAACAAGTGAAAAATGATTAATTGCGATAATTTAAACATCAATATTCTCCATTTTCCCTTTTTTTAATTACAATCGTGCGCACACAAATCAAACGTTAGAATATCATAAATTTAGTGTGGGCGATAAAACGCCATCCATACAGTCTTGGATGAGTGGTCGTATGTACCATGCAACACTCAAGTAAAACGATTCATGTTCGAACACGTTGGATTGATTTACTTGAGTCGAACATAACATTGCCGTCGAAGTCCTATGTATACCAAGTAGTAACAACATGCATGACATGACAATGGATTAGTGTCACACAAATCACAACTCAATCAATTCATCTCGCGCTAGCCTCTAGTCGCTACTATTGCACACTAGATGGTGATGAGTATATTGTATGCAGCGTATGAGTACACTACATACATAGCTCTCATACATAGCTCACACCGATTTGATAACGCTTTACGATTGGTTAACGATTACATCGCACATCTTACTCTAAATTTGTGATTGTATTGTGAAAAAGATTTTTACCCCCAGCGTATAGATGTTTACAATTCAAAAACGTCATGACACCTCCTGTTATTTGCATACATTTGTTCAAAAGTCAGCAGGAATTTTCCACAGTTTGTCAACAGTGGTGATTGGTGATCACCTTATGACATGTACAAAAGACGTCTTGTGTAACCATTCATCAGTGGGTCAGTTACTCAAGACGTCTTTAAATATGGGGTTTCGTCTTATTTATTGGAATTTATATAAAAGTACATATGTATGTATCTATTCTGTTGCTCGATATTAAATAAAATCTGAAAGATAAGATGACAAAAAGTGAGAAGTAATGAAGTAATTATACATAATTATAATGCTCTGAAAATTAGCATATTCTTCTAACAAATTTCAAATATTTTGATCTAAATTCTGAAAACGTATGGCATATATTTCATAACTACAAATAAATAAAAATAATTCAGTTTGAAGTTTTTGAAAAATTTTAAAATCCACACACATGACTCGAAGTTGACAAATGATGAAGACACCCTCAATCGACATTCAGTATTGGTCTTAATAAGACTCAGCCATGACAAAGTGCTGACAAATCAATAGCACGGTCTTACATAGATTGTCAGCCCATTCACAATTTATGTCACCTAAATCAGAGCTACTGATATGTCAAGAAGATGTCTTATATAAATTGTCAATACCTACTCACATAGTCCTAAGGAAATACTACTGACAATGTCCTCAATACTAAATTTCCAACTGGGTCTCTTTAAAATAGGACCTTTTCGGGAAAATATAATACATGTTCTTACAAAAAATACAGTCTATACAAAAAAAAACTTTTCTTAAAAAAAGTTTATCATTTTAAAAAAAAGTATTTTTTCTTAATAATCCTTTTAAATTATTCCATTTTCCAACGCTTGTCTTAGACGTGTTGGAACTAACAGGTACATAATATATAGCGAAAGGAACTTCGTTCCATCCGGGTGTCCCCTGACACCTCATGTAATTTTATGACCATTCTTCTAAATCGCACATTTTTTCTCACATTTCGCGACAGAAAATTCTTCGAAGTTTGCAAGCGGTCGCAGCATAACTTTCCAAATTTTTGTAATAAGTTTTTACTCCTATAATGCCTTGTTCTTTCGTAAAGCGCTCGGAATAAACACATGTGACAGTTACCAAATTTAAGAGTTCCCGCTTGCACAAATAAAAACACACTACATTTAAAAACTGCAATCTTAATGAGACACCATTAATATGAGGAGCTCTAAGCAGATATGCATGTGAAGTTATAGAATATGGCAAGCCATCTAAATCTAGGCGAGCTGTTATTGAAACACTAACTACTACCGCCACTGCTACGGAGGCACTAGTTTATACTA
The DNA here is from genome assembly GCA_963931995.1 of Phaonia tiefii. Classification (NCBI taxonomy): domain Eukaryota; kingdom Metazoa; phylum Arthropoda; class Insecta; order Diptera; family Muscidae; genus Phaonia; species Phaonia tiefii. Next base: position 310,402,606 of record OZ008368.1, on the reverse strand, counting down.
CTATTTATTTAAACAAAGTAACAAATAAAAACTATTTTACGAAACAAAGTTTATATAAACGGTTCGCGTAGATCATGGGACATCAAAGTACTGTGGCTTCTTTTGTATTATATCAATGAATGAATCTGTCAGGACCTTGAGCCAATGGTTCTTAACATAGTTAAATTTAAATGGAAATATTAGTTAATTATTTGTGAGTGAACTTGACCCAAATCATATGTATAACTAAGCCTGTATATGCCACTGCAAGAGTCTTTAAATTACTGAATGCTCTTGAAAGTTGTTTTCCTTTAATCTTACATTCCATTACTCAAATCTTATTTTTATTTTTTATTTTTTCTACTTACAGATGTTGGCGAAATGGTACACATCTTGCCTCGTTGCAATACTGTTCATATTAATCCAGGCTAATAATGAAAGGAAATGTCCACAGGAGTGCACCTGTGGCATGGATGAATTGAAGCGTTATCAAACCATATGCACCAAAGGTAATCCAAGTGAAAAATAAAATTATAATAATTACCTACAAATATACATGTAAAAGAAACCATAAAATAAGAAAAGTGTGTGTATATATGGCTTATTACCTGAGAAGAAGAAAAACAAAAATACAGGCAAAAGAATTGAAAACATTAAGAAAATTGCAAATATAAATAAAATGGATAAAGACCAAAAGATAAACTCTGCAATAAAACAATTTAAATGCCAAAAAAATGTTGATTATACTTAAAAGCGTAATACCGGATAAAGAGCAGGAAGGATGTTTAAACGTAATGTACACACACACAGCCTTTCTGAATTTCTTTCGTCAAGGACGATGGAAAGTAAGCAAACTGGCACAAAAAAAAAATAAGTCCATTGATAATTTTGTGTATCCTTAAGGAAAAGAGAGCAATAAAAAAAGGTGTTTATGTGTGAAGAAATTAAGAAGTAAACTTTTGCGTGCAAAAAATGTATCCAAGAAAAAAGTGTATACGGAAATTAAATAAAATAAAAGTACTTGATATTCTGTACGGCCTCAAGTTTAAATTTAAGATTAATGTGAGAAAATGGTGTCACCTAGAGCAATAATTTAAAGAAACTAAATGAAAATAGAAAATATGAATGTAAACTAATTCTCACGGTTGGTTATTATAGTCGATGGGACATTTGAGGTCCAGTACCAGTTACACAGTTTAGAACTCGTACACATTAATTCCAAAATTTTAGTGTAAATCTTCCTTAAATTTCATACAATAATTTTCTCAGTTGTTGACCATTTGTACTTACAGGTTTGCCTTAGCATTGTACACGTACAAAGTTTGTGGAGTCAAAATACATTAAACAATTTCCTAAATTTTTTCAATATAAATTTCTTGAATTCGAGGAAAATTAACATTTATTCAAGGAAGGACTGTAAGAATTTAGTTCCCTAAGGGAGAGTTTAGTAGTAGTCGATTAAAAGCTTACAGAAAATATTAAGTTACATTTAAATGACAAATATCGGGTACTTAAAGTTGATTGAAATGGAGCATCTCCAACTTCGAAACTGAGTATAAGTTCCGAAAAATTATCGAATATACGAAAATATTCCAACATCGAATTAGAATAAAAATTATACCAAATATTAACATTCAGTCCATATTTGAATTTATCAAATATAAGTACCCACAGATAATGGTGTTGGCTATGTATATCAAAAAAGAATGGTTGCGCCATTACATCCCACGAAGGGATTGGAGAGAGCTTCTCACAATCAGTAAGCGTTATAGTTTTAAACTTACTGATGGGGATCTACAGTTTGCCATCAATTCCGAATCGTACTTTCCCTAAGAGAGGTGACCGTCGTCGAAAGAAATGTAAGGTGGTGAGAGCATGCATTGAAATCTTGGAATAAGAGCCGCGCACATAAACCACTGCACCGCCAACCGCCAATATTTTATTTGGCACAAGAACCACAAGAATTTAATTGAAAACGAGAATTTGTTAATTGAAATCGATTTGATAAATTTCTGTACAGACTTAGTAGGAACTTTTTATATTACACATGACAAATCGTTTGACAAATATGCCTATGTGATTGCACAACTATACCACGTGATCCATTTAGACCTTCCTTATACTATCTGGTAACTCTTCGATTATTTTGAACTGTGCAAATTTGTTCTGATGCCTTGTGGAAAATTATATCGTATAAATGGTCGCCGTCAGCGCAAATGGCACAATGGACTCGTCTTTCCGCATTTCCTATCACTTTTCGTTGTGTTTTGGACTGAATAGCGGCCATTACAAGTCGAATATTATTAGCTTGTTGGCACAAACTTTGGATTTCCTATAACGCCACAGGAAGAAGTATGGGGCGGTTAAGTGGCACGATCGCGAAGGCCCGTCATAATCACCACTTTTCGAAATAAGGCGATCGAGGAACAGAGGACACAATAAAACGGTCGTGGCTCGGGCTGTGTGAGCTGTGGCGCCAGTCTGTTAGAACCAACAATTGTCCATGAAGTTAACAGTCAGAACTAGCATAACAAAATCTGTTATCATAACTCGATAACGTTCCTCATTGATGGTTACAGGTGCTGCAGCGTCGTCTTCAATTCAACTCAATCCAACTCAATTCAATTCAATTAAATTCAATTCAATTTATTTCAATTCAATTCAATTCAACTTAATTCCATTCAATTCAATTCAATTCGATTCAATTCAATTCAATTCACTTAAATTCAATTCAATTCAATTCAATTCTACTAAATTCAATTCAGTTAAATTCAATTCAATGCAGTTCAGTTCAATTTAATTCAATTCCATCTACTTCAACTCAATTCAATTCAATTCAATTCAATCAATTCAATTCAATTCAATTCAATTCAATTCAATTCAATTCAATTCAATTCAATCAATTCAATTCAATTCAATTCAATTCAATTCAATTCAATTCAATTCAATTCAATTCAATTCAATTCAATTCAATTCAATTCAATTCAATTCAATTCAATTCAATTCAATTCAATTCAATTCAATTCAATTCAATTCAATTCAATTAAATTCAATTCAAATCAATGCAATTCAATTAAATTTAATTCAATTCGATTGAACTCAATTCAGTTCAATTCAGTTCAATTTGATTCGAATCAGTTCAATTCAATTCAATTCCATTCAATTCAATTCAATTCAATTCAATTCAATTCAATTCAATTCAATTCAATTCAATTCAATTCAATTCAATTCAATTCAATTCAATTCAATTTAATTCAATTCAATTCAATTCAATTCAATTCAATTCAATTCAATTCAATTCAATTCAATTCAATTCAATTCAATTCAATTCAATTCAATTCAATTCAATTCAATTCAATTCAATTCAATTCAATTCAATTCAATTCAATTCAATTCAATTCAATTCAATTCAATTCAATTCAATTCAATTCAATTCAATTCAATTCAATTCAATTCAATTCAAGTCAATTCCATTCAATTCAATTCAATTCAATTCAATTCAATTCAGTTCAATTCAATTCAATTCAATTCTATTCAATTCAATTGAATTCAATTCAGTTCAAATCAATGCAATTCAATTAAATTTAATTCAATTCGATTCAACTCAATTCAGTTCAATTCAGTTCAATTTGATTCGAATCATTCAATTCAATTCAATTCCATTCAATTCAATTCAATTCAATTCAATTCAATTCAATTCAATTCAATTCAATTCAATTCAATTCAATCAATTCAATTCAATTCAATTCAATTCAATTCAATTCAATTCAATCAATTCAATTCAATTCAATTCAATTCAATTCAATTCAATTCAATTCAATTCAATTCAATTCAATTCAATTCAATTCAATTCAATTCAATTCAATTCAATTCAATTCAATTCAATCAATTCAATTCAATTCAATTCAATTCAATTCAATTCAATTCAATTCATTCAATTCATTCAATTCAATTCAATTCAATTCAATTCAATTCAATTCAATTCAATTCAATTCAATTCAATTCAATTCAATTCAATTCAATTCAATTCAATTCAATTCATTCAATTCAATTCAATTCAATTCAATTCAATTCAATTCAATTCAATTCAATTCAATTCAATTCAATTCAATTCAATTCAATTCAATTCAATTCAATTCAATTCAATCATTACATTCAATTCAATTCAATTCAATTCAATTCAATTCAATTCAATTCAATTCAATTCAATTCAATTCAATTCAATTCAATTCAATTCAATTCAATTCAATTCAATTCAATTCATTCAATTCAATTCATTCAATTCAATTCAATTCAATTCAATTCAATTCAATTCAATTCAATTCATTCAATTCAATCAATTCAATTCAATTCAATTCAATTCAATTCAATTCAATTCAATTCAATTCAATTCATTCAATTCAATTCAATTCAATTCAATTCAATTCATTCAATTCAATTCAATTCAATTCAATTCAATTCAATTCAATTCAATTCAATTCAATTCAATTCAATTCAATTCAATTCGATTCAACTCAATTCAGTTCAATTCAGTTCAATTCGATTCAAATCAGTTCAATTAATTCAATTCCAATCCTCAATTCAATTCAATTCAATTCAATTCATTAATTCAATTCAATTCAATTCAATTCAATTCAATTCAATTCAATTCAATTCAATTCAATCAATTCAATTCAATTCAATTCAATTCAATTCAATTCAATTCAATTCAATTCAATTCAATTCAATTCAATTCAATTCAATTCAATTCAATTCAATTCAATTCAATTCAATTCAATTCAATTCAATTCAATTCAATTCAATTCATTCAATTCAATTCAATTCAATTCAATTCAATTCAATTCAATTCAATTCAATTCAATTCAATTCAATTCAATTCAATTCAATTCAATTCATTCAATTCAATTCAATTCAATTCAATTCAATTCAATTCAATTCAATTCAATTCAATTCAATTCAATTCAATTCAATTCAATTCAATTCAATTCAATTCAATCAATTCAATTCAATTCAATTCAATTCAATTCAATTCAATTCAATTCAATTCAATTCAATTCAATTCAATTCAATTCAATTCAATTCAATTCAATTCAATTCAATTCAATTCAATTCAATTCAATTCAATTCAATTCAATTCAATTCAATTCAATTCAATTCAATTCACTTCAATTCAATTCAATTCAATTCAATTCAATTCAATTCAATTTAATTCAATTCAATTCAATTCCATTCAATTCAGTTCAATTCAATTCAATTCAATTCTATTCAATTCAATTCAATTCAATTCAATGCAGTTCAAATCAATGCAATTCAATTAAATTTAATTCAATTCGATTCAACTCAATTCAGTTCAATTCAATTCAATTCCATTCAATTCAATTCAATTCAATTCAATTCAATTCAATTCAATTCAATTCAATTCAATTCAATTCAATTCAATTCAATTCAATTCAATTCAATTCAATTCAATTCAATTCAATTCAATTCAATTCAATTCAATTCAATTCAATTCATTTCAATTCAATTCAATTCAATTCAATTCAATTCCATGCAATTCAATTCAATTCAATTCAGTTCAATTCAATTCTATTCAATTCAATTCAATTCAATTCAATTCAATTCAATTCAATTCAATTCAATTCAATTCAATTCAATTCAATTCAATTCAGTTCAAATCAATGCAATTCAATTAAATTTAATTCAGTTCGATTCAACTCAATTCAGTTCAATTCAGTTCAATTTGATTCGAATCAGTTCAATTCAATTCAATTCCATTCAATTCAATTCAATTCAATTCAATTCAATTCAATTCAATTCAATTCAATTCAATTCAATTCAATTCAATTCAATTCAATTCAATTCAATTCAATTCAATTCAATTCAATTCAATTCAATTCAATTCAATTCAATTCAATTCAATTCAATTCAATTCAATTCAATTCAATTCAATTCAATTCAATTCAATTCAATTCAATTCAATTCAATTCAATTCAATTCAATTCAATTCAATTCAATTCAATTCAATTCAATTCAATTCAATTCAATTCAATTCAATTCAATTCAATTCAATTCAATTCAATTCAATTCAATTCAATTCAATTCAATTCAATTCAATTCAATTCAATTCAATTCAATTCAATTCAATTCAATTCCATTCAATTCAGTTCAATTCAATTCAATTCAATTCTATTCAATTCAAATCAATGCAATTCAATTAAATTTAATTCAATTCGATTCAATTCAATTCAGTTCAATTCAGTTCAATGCGATTCGAATCAGTTCAATTCAATTCAATTCCATTCAATTCAATTCAATTCAATTCAATTCAATTCAATTCAATTCAATTCAATTCAATTCAATTCAATTCAATTCAATTCAATTCAATTCAATTCAATTCAATTCAGTTCAATTCACTTCAATTCAATTCAATTCAATTCAATTCAATTCCATTCAGTTTAATTCAATTCAATTCAATTCAATTCAATTCAATTCAATTCAATTCAATTCAATTCAATTCAATTCAATTCAATTCAATTCAATTCAATTCAATTCAATTCAATTCAATTCAATTCAATTCAATTCAATTCAATTCAATTCAATTCAATTCAATTCAATTCAATTCAATTCAATTCAATTCAATTCAATTCAATTCAATTCAATTCAATTCAATTCAATTCAATTCAATTCAATTCAATTCAATTCAATTCAATTCAATTCAATTCAATTCAATTCAATTCAATTCAATTCAATTCAATTCAATTCAATTCAATTCAATTCAATTCAATTCAATTCAATTCAATTCAATTCAATTTAATTCAATTCAATTCAATTCAATTCAATTCAATTAAATTCGATTTAATTAAATTTAATTCAATTCAATTCAATTCAATTCAATTCAATTCAATTCAATTCAATTCAATTCAATTCAATTCAATTCAATTCAATTCAATTCAATTCAATTCAATTCAATTCAATTCAATTCAATTCAATTCAATTCAATTCAATTCAATTCAATTCAATTCAATTCAATTCAATTCAATTCAATTCAATTCAATTCAATTCAATTCAATTCAATTCAATTCAATTCAATTCAATTCAATTCAATTCAATTCAATTCAATTCAATTCAATTCAATTCAATTCAATTCAATTCAATTCAATTCAATTCAATTCAATTCAATTCAATTCAATTCAATTCAATTCAATTCAATTCAATTCAATTCAATTCAATCCAATTCAATTCAATTCAATTCAATTCAATTCAATTCAATTCAATTCAATTCAGTTCAGTTCAACTCAATTCAATTCAATTCAATTCAATAAAAATGGTTGCAAATCGGACTATAACAACTATAGACCAATCTCCATACTGTCTGTGGTCGAAAAAGTGCTCGAGGAAATAATTGTCAGGAGATTGAACCACTTTTTAATAAAATATAATGTAGTCAACCAAAATCAATATGGTTTCCAGAAGGGGAGAAACATAAATAAGTTACTGGGAGTATTTTCCGACCACATAAACCAAAACTTAAGCAAAAATATGAACTGCCTTGCGCTTTTCATTGATTTTAGCAAAGCTTTCGACACACTGTCGCACGACAATCTAATAGAAACACTTCACAGGAATGGAATACGTGGCCAGTGCTTAGAGTGGTTCAAAAGCTACCTTCAGTGTAGGAAATTTCAAATTAAAATCGAAAATAATCTAAGTAGGAATACAGACTCAACGCATGGAGTACCACAAGGGTCAAAACTTGGACCTATTCTGTACATTATTTATGCAAATGAAATGATCAATATCCTACACAATAGCACTGCATTTGCTTACGCGGATGACACAGCCATTGTTGTAGCCCATGAATGTATCCAAACTGCTACAATAACAATGCAAAAGGAACTGGACATTATAACCAGATGGTGCCACGACAGCGGACTAATAATTAATACGTCAAAAACCAAACTCATGCACATACGACCGCGAAGGTTTCAACCTACTCCAATTACACTAACATTTCATAATACAGAATGTTTGCACCAAACATATAGCAACAGGATTTCAACACATAATACTTGCTCGACTGATATTGAGTTAGTTAAGACATACAAATATTTGGGAGTACATATAGATGACCACTTTAAATGGAAACCCCATATTGAAAACTTGCAAAAAAAACTTAGAAAATCTTCATATGCTCTGTTCCACCTAAGCAACTGTGCACCATATAGTGTTGTAAAGCAAGCGTATTTTTCACTGGCTGAGTCATACATAAGACACGGTATAACTGCATGGGGTAGTGCTACCTACTGCACATCACTTCAGAAAACCCAAAACAGACTTTTAAAAATATTATACAGAAACCAACAATATAAATCAAAATCAATAAATCGAATCCAAAATTCGAACAGTAATTTCGTAATACACAATATAGCCAATCAAAACATCAATATAAACTCTAACAATCAGCAAACGTCAAACAATAGTATTAACATATACAAGGAACTTAAAATACTAAACATTAATGGGATATACAAAACCACAATAACAAACGAATTTTACAACCACACAAACCTTCTACAACGTATCAACCACGACCAAAATACTAGAAGCCGAGAACAAGGAAGATACACAGTACCGAGCTTCCGAAATGACTATGGGAAGAGATCTTTAGCAGTAACACTGCCATCAACCCTTAACCAACTGCCAACACACCTCTTAAATTTATCAAATAAGATGACTATTAAAAAATTAATTAAACATCACTTCTTAAACGAAATTGAATAAAATTACATAAAAAGGATTAGGAATTATTGAAAAGATATATGAAAATTGAATAAATGAATTAATAAAAATATATAGTTTTTAACAAACTTGTGAAAACCATGTAATATAGTGTAACTATAAATACTTATATAGTGAATTATGAAATTGCAATTTTTTGTTTAATTTAGTTTAAATGTAAATATACAGCTGAGCTGAAGAACCTGCAGACAAGCCAAAAGGCTTCGCGGGACTAGCAATAAGAAGAAATGTAAATCAAAATTAGCAAAAATAAAGAAATAAAATAATTGAAAAAAAAAAAAAAAAAAAAAAAATTCAATTCAATTGAATTCAATTCAATTCAATTCAATTCAATTCAATTTAATTCAATCCATTTTGATTTGAGTTGTTGTTCGTCGATATGTTAAATAATAAAATAAATGGTTTCCCGTTATATCCCATGAAGGGATTAGGGAGAGCTTCTCACCACCAGTGAGCTGTGCGCGTTCCAGTTTTATACTCACTGATTCGATATGTTACTCGTGTATTAATTGGGGGATTTCATGGGAAGAGATCAGACAATTTTGTATAATGTGTTAATTGAACTTCGTACAAGAGTAACTTTAAATCAACACGAATTATGAGACAGAGAGACGTGCGAGGTATACCCAACTGCAAAAAAAGGCGACGACTGTATGCTGAAGGTAACCTCTCAACGCCGGTCTCTACAACCTGAATGTTTTCATCAGAACGCCTCGGATAACGTCGGCTTTAATAACTGGCATTACCGAGATTGCCGGTTGCGACAGATTTTTCATATAGATGCTTAAGTTCAGTATTCAGTTCTTGAGAAATTTTCGTAATAAATTTAGCAATTTATCTCTAGACTGAAATTTCCTCTTCGCACTCTATTTAATTTTTTCGCGTGTTGTCATAGTTTTGTTTGTCAAAATGGTCGGTATGTAAAAAATCCGGATCCAAGCAATTATCAGTCAATTGTTTTCGCAGGAAATAACTTTGACATAACAACCCGGTAATTGATTTTGCTTACGGAACTCAGTAGCGAGCAAATGAAAAGTGAGTTAAGTTTCCGGTTAATAAAACTTTCGCTATTTATAGACTCTCATCTTATGGGAACCAATATTCTAAAAGTACTAAATACAAGGCTTTAATTGTGTGGCATAAACGCGCTCTAATCAATCGACCTTTTGCACGATATGCTCGTTGCGTTCTCGCAATTGATAACATGTTATTGGTTTAAAAATACACGATAACAGCGCGAGTTAGTTCCGTTCCATGGCGCAAATTCACTTGGACTGACGCATCGAACGCTGACTGTCATAAGCCGATCTGAAAACAAAACAGAATGTTATAGGGTTGCATGTGCCAAAGGATTAAATAGTCCACTCTGTAGTTCCCAAAAAAAATATATAATACTTTTTCATCATCTTAGTTACTAAAGACGGAATTTTGTGATGCAAAGTTAGAACGAAATTTACGTTTACGTGTTTACGTTGTCTATCTCCAATGTAAATATAGCTACTGACCAATCAATCGCAATTTAATTTAATCATAGGAATTCAAACAGACATATTGTCCGATCGTTCGGACCAATCGATTGCACTTGTGCTGACCGTAGCACGGTTATACTCCTTATGCAATTTGAACACAATCATAAAATGTGATACATGAGCTAATAAATTTTCGTTAAAAGTAATGAAAGCAAACATGTTTTGAATGAAAAGTGTTATTTCCCCTCGATTTCCCAACCCCGTTACTTATCCGACGAATGAAATTGCACTTCTCTTCTTAGCGCACGAAAAAATATCAACAAGCACTAACGAATGAAAGCAAACGGGACCATCAACAAATGCCATTATTTGCTTGTACTCATCACATAAAATCCTTTTTCACGTTTTAATCTTTTAAATGCTGAAAGGCTTTTTGTTTGTCACCGCCACATTTTTCTGTTTCCCGTTCTTATTGTTGCTGTGACGATTTCAATTCAGATATAAAATGATATCGGTATGTGAAAATTTGGGCTTTTTACCAATTCAGTGTTGCTACGGATTTCAATGTATTTATTTTATATTTCATCCTTTTGTATTCTGACAGTAAATTCCTGTCGGTATAGAATGCATTATTGTGTTGTATTTAGTTCTTTTTTTGTATATGTCCTGTAAACGATGAAGGTATATTCAATTTTCCATTCCCGCTTAAAATAATAAAGTACAAAAGAGTATTTGAGTATTCATTCGATTTCTGATTTTATCAATGTATTTATTTTTACTTCACTTTAAATTGATTAAATATCTTCCCTCTTTGATTTCATTACATCAATATTTCGAAATATTTGGACTAAAGTTAAATACTTCTATGAATTCGAATTAAATAGACTTTCTGGGCCAGGGGAAGAATACGAAAGAATTCCAGAGTGAATAGAAGCACGTGATTTTTGGACAGTTACCTATATGGATTAATTATTAACTCAAGAAGATGAACCAGCCCAGTCGCCATTAGCAATGAAACAATGTTGATATCTACAATTTGAGTCCCAAGCAAACAAGCACAAGAATTGTTGGTACCTTAACGAGGCAGCTAGATCCAATTGTCAATGTTGGCAAATGTTTAGGTTTAGTTTATAAATTGAACGGCACAGATATACAGTGGCTTTCGCAAATACAAGATAAACCATTCCTATACCGTAACAATAATAGAAATATCTGCCACTAAAGACGATTCCTTGTAACAAACTCGGATAACTTCGAAAGCTTAAAAAGACGAAAAGATTAACTGCCGTGATTTATCGCTCAAAATCGTTGATAATGGCGAACCCAGATAAATAACTTATATTGCCGCAACTAATCAAAATATACTAATATCTATATCTTCGTGTCCTTCCCCCGTAACTAGCACAGGAATATTCTTCAATACTTCTTTGTTTCCAAGCGGAGTGTTGGTCGTCATCTTACGTTACGTTATCGAAAACCTTTCACGTTGGCTCATCATCGTACATTCTGATAACATGGCCTAGCCAACGCAATTGACCTAATTTGAATCGCCTTGCTATGTCTACGTCAGAACACAAGTAATGTAGCTCTTGATTCCAGCGACGTCGGTACTTGCCGTTTACTTCAACAAAACCATATAACGGGTTTTTCAACAGAGACGCTACAAAAGTAAATCGATACGGACAGCAAACGACGCCATATTTTTTCCCGGTCTTTTGACATTTCTCTTCAGTAAGGTTTGCCATTTCATCATGAAAAGATATACAAGCCAACAACGAGTCGAAATTATTAAAATTTTAAGAGGCCAACTTTAAGAGGCCTCAACAATCAGCAATGAGGCTCATTTCTGGCTGAATGGCTTCGTCAATAAGCAAAATATGCGTTATTGGTCAGACAGCAATCCACACGTAATCCACGAGTCATTATTGCATCCCGAAAAAATTACGGTTTGGTGCGGTTTATGGGCCGGCGGCGTCATTGGGCCGTACTTCTCCCGTGATGATCAAGATCGGCACATTACTGTGAATGCGAATCGCTACCGCTCAATGATAACTGAGTATTTTTGGCCCCAATTGGATAATATGGACTTGGAGGACATGTGGTTCCAACAGGACGGCGCCACAAGCCACACAGCGAATGCCACAATCAATTTATTGGAAACCAAGTTTGGTGAACGTGTTATCTCACGAAATGGCCCCGTCGATTGGCCGCCTCGGTCGTGCGATTTGACGCCGTTTGATTATTTCCTGTGGGGCTACGTTAAGTCTATGGTCTATGCCAATAAGCCAGCGACGACTGACGAACTTCGTACGAATATCGAACGTGAAATTGCAGCAGTATCTGCCGATTTATGCTTGAAAACCGTCGAAAATTGGGTTCAACGTCTGAACTTCTGCAAGCGTGGCGTCACAGGAAAAAAGAATTTCATTGGTATCTAAAACCGATTTTGTTTTATTTATTTTGTTTTTAGCGCTCTTATTGAAAAACCTGTTATTTTACGGAGAATTTTTCTCTCGAATACTCCCAGGTATTTTCATCCGCTTGCGATATGACTCAAGTTTCGGAGCCCTATGTCAAGATATGTAAAATGAGAGTCTGGTATAGCTGGACCTTTGTCCGCCCAGAAAGGTCTTTGTTTTTAAACTGCTGACAGCCCAAAATAGCATCTATTTGCGGGCACAATTCTCGTATTTACCTCCAGGCTGACGTTGTTGTCCTTGTCAACGGCGTATCCAAGGTAGATAAATTCATCTACTACTTCAAAATTAAATCGGGTGCCAACGTTCAAGTACGGAGCAAGTCGAGAGGTTTCTCTAGTCGTTCACGCCATAAATTTTGTCTGCCACTCATTAACAGCAAATTTGGCTGATTCTTTTTCGATCCTTTAAATTCTGGAGTAAACTCTCGCTGATTTCGGCATTTCGTGTTGATGGTGTTGTTCGTATTTACTCCAGCTTTTCTCATTATTATCTCCATTAAGATGTCGAAGAGATTGCCCGAAACTGTGTCCCTTTTTCTTAGTCCTCGCTTGGTACGGAATGGTTCGGTGAGGTATTTCCCCACCTTCACTGCTCATATGGTGTCGGTCAGCGTCATTCTACAGACGCGGATTAGTTTTGCCGAAACCCCAAGTTCAGACATAGCCTTGAACAATTTTCCCCATATGGGGCTATCGAAAGAAGCTTCAGGATTTGGCGTAGCGGAAATATTTGGTCAGTCGTGGACTTGCCTATTCTAAAACCACACTGATAAGGTCCAATCAGGTTTTCAATAATTGAATTTAGTCTTTCACAGTTAAAAAAAAATAGACAGACTCTTCGCAGACTGGTCGATTTAAGATAATCGGAAGCTTTGCGAGTTGTGATGTGATGATTCACATTCGGTGGGGCAAGTCAGTATTGGATGACAGAGCAACTAGCTCGGTATGAACTTTATAGATCTGGTCAAAACGGTTGGGGTTAGGTATGAAATGTTCCAGGTTGAAATAAGCAGTTCAGGTATGGTGAGTAGGAGTGAGATTAATACAAGAGAATAGTCAGCCGAGGCCGAAAAATAATTCGATTCGGTTGCTTACTTACTTAGTTGGCCACAAACAACCGAGATGGGTCAAAGGCCTCACAGAATGAGGATAACATGTTCCTCCAACCGAATTGATCTTCAGATTTTCTCCTCCAGTTGGTAAAATGAAGCTCTCGCAGTCAATATTCCACCTGACCTTTCCAGCGAAGTCTTAGTCGTCTATTTTTCGACGCTTTCGAGTGTGTTTTCGAAACCTTTCGCACTGGTTCATTTTGATTCTTTCTACTCACTTGGCCTAGCCAGCGTAAACACGCTATTATGATACACATAACTAGGTTATACAGCTCTTGCTTAATCCGTCGTCGATACAGTAATCTTTCATCAGCATGCGGTATGACTGAGGATTCAGCGCCATAAATCAAGACAGGTTGTATGAGAGTCTGATAGAGTTGGATCTTCGTTTCTCTAGAGGGAGTTTTATCTCTGACGTGTTTGCTTAGCCCGAATTAACACCTGTTTACAAGCACAATTCTCCATTTGATGTCTAGACTGACGTTATTGCTGCTGTTCACGGCAGATCTGAGGTAAATTAATTCATCCCCTCCTCGAATTTATAACGGTTATCAACGTTCACCCTTTCGACCGCTTAATTTTGTCTTGCCCTCGTTTTGCAAATGAGCTGATGCATCCACCTTTTCACCTTAAACAGCTCCGCCGGTAATCCATCAGCTCCAGCCGCGTTGTTGTTCTTAAGCCAGGCAACAGCAGTTTTGACCTCGTCTTGGTTAGAAGGGGGCAATCGATGTCGTCGTCCAAATTGTGATCGACTGTATCGTCGACATTGGATATATCAAGTACCAGTAGCGCGGAGAAATGACATTTTCATATTCCCAACATGTTCTGCATATCTGTGATGAGATTCCCGTCTTTGTCTTTAAAGAAAGGGCCTCTGAACCATGTCCGTTAGTTTTGTTTTTGACATTTTGGTTGAATTTTTGAGCTTCGTTCCTCGTTCTGCATGTCTCCATTTTCTCACTCTCGCGCCACTGACGTTTCTTACGCCTAAAGAGACTGTTTAACTCCTTTCTTCTTTCCCTACACCGTTCAGTCGCAGCTCGCGTTGCAATTGACTGAAGCATTGCCATATTTGCAGCGTTCTTTTCATTATTTGCAATTCGACACCCTTCATCGTACCATGGTTTGTTGCGAAGGTTTTTTGCAAACCCAAGTAAGTTTTTTGCGGCAGTCCATATGGAGTCGGGAATGAGTTTCCATTGCGCTTCAAAGTTGTCATCGAGAGTGGCGGGTTCTGTGCAAAAAGTTTCAAGAGATTCCTTGAGAGACCTCTGGCAATTGCAGCTTTCCGATGTGTAGCTTCCTCTGCGTCTTAATCTTGTGAGAACCTTTGCAGCTACCAGGTAGTAATCAGAATCGATGTTATCTCCTCTGATCATTCGTACGTCCACTACACTGGATGAGTGCCTTCCATCAAATACCACGTGATCAATTTGGCACTTCGTTATTTGATCAGAGGATTCCCAAGTAGCCTTGTGGATGTCTTTATGCTGGAATCTTGTACCACTAATGACCATGTTTTTTGCCGCGGCAAAGTCAATCAGTCTCATACTATCGTTGGAACTACCAGCATGTAGACTTAACGTTCCAATAGTAGTATCTGTGTTTAAGGACTCTGGTAAACTACAGAAGTTCCACAATAAAATCACTTTCTATTCAAGTTTATTTTTTCCGTTGATTATAAACTAACCCAAAAAAAAATTAGAGTTGCTGTTACAAAACCCCTCCAAATGCTATGACTTCCCTTATGCATTTTCGACCCATATAGAAATTAACATATCTACTTTTCTTATTCTTCCAGGTGGCCTTACCAGATTCCCTGCGGAAAACATCGATAATGACGTTCAGGTCATTATCATACAGGGACCTAGAAATTCCGTGACGACAGGCAATAATTTGCGCAGTTTTCACAAATTAGAAGTAATACGAATCACAGACTCTAATGTACCGGTAATTGGACCCGAGTGCTTATGGGGACTACAACATTTAAAAATCTTGGGTAAGTATTAAGGATAAAACGAAATCACAGCAATATACTATGAGGTATATTGACAGTCACCAGCAACAAATATCATTTGCATTTAATCCTCTTAAAAATTCCAATATATAACATTTTTCTGTATCATTTATGACCTTTTGGTATAAATTCCTTTCTGGTCTGTTTAATGTTGCTGGCGTCTTTATTAAGTTGGCAAATAAGGCGATAAACCTGATGTTTGGTGTATTATTATTGCCAGTATTTGAACTGTATATTTTGAAATAAAAACACAGAAATTCAAAAAAAAATTGAAATTTCAAGATACACCGAAATTGCGAGGGTGTTATTGTTTACTGTTTTATTATACAATTTCTACATCGACGTTTTTCTTTTGCTTTCGAAACGCAACCAACGAAAAGTCATTGAAATTGTAAATAAACAGCTTGATTTTGAAATACTTAATGTTCCACCTCCTTTGATAGCATACACGAGCATAGAGTGGAGGAGTACTTAGGGAAAGATGTCATCACAACGAACTTAAGTTGCCATACGTTACTCCAGGATGTCGTTGCAAATGCAGGGGTTTCAAGAAACGATAAATGAGAAAAATTAAATTTTATAAGATTTTAAATTAACTCAGTTTGAGACGCTGAATTCGAAACTTCGATTTGTTGTTACGATTGGTTCTACATCATATCCTATTGAAATTCAAAATTCAAAGTATTAAAAAATATCAATTGAAATTTCAAAACTACATTTGAAATTTAATAGACAGCAATTCAAATATAAAACTCTTATTTGCAATTCAAATATGTTGATTGAAATTTTAAAAAAAACATCAATTGAAGTTTAAAACGCATCAACTAACATTAAAAAACATCAATCAGTCATCAATTTAACCGATATCTATTGTGACTTAAAATATTTCAATTAAAATATAAAATACATCAATTTCAATTTGAAACATATCAATTCAAATTTAAAAGACATTAATAGAAGTTTTAAAGTCATCAGTTTAAATTCAAAAATTATAATTAAATTATAATTACACTGTGGAAATCCAAAATGGGGACAGGGCAGGAGAGGACGGTTTTACCCTAATTCGGGTACTGCACTCATCATTCGGAACTGCATCATTTGTTTTTTGAGTTACAATTACGGTTTCATACAAAATATATGTAGGCTTGTCAGACTTACAGTTTACAGAACGCTCACTTTTTTGTTCGTTGTACCCCATACAAAAGTAGGCGAAATTACTTCTTTTTTAAACCATTGTTAATTTTTTTGTAGTTATTTAAGATTTTCTTTGGTTCAAAGTGTTTTTATCCAAAAAATCTTTTCAGTGTAGAAAAAAGTAACATAAAGTGAAATTGATAATTGAGTGGAATTTGATTATAAATGATAATGACTAACTAAATATAGTTATATATTGAAAGGTTTACTCTTCTTTTGCGAAAAAATCTGGTCACTAATGAAACTTTAAATTCTGTTAGTCACAAAAAAAAAAAAATTTTGTATGAAACCATAATTGTAACTCAAAAAACCGAATTAGGGTAAAACCGCCTTATCCGGCCTTATCTTAAAAATTTTTCCCCAAAAACTATTACAGTGTTAGTATCCAATTTTATATATAAGATTTAAAAATTTCAACTGACGTGTTTCCAATTTCAATTGACCTGTTTTAAACTTCAATTCATGTGTTTCAAAGCTCAATTGATGTCTTTTAAATTCCAGTTGGTGTATTTTAACTTTACAATTGAAGCCCCTGGTGGAAGAAGGTGTTAACTCACTTTTTTTCAAAAACATTATTCCTTCTTCTTTTTACGTTTCCATGGTATCTGATTTTATTTTAGATAAGAAAAAAGTCAACATCTGATATTTAAATTAATAAAATTAAATTTAAAAAATTTTGTTTTTAATTTTTATTTTTAAATCAGATAACATGGAAATATTAAAAGAAGGAAAATATTGTTTTTGAAAAAAGTGAGTTAACACCTTCTTCCAGCAAGGGCTTCAATTGATGTACATTATAAATTTAATTAATATATTTTAAATTTTATCTGATGAGTTTTAAATTTCAACTGATATCTATTAAATTTTCATTGATATATTTTAAATTTCAATTAGAATTTTTAAAATTTCAATTGTTTTTGTTTTAAAATTTCAATTGGAAATGGTGTAGTTCACGAAAAATTAACCAAATTAATAATGGTAATTTTATACTATATAAAGTAATCTATCGGAAATATAGAGCGGTTGCACTACGTCCTTTGTATTGTTTGGTAACTGTTTCACGCATTAATTTCTAACAATAGTGACCCTTGACTCCAAATAACGGGTCCGCCAAATAACTTTTTTTTTTTTTTAAAATGCTATAAAGAAAAACTACTGAATATTTTCTCAAATTTCTTTTTTTATTTGAAAGTACAATCCTTCCGGTGAATACTGGAAAATAATTTCATTCAAATGGCTGCCTCGACTGGCCATGCAGTAGCCTACACGATCGGTCCAATTCTTAAGCACATTATCGATTGTGTGCAGCTGTATTTCACCAATGGCTTCACGAATATTGTCCATTAAAGCGTCAATTTTCTCTGGCTTGTCGGCGTAACACTTATCTTTGAGGGCACCCCGCAAATAATAGTCCAACGGCGTCAAATCGCAGCTCCGAGGTGGCCAAACGACATC
This sequence comes from Phaonia tiefii, assembly GCA_963931995.1. Taxonomy (NCBI): domain Eukaryota; kingdom Metazoa; phylum Arthropoda; class Insecta; order Diptera; family Muscidae; genus Phaonia; species Phaonia tiefii. The sequence goes on along the minus strand of OZ008368.1, from coordinate 310,384,099 downwards.
AGCTCTGCGGCTGATAATGCGATCTTCAAAAACAGGGCGCAAAACATCGATTGTAGCTTCGGCTGTGTAGCACGTAGCGCCGTCCTGTTGAAACCAAATGTTTCCAATATCCTCCTCTTCAATTTTTGCGAACATAAATTCGTTCAAGATGGCCCGATAACGATCGCCAGTGACTGTAACGGCCACTCCTTGTTCATTTTCGAAGAAACATGGCCCAATTATGCCTCTGGACCAAAATCCGCTCCAAACAGTGACTCGTTTTGGGTGCTTCGGCTTTTCAATGTAAGCGTGCGGGATTTCTCTAACCCAAATGCGACAATTTTGCTTGTTTACATACCCGCCAAGATCAAAATGAGCTTCATCTGAAAAGATGATTTTTTTTTGGCAAAATCGACATCTCCTGTAAGTCGATCGCAGGCCCATTTTTCTCATATTTCCCAGCGTTGTTCAAGCGTATACACAACCATATTCGTTCAGCGGAGAATAAAACTAATTATCTGTCAAATCAGTCATGAGGTAAGTGTTACCATTCACGAATTAAGCACTAGTTGAAAAAAAAACGTTAGATGGCCGACCCTTTACTTGGTATCGTTATTTTATTTTCGGCATATCTGGTTGTGTTCACTTTACCAGCTCGTCGCTCCCATCGCTCAAGCTTTCATGAAAAAAGTCGAGATGGAAATACTGGAACTGAATTTTAAGGGACATACTTACTTACTTACTTATCCGGTCTCGGACAACCCCGGGAGGTCAGAGACCTTACAAAACGAAGATAACATATTTCGCCAACCAGTTCGATATTTTGCTTTATTTCTCCAGTTGGCAATACCAAGTGTACGCAGGGATTCGTCAACCTGATCCCTCCAGTGGAGTCTTAGTCTTCATATTTTTCATATGTTTCGTCTGCTTGCGATAGGACCCAGGAATCTGCGCCATAAAGCAAAATAGGTTGAATGAGAGTCTGGGACAGCTGGACTTTTGTAACTCGAGAGAGAGCTTTATCTCTAAAGTGCTTCCTTAGCCCAAAATAACATCTATTCGCAGGCACAATTCTCCGCTTGATCTCAAGGCTGACGTTGTTATTTTTGTTCACGGCAGATCCGAGGTATATAAATTCGTCCACTACCTCGAAGTTATAACGGTTATCAACGTTCACGCTTTAGTCTAATCGCGTGGAGGTCCTGTTCGTTGAAACCATTAATTTTGTCATGTCCTTATTTACCGTCAGACCCATTTTTGCTGATTCCTTCTCAATTCTCGAAAAAACCGCAGTAACTTCTCTAATTGTGCGCCCAATGATATCTATATCATCAGCATACGCGAGCAGCATGTGACTTTTGCTGCTGATGGTTTTATTCATGTTAACTGCAGCTTTTCTCATAATGATCTTCATTAAGATGTTAAAGAGATCGCATGATAGGGTGTCGCCTTGCCTGAGGCCTCGCTTAGTTTCGAAAGGTTCGGTAAGATCCTTACCAACTTTCACTGCGGATTTGGTGTTCGTCCAGGTCATCCTGCAAAGGCGTATGAGTTTTGCGGGAATACCAAGCTCAGACATTGCTTCATAGAGTTTCTCCCGTATCGGACTATCGAAGGCCGCTTTATAATCGCTAAATAGATGATAGGTGTCGATTTGTTTTTCGTGTGTTTTCTCCAGGATTTGACGTAGCGTGAAAATCTGGTCAGATGTCGATTTTCCAGGCCTAAAGCCACACTGGTATGGTCCAATCAGGTCAGCGATAATTGGTTTTAGTCTTTCGCACAATATACCTGATAGAACCTTATTTGCTATGGATAAAAAGCTTACTCCACGGTAGTGGGCACAGATACTCGGGTCACATTTTTTAAATATGGGACATAGTACACTGAGACTCCAATCGCCGGGCATGCATTCATCTAACCAAATTTTGCTAATGAGCTGATGCATGCACCTTATCTGCTCATCGCCGCTAGCCTTAAACAGCTCCGCCCGTAATCCATCGGCTCCTGCGGCTTTGTTGTTCTTAAGCCGGGCAATAGCTGTTCTGACCTCGTCTTGGTTAGGAGGGTGGCAATCGGCGTCGTCGTCCATATTGTGATCGATTGTCCCATCGTCATTGGATATCTCAGGTACTAGTAGCGCGGAGAAATGCTCTCTCCATATTCCCAACATGTTCTGCACATCTGCGACAAGATTTCCGTCCTTGTCTTTACAGAAGCGGGGCCCTGAACCATGTCCATTAGTTCCGTTTTTAACTTTTTTGTAGAATTTTCGGGCTTCGTTCTTCCTTCTGTATGTCTCAATTGTCTCACTCTCGCGCTTTCTCCACTGCCGTTTCTGACGCCTAAAGAGACGGTTAACCTCCTTTCTTTTCTACCTATACCGCTCAGTTGCAGCTCGCGTTGCAATTGACTGAAGCATTACCATACGTGCAGCGTTATTTTCGTCATTTGCAATGCGACATCATCGTACCACGGTTTATTGCGAAGCGGTTTTTCGAAACCAAGTGCGGTTGCTGCGGCAGTTTTTATAGAGTCGTAAATGGGTTTCCACTGCGCATCAGGATCGTCATCGGGAGGGGTGGGTTCTGTGCCAAAAGTTGCGAGAGCTTCCTTGACTAGGCTGTGGCTACCTCTGGTAATTGCAGCTTTCCGATGTCCAGCTTCCTCTGCGTCTGGTTTGGAACGATTTTCGCTCTACTTAATCTTGTGCGAACCTTTGCTGCTACCAGGTAGTGATCAGAATCGATGTTAGCTCCTCTGATCACTCGTACGTCCATTACACGAGATGAGTGCCTTCCATCAATTACCACGTGATCAATTTGGTTCTTAGTTCTTTGATCAGGGGATACCCAAGTAGCCTTGTGGATGTCTTTATGCTGGAATCTTGTACCACTAATGACCATGTTTTTTGCCGCGGCAAAGTCAAACAGTCTCATATCGTTTTCGGAACTGTCAGCATTTAGACTGAAATTGCCAATAGTTGGATTAAACACATTCTCCCTTCCTACTTTGGCATTAAAATCTCCTAGTACTATCTTAATGTCATGGCCAGGGCAGCGGTCATACGCTTCCTCTAGGAGCTCATAGAATATGTCTTTGGCATCATCATCTTTCTCTTCTGTCGGGGCATGCACACAAATAAGGGAAATAAAAAATATTTCGCTTTCATGCGGATTGTGGCTATACGTTCACTCACAGGATTGAACCTAGAGACTAGATGTCGCAGTCTTTTGCCAACTACAAATCCGCAATCAAATTCATGTTTTTTTCCATGACAACTGTAGTATATATCGCAGTTTCTTTTTCTTGTGCAGCCATGTTCTGTCCATCGCATTTCCTGGATAGCGGTAATGTCAGCCTTAGAACTTTCGAGGACATCTGCCAGTTGGATACTTGCACCGGATCTGTATAGAGTCCTTATATTCCAATTGCATATCCGTAAATCATGGTCCTTATAACGTTTGCAGGGGTCGTCAACAAATAGGGGTTGTTTATGTTTTCTTGTTCGTTTACGTATTTTGACTACCATTAAGAAGGCAGTGGGGACATACCGCCAGCAATCCTGCCTTAATTATTTTCTTGAAATCCGGGAATATGCGGTTGCTGGGAAAGCTGTGAGCAACAATCTGATATGATACCCATGCTGCTGCTCCATTGGGGGCAAACTTTGTGTACTCTTTTCCACTATCACTAATTTTCTAATGTCAGGTATACACACACACTTTCAACATTTAGGGAATAACGTGATTTAAAACCAGGTACTTCACTGTTGAGGGCTTTTCTTTAGGTTCTTGATAAAGCCAAGTTTTATGAGAACTGGTCGGGGAAAATGTTGTGTGTAGAGATAGAGAAGGATATCTCAGGTTCCTTAATCCAATAAATAAGTCAAAAAATTTATTAAAATTAATCGGTGCTTCCATAGCCATCGAGAATCTGGGGTGAAGTTAAATAAAATAAATGGTTTCCCATTACATCCCATGAAGGGACCGGGGAGCACTTCTCACAATCACTGAGCTGTGCGCTTTCCAGTTTTCACTCACTGATTGGGACCTACAGTTTTACACCGATTCCGAACGGTATTTTGAGAAGCTTTTTCATGGCTATATACTCGATAGTGTCGCCGTCACTAAGCGAGGTGACTGTCGTCGAAAGAAATTTTAAGGTGGTTGGAGCAGGGATCGAACCCAGGATCTCCTGTACAAGAGGCGCGCACACTACCCATTGCACCACCGACGGTGAAGTTAGAACAATCAATAAACTGTTTACCGTTTTACTTGACCTGATATTTAATAGGCGGATAAAATTAAATAAAGATTATCCGTAACTAGCTTTATTAACGGGATATCTGGGGTTGAAATTTAAGAAATCGACAAACTGTTTACCATTTTACTTAACCAGATATTAAATAAGCGGATAAAATTAATTAAAAGTTATCGATAACCTGATTTGTTATCAGAATATCTGCAGTATTTAAAATCGATAACTTTTTTATATATATTACTTAAAATGAAAATATTCAAGTGTTCGGCCTATTGTATATTATTTTATTTCTCAATATTTGTTTATTTTATTGGCGATGCTACCGACGGAGTAGCAAAATATTGAAAAATAAAATAACTTAAAATAAATAAATAAAATTGAATAATGTCGAATAAATCATCACATTTTTTAAATATTAATTGAAACAATAATCCATTAAGTACCGGAGATTTTGAAAGTAAAATCTGTTAGCGTGTCCGTCTTTAGGGATTTGTCCTTTAGGGTAGGTTATACACCGGTCTTGAGGCTTTGGTATATTTTTTTGTCATAAAACTTTCAGCGTGGCTATGGTTAACGCCAACCACAAACTTGTCAGTCGTTAGCATGAACATCAGGTATAGTTGATGTTTAATGTCGGTTCACCGCCCTCGTGATACCGAATGAGAATGTGATCGAAATTCTTTAAATCACTATCATGTTCACAACATTTTTTGGATATATTTTTGCATGAACCCGGTTAGAATGAAGTTCCTTTCGCTATATATTATGTACTTATTAGTTCCAACACGCCTAAGGCGCCCATTGAAAAACAAGATAATTTAAATGGATGTTTGTAAAATGATAAACTTTTTTTTTATAGAAGGTATTTAAAAAAAGGATATTTTAAGTCCTTTTTGTAAGAATATGTATTATATTTTCCCGAAAATGTGTTCTTTTAAAGAGAGGTACTTCTTTTCTTAAAAGCTAATGTCTTTTTTCAGAAAAGGTACTAGGTTCAAGAAGAAGCACTTTCTTTAAGAAAAAGCCATAAGAGTATGAATTTTTTACAAAGTACTTTTTTAAGGACGGGTACTTTTGAAGAAGTGGTACTCTTTTTAGGAAAAGGCAATTATTTTAAGAATATTTAATTATTTTGGAAAGGCTACTTATCTCAAGAAAAGAAAAGAAAATGTATGATTTTGTTTTAAAGAAAGGAATTTTTGTAAGAAAATTTATTTTTTTAAGAGAAGGTATTTTTTTGGTACTTATCTCAAGAAAGTAATTTTGTTTCACAAATAAGGTACTCTTTAAAGAAAAGGTAGTTTTTTAAGAAAAGGTAATTTGTTGTAAGAAAACGTACTTTTTTACGAAACGGCACTTATTTAAAAAAAAACTTTTTTAAGAAAATGTATCACGTGTTTGTACCATTCTTTGAGATAAGGTATTTTTTTTAATTAAATGTACTTTGTTTAAGAATATCAATAGGTATGTTTTTGAGAAAATTTTAAGAAAAGGCATTTATTTAAGGAAAAATTTTTTCTTTAAACATCTTTCACTTTGGCTTTTCTAAATTTACTTTTTATTGGGTTCAAAACTACACTATATACCAAATAAGGGATACAGGCTCCATCTAGAAAACTGGCCGTCAAGCAAGAAATTTCCCAACATATGTTAGTCGAGATACAAACCAAAGAAAAAGTACCCAATATAGTTGATAATACTGGGTTGTATTATAATAGTGTTAAACAAAGTTTTGGTTAATTTTTTTTCATTTAACCTCCGTCCCGCAACGTGCAAAAAGGAACTTCGACCAAGCTCATGCTCATGAATGAGAAGTGTGTGGGTCGCTTAAGGTGGGTTCAAGATCAGTTTGTCGTCTTCAGCATAGCTTATTGTGTCATAAAGCCTTGTGCGTCTTTCGTCCTGTCATAAACGTTTTCTCCCTAGTGGTAGGCTCAACGCGGGCTTCACTTCTTCGCAAGTTTTTTGTTTAATAAAGCTTACAGCGTTAGCCAGACTTAGGTGTTTTCTTCTCTAAGATGGGTTTAACACCGACACTTAAAAGGATATATCGAATTTCCCAAATTTTATTCCCAGATATCTCAAGAGCTCAGCGGGTTATCAAATCATTTTGTTTAGATTTTCCGTTTTTACTTGAACTGACCCAAAAAGGGAGGCACAATGGTACATTTGTTGTTTTAAATAAAAAATCTTGTATATGTTAAAGTCTAAACAATTAAAATACAACATACTGTATTGAAATTGTTGTTTTTTTTAATTTTGTTGGAATGAAATTTATTTTATTATACCCCTTTATATAATTTCGTGGCATTTATTTTTTAAATATGATTTCCGGCATACGACTACTTTTTCTAATAAATATTGAATATTGGCTTCCAATGTTTCAAGAATTGCAGGTTTGTCGGTATAAACCAACGCCTTAACATTGCCCCATAAAAAATAATCCAGAGGCGTTAAATCGGACGAACGAGGGGACCAGTGAACAGGACCACTCCTGGAAATAAAGTTGTTACTAAATAGATTTTGCAATAAATCGATTGTTACACGCGCTGTATGGCAAGTTGTGCCATCTTGTTGCAACCAGATGTCGTTGATCTTTAGCTGGCTAAATTTTGGAAACAAAAATTCAGTCAGAATGGCTCGATAGCGCTCACCATTCACCGTAATGGCAGCTCCTTGCTCATTTCGAAGGAAACAAGGACCGATGATGCCGGCAGCGTGTAAACGGCTTAAAGATTGTCTTCGCTCCAAACGATCAATGACGGCACGAATTGCTTGCTCACTAGTCCGATTATGTTGACCGTAAAATGGACGAAGTACTCTATGAACTTCGTGAACAGAATTATTTTTTTCCAAGTAAATTTCCACAATTTGGAAGTGTAGTTGCTGTATTAAACGATTCATGATGACTTGCCAAACCTTAATGAACAGAAATGTAAACCCCTCTGACATTCTCAGCAGTGAGACCATAGTAATCGGTATCGGTAGTTATCATGCAGCTATAAAAATACCCGTTATATAATCAATTCATTTAAGTGGGGATGAGGTACCAAACCACGGATATGTGGTCAGTTGAGATATACTAGGCCAGTGTTGTATTTGAATTTACAATGCGCAAAAAATCACTTGCTTCATGATCCCACCGCGAATACATTTTTGTACTTTTGAACTATTAGTACCAAAGTCGACCTAAACTGATCTGTCCATGATCTAGTCAGCTGTAGAGAATGGTCTCTTGTTATCAAATATATGCTATGGTGGCTCCCTTATTCACAGAGGAAGCCTTTTACAATGTAAATTCAGTCGCAATAACTGCGGTACTCGCGGCTCTGGGGATTGACAGCACCACCATATTATTTATCCACAGCTTTTTACAATAAGACACATTGCTGCTAGCTTAGGGTCATCGGATTTGTCAGCAGGGAAACGCCTCAAGGGCGAGTTTTGTCGCCTCTGCTGTCGAATCTCTCCATAAACAATATTCTGCTTTACATGATAATGAGTATTAAGGCTATTTTCCACGCAGATAACGTGTCAATAGCGGTTAGGAGAAGGTTACCAAGTGTTCTTAGGGACAACCTTCATACCACCGCAAGATGGGCTTCGGATAATTGTATTGGGATGAACCCAACCAAAACGGCTCAGATTCTTTTCAGCAGGATGTGTAAGGTACCAACTGCTGAACCTGTCTCCTTAGAGACTATTGAAATTTACTTCTCTGAAAACGCAAAGTAATTATATATTTTACCAGATACGAAGTTCACCTTCAAACCCAACATTCGAAAGAGCCAAAAGGGCTGTAATAGCGCTATATACCTGTAAAATGGTTTCCCGATACATTCCATGAAAGGATTAGGGATAGCTTTTCACAACCCAGTGAGCTGTTTGCGTTCTAGTTTTTCACTCACAGATTTCGACCTACAGTTTTACACCGGTTCCGAACGGTACTGTAAGAACCTCTTTCAAGGCTAAGTACTGAATAGTGTCGCCGTCACTAAGCGGACAGTTGAGAGCAAACGCGGCATCCATCTTGCAGACAGCTTTCTTAAACTCAACTGATCATTTAAATTCGAAACCACACTGCCACATGGAATGCCTATGACATCAACAATCTCGCGTACTTTCACTGTTCGATCGGCCAACACCATATCGTGGATTTTTTCGACATTTTCGGGTGTACTGAAATCGATGATGTAAAGTCCCCATAGTATTTATCAAGCTTTTCCTTGGTTTCAGTGGCGTTTTTTTTCGCAAAAATAATGTTTGATGAAAACTCGAAATTCACTTTTTTCCATTTTTAAAAAAATGCACGGGGTTGTATGTTTTGAACAGCTGTTAAACGCAAAGTAAACGAGGGAACTTGCTCAAAATTTGACAGTAGAGTATGGTGGTACTTGATGGGAGTAGTGTTGCATTTCATATAACTACGAGGGAAGTTCGAAAAGTCACGGACTTATTGATCCGCCCTTATGTAGAAATATTAGACTTATAAATTTCTTTACAATTTCAATTAATGTGTTTTAAATTGCAACTGGTGTGTTTCAAAATTCATTTGATGTATTTTAAATTTCAACTAATATTTTTAAATTTCAATTGATGTCGTTTAAAATTCTATTGATGTATTTTAAAACTTAACTAATATGATTTAAATTTAAATTGATATATTTTAAATATCAGTTGAAATCTTTAAAATTTCAAAATATGTTTTTTAATTGATTCTTTCAAATTTCAACTATAATTTTTAAAATTCAATTGTGTTTTTTTTTAATTTCAGTTGAAACGGTGTAGAACACGTGGGCATATTTCTAGGAACTTGAATTCTTTTTGAGGAATTTTGGCCTTATTGGTAGTTGGTCACTAGTGGGGAACTGTTTGCATTCCAAGCTGATATGGTCCCGCCAAACCTTGAAACGCACCAGCGCCCTGCTGTCGTTATCGAGGCCGGACGTCGCCTCACTTATCGTGTCTATCATGATGCGTTACTATCTCATTGCAAGGCACGCAGAGGTACTGAAAGTCTTGAGAATCCTAAAAACCTAATTTGTCTATGCCCTGATTTTTCCAAAAGGGCTCAGTCTAGAATGAGCTCAGAGTTTTTGGGGAGTTAGCAAATCTGACTGATATCAGCATCCGCCAACTTTTGGGTATTTTAAGGCAATTAGACTGGTTCAACGGGAGGACGAAGAAAATACAATTTTTTCATTTTGTTTCCGTCTTATCACAATGAACTAAAAAAATATCAAAATATTTGCGGTCCTAAGTAAATTTTCTCCGACTGATTATTGAAAATAATTAAATAATTTCAACACTGTTCTGTTGTGATTTAATTGCTTAAACTAAAACAGTCGCTAGTAATTTTTCCCCAAACGACTGGTTCTGCCGGCAAGAAATTGTGTGTGCGCCGGAGTTGCAGTCGTTGCAGACAAAATCATTTTTTGTGTTTGCGGTTTTATTTCGGTTTGTTCGGATCAATCAACAGCCGAAGTCCTTTGATAAAATTTGATTATATGTTTGTTAGGTTTAAGTACATTTTTGTCTGCTCTTGCTATTTTACTGTCAGCAATTTAAACACTGGCTAAAACTTTTAGTTACCTTTAACTGTATGAAAACTGGAGACGGCGATAATGGGGGCTAGTTTCTTTTTAGAGGGTCTCAACTCATAATAGAAATTGAAAAGTATCATTTGTTTCTAAATCTGCAGCATATAATTCACCTAAACTCCTTCCTAATACTGGCCTGTAGAGTGCTAAATATTTGATGAATTCCTTACCCTTCCGTCATTTTCCGTCAAATCCCCGTTATCCAAATTCACTGTTTACGATGTTGATTATAGCCCCATTATCTGTTGTCTATGTATACATCCGATTTTTTTTCTTGTACGCTGTTCTTTTGCTATTTGCCAAGTTGCAAAAAAGCTTAATTTTGATGGCATTTGAATTTCGTTTTTTCTCTTTGTATTATCTGCTTTCTTTTTGGAGGTAATCACCGGCTAAAGATGAAGAAAACAAGCGGATTGAAAAAAATTGCATCAACGCCCACTGCCATCATTTCGACAATCTAAAAGTCAATCTTTGTCAATCTGGTTGTTTTTGCTTTCATTTAATAAATAAAGTAAACAAATGTTGATGACACTTGAAAGTAAAGTAAAAAAGAGAAAAATATTGTATTTGTCCTTTTGTTGTTTCCTGGAAGTAACAAAAAATAAAAGCAAAAAACACAAACTTCGTAACAATAAATTGTCCAAAGTGATTAGACTTTTGAATACAACATTAAGCAGAATTATGTGAATTTCAAGCATGAGAATGGATTTCAAATACCATTTACACTTTACCCTATTTGAATAATGGCCATTATTACAAACCAAACAAAAATAACAAATGAAAATAAATACATTTCTTTTAACTATTAATTGGAGTGAATGATAAACAATTTATTTAATTGAAGATTACCAATTTTTTCCACATGAAATCGTAGCTAATCAATAGGAAAAAATGATGACCATTAATGGGGTCATTTATAACTTTTGTGATTTGGTGCGAAGGCGTTTATATTCAATTAAAGCTGAAATTTGATGGATTTTGTTATTATTATGGCCATGTGCTACATTCCCATTTTTCAATGGACAGCCGGTGAATTAGTTATCGAGATTTCATATCCTATAGTAACCATAAATCTTAGATGCATTGCAGTATTATGGAATTTTTTGTTTGTTTAATTTCTCTTCCACAATAATTAATTATTAAGGGTGCCCAAAAATTCACGCAAGACTTGAATTTGGTGCCGCATGTGCGATAACGTGTTGTCGTTAACGAAAAAAAAATATCTCTGACATCTCACAGTTCAGAGTTATAAAACAGGGAACTCTAAATGAAAGACCAACGCCTTTTCATTATTGAGAAATATTTTAAAAATAATGAATGGTGTTCACAAAAAAATTATCATTAGCGACGGGTTCCAAATACATACCTCGAAAGGATAGGAAACAACTACTTCAAGCAGTAAGCGGTGCAAACATAAATCGAAAAGCGGTCCACCGGTAATTTCGGGCATAGTCCGGCATAATCTTTTTAAAAATGTTCAATTTCTAATAGCTCTAGCGCGGAGGATGAACTGCAAATTTCAGTTGAAAATTCTCAATTTGGTGATGGCGATGGATGTGGGAATATTGCAGAGGAACATCGACCACGAAGAAGAGATGAGGACCACACTTAATGGCAAGGAATATTATAAATTCATATCCGACCAAACCACGGACACATATTGACTCGAACGGGTAACACACATTGGACAAAATTGCGAAAACTGGAACGTGACGGCCACCGCAAGTTAGGGTTCGCATACAATGACAGCTTGTTTGTGAACGGGATGCCAATAGAGTTCCCGGAAGAGGTCAAATGGATACTACCTTTTGGGTGAACATTTTCACATCCGATCGAAAGGAAGAACTTATGTCCATTACATTGTATAGCGCACATTGGACTATGTATACGGACAAAGGTTGCCTGATCGAGGATGTCAAGTACTATATCAAGTTTAAAGAGGGGAATACGTAATACCCTGTGGTATTCATTACTGCCCAGCAAAAACATTGTTTCCAATGCAGTAAATAAAGCAATAGGAGCCAGCAACCGGAATCAGTGAAAAACTGTATCAACACTAGTGAATTTAACTTGAGCTTGGCTTTGGATGGAAACACTTTTTTGTATCGACCACTCTCTACTTTTTCACTAGTGCTCACAGTCTTTAAAAAATTCAATTTTTTTTTATCTACATTTTCATTAATGTTAACTAAATAATGTTTTTCTATTGTTAAAGAAGCAATTGAAAAATACTTCTCAAAAGTGTTCATAAATTGAAACAAAATCCGCATTCAATGGTACGGTTTACTGCATCTTCGGCAAGTATAAGTTTTGCTAGAAACATTTTCATAACAACTTTTTGCAAATAGTTTAAAATGCATTCTCTGGAGGTAGATAAATCGTTTATACCTATGGGGAAACACGGAAACTATTGGAAGGGAACAGAATTTTTTTAAACCCGGTTTTCGATTTGTACAAAATATCAGTGTTTAAGGAAACCGTTTTTCGGTTTTCAATTATGGCCAAAAACCGGTGGAATCGGTTTATGTTTCGGTTTATGTTTTAAATTGCTCATGTAGCACTTCCAATATATTTGTTTAGCAACCATTTCATATACTTATTCGTGTTCAAATCTCTAAATTTTACAACTCTATTTAAATTTGACAATCACGATTCAATTTTAAATTAAAATTTAAATCATATTTAAGTTCATACTATACTGATTTAAATTCCAAATTTGAAAAAGATTTTCATGTATGAAATAATCATAAACAAATACATACATAGATAGATTTATTCTCTCAATAAATTAAACGTCATAGGTACGGTGGTAAACATTGGATGGTGGAAAACATGGGTTCAATAATACCACATAGAGGGAATAGTAAACAACGTCCAACAAAGGAACAACAACCATATTTCGTGTTTTTGTGGCAAACTAGTTATGCTAAATACAATACAATTGTATACCAGCGATAAAAGCCAACAAAAAAGTGCAAAATACATTTAAATTTTTCAGTTCTACACCAAAACGACATGAAAAAGTTAAGTGAACATATTTTGTAACTCCACCTGGTGCAAGTTAATTTTACATGTAATTTCTCTCATTTCCAAAAATATACCATGAAGAGTGTGAAATGAAACGTCAGATGAGAAAATAAATGTATCTATGTATGTGTTTGTCTGTGGAAATAATAGAAAAAGTTCAAAATATTTATTATAAAATATGTACATTATAAAATTTTGAAAACAATAAATTTATTTTTAATCAAATCATAAAATCATTTTTAGAGTTGAATAATAATTGTTTGGAAATGACAGTTGCAAGATATGGAAGCATTAAACCATATTTGGAAACAGAAATAATGTTCATTAATCCCAAATTTCATTAAAATTCGAAAATCATACAATATTATCAATATTTTTTTTTTAAGAATATTAACACAAATTGAGTAATAACCAGTTTTCGATTTGTTCGAAATTTTTTTTTTTTTAAACCGACACACGGTTAATGACAAAAACCCGGTTAACCGGTTTTACCGGTTATTCCGTTTCGGTTTTGGACACTCTAATCATAACCAATTATTACCTACGAGGGCAAAATGAAATGAATGAAAACGGTTAATGACAAAAACCTGTTTAACCGATTTCAGCGATTATTCGGTTTCGCTTTTGGACACTCTATTCATAACCAATTATTACTTATGAGGGCAAAATGAATGAACTTTTAGAGGATAAACCAACCAAGATACGGGACAATCAGAATTGATCCGACGATTAAACTACAGAAGATTGACAACAGTATGGCAAATGATTTACTCGAACGGAAATATGTTGATTTTGGATAAAAGGGCAAATTGACTTTGGCAGCGGCTTTTGCACCAAAATTATATGGCCTGACAGATAGACACGAACAGGGAGTACCACTACGTTCGATGTCGACATAGAGTAAATCATACTAGAGAGAATATTTGGCTCATCTGACGTTTCCTTTCACACTCTTCTTGATGCGGTCGGTGTAATAGTGACATACACCAGGTGGAATTACAATAACTTCTTGCTTTAATTTTTCATGTCGTTTTGATGAAAAACTGTGAAATTTAAATGTGTTTTAAACTTTTTTATTGACGATTATTGTTAGCATACATTTGTGTTGTATTTAACACAATAATTTTAACACAAAAAACTAAATGCCGTTTTTGTTATTCTGTTCGTCGTTTTGAACCATTGCCTCTATCTGGTATTAGTAAAACATTTCTTTTCAACGTCGAACGTAAATATCACACCAGCCCAAATGTCATAAATTTGGTGAGAGAACTATTAGGTCTTCTATAAGTATCAGTATATGGGTGTCGTCATCGACGCATGTCACGTGTTACAGTCTGACCAAATACAAAGGGGGAATATTGGGGGTATAATATCGGACCAATGCAACATTGGGAACATATATGAACCCAAGGGCCGACTACATGATGTCTGTGTGGAAGACGACGAATTATTAGTATCGTTTGATGTAATCTCTTTAGTCGCAAATATACCAGACTATTTGGCTATGGGACGGTGCATGGAACATTGTGATACTTATCGGATATACCCAGACGACGATTTTTGAAAATTTTACAATCTTGCCTGAGAGGCGTCGATTATTTTGAATGAGATGGTACCTGTAAACGGATATTCGGAATGTCAATGGGAAACCCATTGTCTCCAACGATTGCTGACATAGTTCTTGACTAGACGTTGCAATTAACGTATTGGAGAAGAATGACATTACTGTCAAATGTATTTTAAAATATGTTGACGACATTATTTGGTGAGAGATAAGATGTAAGGGTACACCATATGTGCCTTTTTGGAATGAATTGAAATTTAAAAAAAATTTAATTGGTCATAACTTTACACGGGTTTTTTAATTTGAATTGGATTTTAAGTGGCATTACTTTATTTAATGCAAATGCAAAGAACTTCCATTGTTCGCAAGGGCAATTAAAAAATTTGGAATTTCCATTTCCTCAGACAATGCAAATGCAGGTTGTGGAATCGGGTGCCAATTGTAATTATATATATGGGAATGGTTTTAATTGTATTAAATTTGTTTGACTGCTGCTAATTCTGTTTTTAAAGCAGTTTATATGTAGAGGTAGTAGGCTTCCATAGGTTTTGCCTCGTGAACTTTCAAATTCATAAACCTGTTCGGTATAAAATATTTGAAAACCAAGAGTGCCAAATATGAAGGAAATGCTTTGAAAATATGTACAATTGCCATAGTATTGAAAGTTTTTTGAAATTGCATTTCGAAAGGTAATTTAAATTAAACTACAATTTATAATTGGCATATAATTAATTTGCCCCAGGTATGGTCATAAACCTTTTAATAATAATAACCGGGATGAAATAAAATACCTAGGGGATCAAACGTGCCCATTTGCTTAAAAATCGGAATCACTGCGCGACATTTTGTCCTAAAATGGGACCGTTTGGCATGGAATCACATGTTTATATTCTTCTCCTAATCTTTATAATCCTTTTGAATGATTAGTGTACCAAGGATCCGCTTAATGCCAAACAAGATGTCTAATATCCAACCTACTAAAGTACGAATTTCTTTATATTTAAGTAGGAAATTAATTTTTCTAATTGTTACCGTTTCGCAACAAGCCATGGTACGACGAAGAGTGTCGCTTAGAGTATGATGAAAGAACGCTGGACGTATGGCAATACTTCAGTTAATTGCAACGCGAGCTGCTACTGCACGGTATATGGAGAAAAGAAGGTGTGTCAACCGTCTCTTCAGGCGTAAGAAACGGCATTGGAAAAATGGAGAGAGTGAGAAATCTAAGACATACAGAAGAAAGAACGAAGCCCGAATAGCAGAACCATTGGACATGGTTCTGGGCCCTCTTTTGTAAAGACAACGACGGAATTCTCACACCCGATGTGAAGAGCATGTTTGGAATATGGAGAGATCATTTCTCCGTACTACTGGTACCTCGGTGGTGCAATGGTTAGTGTGCGCGGCTCTTGTACATGAGATCCTGGGTTCAAACCAGGCTCTGACCACCTTCAAATTTTCTTTCGGCGGCGGTCACCTCGCATAGTGACGGCGACACTATCGAGTATCTAGCCATGAAAAAGCTTCTCAAATTACCGTTCGGAATCGGTGTAAAACTGTAGGTTCCAATCAGTGAGTGAAAACTGGAAAGCGCACAGCTCGGTGATTGTGAGAAGTTCTCCCCAGTCCCTTCATGGGATGTAATGGGAAACCATTTATTTATTTTTACTGGTACCTGTGAGATCCAATGACGATGGGACAATCGATCAGAATATGGACGACGACGTCGACAACAAAGCCGCAGGAGCCGATGGATTACCGGCGGCGACGAGCTGCCAAGGTGCATGCAACAGCTCATTAGCAAAATTTGGCTAGATGAATGCCTGCCCGGCGATTGGAGTCTCAGTATACTATGCCCCATAATTATAAACAGGTAACCCGAGTCTCTGCCCCAACAACCGTGGAATACTCCACAGCATATAAGGTTCGAAGAAAATGGTGTCCCATTACATCCCACGAAGAATTTGGGGAGCGCTTTTCACAACCAGTGAGCTGTGCGCTTTTTAGTTATATACTCACTTATTCGGACCTACAATTTTTACACCGATTCCGAACGGTATTTTTGGAAGCTTTTTCATGGCTAAATACTCGATAGCGTCGCCGTCACTATGCGAGGAGAGCGCCGCGAAGGAAATATAAGGTAGTCAGAGCAGGGATCGAACCCAAGATCTCATGCACAAGAAGCGCGAACACTAACCATTGCAGCAACGACGGCCCGCATATAGGGTTCTATCAAGCATAATAAAAGACAAAAACCAATTTTCGCTGATCTGTGTGGTTTTAGGCCTGAAAAATCGATAACTGATCAGATTGTCAATATCCCGATACGAGAGAAACTCTACGAAGCAATGTCTGAGCTTGGTATTCCTGAAAAACTCATTCGCTTCTGAAGGTGACCTTGACGAATACCAAATCCGCAGTGAAATATGAAAAATATTTGATTTTTTGCAAAACAAAAATGCAAAATTTGAAATGTTTAATTCAATAAGATCTCAACCAAGCATTCTGATTTAAAATATTTTCACTCATTTCGAAGATAATTTTATGAACATTTTTTTAAGGTCCAGATAATCGATGAAGGGAATACTTGGAAAATTCACTTAAAATTATCGTACCATTTTCAAAAACAAGAAATTTAAAAAAAAAAATTTTAAAAAAACTGTACGATTCAAATATGTTTGTTGCTGTTTTTGTTAATAAGGCTGCTGAACTACGTCAAAAAATTGGGTTGGCATTTCTGGTTGAAAAGTCATGTTACATAGTGCAATTGGAGAGATAAAGCAAAAGTTTTAACTAGTAGGCGAAATTTCTTATCTTTCTATTTGTAAGGTCTCCGACTCCCCGGGGTTGTTCGAGATGGACTCAAAAATTAACTAAGTACTTTTTGGCGGCTTACTTACGGTCTCTTCAAACTCCAAGGCAACGTATGTTCTCTAGTTTATCTAGATTAAACCCCAGCATAACTTATCTATACACGCTGGGAAAAAAGTTTATTATTAATTAGTTTTCAACAAACAAAGCCATATTTGGCTCATAAAAATATATATTATAACCTATAAATTGTTGTGTCCTTAACATGTTATATTGAATAGCAAACACAATGTGTTTGGACACAAGTATACTACATTTACGACAAGCTATAGACATGTTATACTAGTAGCTGCAATCAAACATATACAGATTTTTAGCGTGCAGTTATTATCATTTAAAAATGATAATGTACCAAGAATTCAGTTGGTCTCACGGACGTTACCTGCCAGAGTTTGACTTCGTCAAATTTGTAGTATGTATTAATACTTTTCTAATTGTCCTTATGTTGACCATGAAACCGTTTAGCGGTTGGCCAGAATCAGTTAAAATCTGTTAATGTATCACAAATCCGCTTGCTGCCAAGCAAAGTCTAACCACAAAAATTTAATATTAACAAAAGAAAGATGCACAATTGTAAAGGACAAATTAATTTGACAAATATGAAATCGCATGAAAATGCAATCTGTTAAAATAATTGAAAATATTTAGACAATAATTTGAATACTTACATTATGCCTAATAAATCTCCAACAAATATTATTTTTTCCATAAGGATTTTTTAATATTTACTGGGGGATATTTTGATTTGTTTTACAATCATATTCACAATTTAATAAATAAATTTAACATATGTATATCCTACTTCAATTACCCTTAATTAGGGCTATTGATTATATTAATTTAGTAGATATAAAAGTAAAAACAAAAAAACAGAACCTACTTAATTTTATAGCAACTACATAAAGTTAATAATTTAATAGAAAAATAAAATAAATTTCCATGAATTCCATAGCCAATGATATCCCCGGCAAAAAGAAGAAGAAACATCTGTATAAGTTGGAATACATTTTTATGGTTGTGTGTATAAATAAAATTACCTTAATTTACATAGCTAGCACACGCACATACTGCTAATACTAGGGTGTCAGTATATTTTGGTACTATACTTAAAGAAGTTGCCAGAATCGATAAAAATAAAAAGGAACAATGTCCAGACTGTTACCGCAAGGAATAGAATAGAATACGGTTGCGTGAGGCACTTTCTTGCATATGCAGTACATGTAACATTTTGCCTTCATTCATTTGCTAATCGACAAACAGCTGATTTAGTTGGTTCTCACTAATATGCATCAGAAAGACAAAACGAATGAAATGCAGTGCGTTTACATTGACGTTCCTTCGCTGTGTCGTTCTGATGTGTACTAATAGTAACCTAATCAGCTGGCTGTCGCTTAGCATGTGAACGAAAGCAGTCATTTAAATTTAAGCGATTTTGTTGTTATCGACATAAAGTATACAGTTAATTTGAAATTAAATCATAAATTTTATGGAACACCCTAGCAAATATACTACCACGGTTATAAAAATATCCAGTGCTGTATGAAATAATACAGGCAGTTATATATTCCACTACTGCAATCTTCTCACCTTCTTTAAATGCAATGCAAATATTTTCATTTTGTTTCGAATATAATTCTACATATATATCCTTTATTTATCTTCTTTTATCCTTTATGCTTCTCTCGATGTAATTTCATTTAATGCTGCCGCTGAAAATGTTAAACGTCATATTCCATATCCACTCGTCTGATGCAAAAATCTCTGTGGGAAATATATACATATAATCCAACAACAACGATATCTGAATCACTACAAATTATGAATGGGATGTCCTGGTAATTAATGAATGCATGAATGTGGTCAATAAACCAACAACTCCTGGCGCCCGACTGTGTTACAACATGGAATGCTGAATCCAAACAATCAACTGACAATTGTCATCGACATCGATATCATTATCCTGTATTCGATATCGTCCTTTTCCTCAAATTGTTCATTATTCTGCTGCACATACCTACCATTTTTGCTGGCTGTGGTTCTGGTGGATTACTGTGTTTGTGTTGTGCACCGGTGGCAGATTTCTCCAAGAACAACATTTCCCTGATACAACAGAGTCATTTTCGTGGGCAAAACAATTTACTTGAATTGGATTTATCGAAAAACAAAATTATTAACATGGCCAGTTCGGTATTTTGTAATTTAACGGTGAGTAATATAATTCTGTTCAATTATTATTAATTATAATATTTTTAAGATTAATTGTAAACAAACTTATTGTTGAAGTAAAATTAGTTTAAATTATTAATCACAACATTGAGAAAATATTTACATAACATTAATAATTGTCAATGATTTTGTTTTCTGGATCGACTTTTGTTATACCAATAAATAATCCAAATTTTTTGGGATTGAAGTCAGTATTGCTCTCTACTTTCGATATTTCACAACACCGTTGGATAGCATCATCACACGCTGAAAAAAAATAACCCCAGCAACATATTACAGGAACCATGTATATGCTTGCAAGAATTCTTTTCATGAATTGAAGATCTGCTGCTTTTTTGTTTCGTTGCTTTTTGTCATGCTTATTTTAGCAGTTTTCAATAAAAAAATCCACATTTGAGTCACAAAAACATAAGTAATAACATATTAATCATTGTGTTTCCAACATGCTATAATGAATACCAAATATAATGTGGTTGGAGACAAGTATACTCCATTTGCGATAAGCTACAATCGCAGTATATTTGTATCCAAGTAACAACAAAGGACAGATTTGTGGAAAACTGGTTAAAACAAAAACGTGACAGACAACAACGAAACAAAAAAGAAGCAGATCTTCAATTCATGAGAACAATGCTTGCAAACAGATACATGGTCCGTGCAATATGTTGTAGGGTCTACTACGCGTGTGATGATGCTATCCAATGGTGTAACGAAATATCGAAAACAAATACCAATACTGACCTCAAACAAGAAAAATTTGAAATTTAGTTGTTTTCGATCCTCGTTATGTTTAAAGTTGTAATTTCCTTTTAAGGCTGTAAGAGATCATGTTTTCTCCGGTTAGTGAAAAAAATGTAAATGCCGCGGGTGGGACTCGAACTCACATTCACTGGACGATCGTTTCGATGTTTGTGAAGCATCATCTTCAGCAGCGTCTAGCCTTCATTTGGTTTATTTATTATTAATGAATGCATCAAGTACGAAGAGAAAACAAAAAGAATTAAGAAATTTTGTCGAGTATATACTAGGGTAACCAGTCAATTAATCAGTATTCGGTTAATTGATTAATCGTGTTATAAAATTAGCCGACCATTTTAATAATTGATTTTTCGATTAACGATTAACTCGAACAAATCAGTGCGATTAATCGATTAATAAAATATAAGCACGTGTTTATGGCAAACCGTCCATCTTGAAACACTCCTAAATAAATAAATGGTTTCCCATTATATCCAATGAAGGAATTTGGGAGAGCTTATCACAACCAGTGAGCTGTGCGCTTTGTAGTTTTATAGTCACTAATTGGGGCCTACAGTTTTACACCGGTTCCGAACGGTATTTTGAGAAGCTTTTTCATAGTTAAATACTCGATAGTGTCGCCGTCACTATGCGACGTGACCGCCGCCGAAAGAAATTTGAAGATGATCAGAGCAGGGTTCGAACCCAGGAACTCATGTACAAGAGCGGCGCACACTAACCATTGCACCATCGATGGCCACAACACTCCTACCATGTGGAAACTCATGCGACAACGATTTGCGAACAAATTTCGAACAGATTTGATAGTTTGTTGTGAGAAAGCGTCGCGCAGTGCTTTGGCTCATAGACATACATAAAACAAAATTGTCCCAAAATTGATTCATTAAATTGGGTGTAATAGTCTGCTGAAATTTCAAGATGCACTGGTTACTTTTTAGGGGGGGGGGGGGGTATCAAACTTTCTGGTCCGATTCTGCTCAAACTATGTACAATAAGGATAATAGTCAGAAAATTCAAAATATAAGTGGTTTCCCATTACATCCCATGCAGTGACCGGGAAGAACTTCGGTTCGAACCCAGGATCTCATGTACAAGAGTCACACACACTAACCGATCAATGTATCGGGGGTTAAACGGCAAGCCCCGTAAGTAGAAAACATCGAAAATTCGTATTTATATTCAAATTATTCAGAAAAATCGGAGCCATCTGCTGAAACAATCAGTTTTGTTACATTCTCCTAGAAGTTGTTAGTTCTAGTCTAGTTCTACTAGGTCTCGAGAAATCATTTGATGTGAAATAAAGACAGAATCTCTCAAGTTTAAAAACTCTGTTAGAAATTAAAATATATTAGTGTTAATAGGACTGAAATAAATTTAAAAATACCTTGTATCAATTCTATATAAATATTATATTTTTGAACTGTTTAATAATACAAAAATTATAAAATGAGATATCTATAAACAATATAAAAATTCTTCCATGGTACTACCGTTTATCCTTCGATATTGCATACTTTGAGGCAGTAAACAAAAATCAATAAAAATATAAAATTGTAAAATTCGGAAGAAACTTCCATAGAGTAATGTCATGTAGGGGCGCTATCTTTCTCATATGACACTTCATTTCACACTTTTCTTAGTACGGTCGCTGCGATAGGGAGTTTTTGACGTAAATTAATTTACACCAGTTGAAGTTACAAGAACTTTTGACTTAAATTTGATGTGTCTTTCTGATTGCGAAGTGTGAAATTTAAACGTATTTTGGACATTTTTATTATCTTTTATTGTTGGTATATATTTGTGGGTTATTAACACCATAGATAAAGTAAACAAATAGATGAAGCACAAATGTTGGGAAAATTTTAGTGTAATGGGTAATTTTCTAGATGTCGTTGAAAGCAATAAATGGGACTTATTTTGTTCGCAAAAGAAAAGTCAAAAAATATGACAATAAAAATTTAAAATTTCATATCAAACGAAGAAATAATTTTCAACAAAAATATGAAGAATACAACACGTTACTTAAAGTAGAATATCTGATGGCCATTGAATTGCAAAGCCAAGTCATGACCGTCCATGTGAATTATGGGAAACTTCACTGAAAGTGACAGTAGTACAGGACAGCACCTAGTGAACAAAGTTGACAATGGGCGCGCTATATCTATTATTTCCTTTATCTATGATTTACACAACAATTCCAACACCCAAAACAAAATGCCACTGCTGAATTATTGTTGGTTGGTTTGAGCCATTGCCACTATCTGGTATTACTAAAGCTTTAGTTCTCAATATGCATCATCCATATGCAACCACACCAAACTTCGCTAGTTTCTGATAGAAGTCGCGGCTCTGGGTCTGAATTTTACTCTATGGAAATTTCTAATTAAGTTATGAGTATTTTTGCGTGTTATTAATTTATTTGGTCTCCTGTCCTCAACTCATTATTTTATATTTAATCTCTAATATTCACCACATATAATCACAATGTTGAGCATATTACGGTGTATAATATATTGCATAGTTTTGGCAGCACATTTTCGAAGAATTACATATTTGCAGAATTTTTATACAATTTTGTAACATTAAACTTAAAAATCTAAGGATGTTTAAAATACACCATAATTTTGAAATTAATACTTAAAACTATAATAATTTTGCAAATGTCTTCTCTTTTAGGTAGGAATATGTTGTTGTATTATGTTATTGTATTATTATCACATTTCCTGGAAAATGAAAACGAAATGGTGAAACAATTATTTTTTATAATTTTATTTTATATATATTCGGCCTTATTCATAAAAAATCATTAAATTAGCTCTAAAGCATTCATCAGTTGTTGAAAGCTTTAAGATTTAGCGAAGGTTTTATTAGAACGGTATTCATAATGAGTATTTTAACTAGGGAACAGATACTTGACTGACAACCCTGTTTTATGTATTCTCTCAGTGCTTGTGATGTAAAAACAAGATGAACAATAACCGATAGACCGAATGAAATTTTTTTATTTAATTGCGTCAATACAGTTAATTGCGTCAATACAGTTAATACCGTTTTTTTATTTAATTGCGTCAATACAGTTTTCCAAAATTTTAAACATTAATGGAAAGAACTATTCAATAAAAAGATCAATTAATATTTGTTATATTCATAAATTTGGAAGTGTCAAAAAATCATATTGAATTGGATTTCAGTTTTGGGTAGCCGCATATAAAACCGGATAATAGGTTGTAGTTTCAATGTTTTGATTTTGTATACATCACTATGTAAACAAAAGTTCATTTTGGTTAAAAATTATAAAAATTGGAACAAAACTATTTGGTTGCTTAGCAGGATAATGTGACACTATAAACGCTGCAAATATACACAAAATAATTCATATTTTTTATATCGCATAAATATTTAAGTACGGCACGCATGAAATGTAAAAAAATTATTTCTTTTATGTATTAATGAGGATAAAATAGCCTTAAAGAAGGGTTAAACGTTCAACAAAAATGGCGACGTTAGGGAACTCTTAACAGAGGAATTTTTCGATTATGCACACAATTTTTTCGCTTTATCTTCTTAAACCTTTAACAAACTCATGACAACTTTTTATGAATGAGACCGATTATTTGTAAATAACATTTGTTGTGCCAACTTGAGGGATTGCCCTACATTTTCAATTATTTTTTAACGTTAGTATATATTTCTCTTATATCTCGTTATTATCTATTTCAGGAATTAAGACGTTTAAATTTAGCTGACAACTCAATTGGTGATTTAGTGCAGCGTTTATTTTTCATGTTAAGCAAATTGAAATATTTGGATTTGAGTCGTAATCCATTACAGGAACTGCCACCGGATGTTTTTCGTGATATTCCCGTAAGTATGAGACAAACTACCAATCCTTTCTGTCCCAACCAACAAAACGCAGCATAACACGTTGTAATATAACATCTTTGACATTTCTTTTCGCAATATTTTCTCGATTCCTTATTGCAGCAACTGAAAGTATTCAAATGTCGCAATTGTCAATTGAAGAAAGTAAATCCACAATTGTACAATTTATTACCGCAACTGAGTGAGCTCGATTTGGGGCGTAATGAGGTATGAAATGCCACAAGAAAAGATAAAGTATAAAAATACAGAATAAATTCACTTGGGAAAAGTATATTTGATGGCACTGAAGAATCCATATGTTTCTTTGTCCTTTATTTCTAGTTCAAATTTCTTGACAAGCATGAATTTCGTGACATTAAACATTTAAGCAAACTTCAATTGGATGGCAATCAATTATCCGTGGTTGTCGATGAAGTATTTGTGTCCCAGAAAAATCTCAAACATTTGGGTAAGTATGTGTGTGTGTGTGTGGAGGATATGAAAAACGAGCACAAAAGAAAAGTGTGATGACAAAAGTTTTTACATAAGAAATCATTTTAACTTTTGTACTTAAATTCCAAATTATTTTTCATTCTTCATTTGCGGTCTTTTTTTTTTGTCATCTATGAATTCTTTCTTTCTCATCTTCGCCTGAAGTTCAAAATATCACAAGTCCTTTCAACCAATAGTACAAACAAATTTACTAGCATCTCTTTTACTCATTTTCCAATTTTTTTTACTTCTTCTTCTTTTCTTGGTATTTGTGTTCATTTAGATTTGTCCTACAACCGCTTGGCCAAAGTTCCCAGCGATTCGTTTCTAAGTTTGACTAATTTGACTTTTCTGGATTTGTCATATAACAAATTGGTGCGTTTAGAACCGCAGTCAGTGAGGCGTCTCAGCAATTTGCAAACTCTAAACATAAGTGGCAACGTTCACATGAATCTCCATGAAATACGAGAAACATTTGATGTAAGTACGTCGGCAACGACAGCAGCGTAAGTAGTAACTTAAGTAAAGAGCCAAACAAACATCAAGCCCGAAATTTTGTAGAGAGGGAACAAAATTGGTAACTTTGTTAAAAGCATTTGTGAGAAACGTGAATGGTGAAATTAAAACATTCTTAACATCAACCAAAGATAAGAATTTTTTTTGGGGGTTTCTAAATGTAGTAAGTTATTGCATAATTTTAGGTGGTTGAAGTATAAAATTCAAACATTGCATACTTTTTGAGAGGCGATTGAGAAATGGTGTAAAACTTGTATTTTGTTAGTTCAATGGAAAACGTTTGTATAATAAAGACCATATTAAATTTGATAACGAAGCTTAGGGCATTATTATGCTTATGAAGTCAGTCCGAGTACACGTCTACTATCAGTTCATGAAGGGAAAGGGTTTAAAACAAATTAAAATTTTTCGCATTTCTCTGGCGAACACAATCGGGCCTGAAGTTGACTGTTTTAACAAACAAGTAGTTTTTCGACTTCATGGTTATTTACGTCAAGTGCGCAGTGTTTTAAGGAAAGCATGGTTTTCTAGGTCAATTGCAATTGTGTTAAGCATTTCAGCAATATGTTTCCTAATCAAAGATCGAAAATACTATAAACAACATTGGGGAGATTTCTGCCTAGGTTTTCTGCTTTAGTATATGACCTTGACAAACACAACGACAATGGGGAAAATGTGTCCCAATTGTGTCTAAGCTTGATATTCCCCGTAGGCGGAAATGTCTTTGCAGAATTTTACTGAAATCGTCAGCAACAGTTTGCAAGACATCGCCGACTGACTTTATACCTAGAGAGATATTCAAGTAGCTCCATACTATTGTCTTATAGCTTGAGCATTCTAATAAAGCATAACAACAGCCCTCAGCTACTCACCCACCCAGTTCATATTGTTGACATTGGTCCTTACCAGGGATTGGACTGATTTACTGAGGATGTTTCAGAGTAACATAAGACAACAGAACTTGTGGGTGGCTTCGCAGTGGCTCATACTGTCCGTCCAATTTTCCAAGAATTTGGTGACGGTTTCTGTTTCTATCTCACGAAAGGCTCAGACGATATTAGCCTTAAGGTGTGGATCGTCTCTGGATTATTTGCATACCACCTGAGTGCCGATAAAACTCCACAAGAAAAAGTCTAAAGAGGTCTAATCCCAGCTCAGAGGTGGCAAATGGGCATCCTCACGACGGCTGATAACACGATTACCGAATTTAGTGAGCAATGGATCGATTGGTTAATGAGCTATATGACATAGTGCGCCTTCCTGCTGGAACCAAAGATTAAATAAGTTCATATCTTCCACTCCAGTCTATAGAAAGTCATTAACCATGGTTCTGAAGCTCTCGCCGTTGACCAAAATTACGTTTGCAGCAGCATTTTCTACAACTAAAATGGGCTAATGATATCCACGGTAAGTGATGTAAAGATCGCTGCCCGTATGGCAACGCTTCAGTCAGTTGCAACGCGAGCCACTTCAGAAGGGTATAAGGAAAAGTGAAGAGAGAAAATCCATTCAACCCTGGTTTGGAAAAAGCGCGTAAATTCTAACGAAAAGTAAAAAACCAGATGTGCAGAGTATGTTGGAAATATGGAGAGATCACCTCTTTGCTTTACTTGTCCCAGACGAATTCAATATAAATGAGGGTGTGGTTCACATACAGGACCATTGCGTCGACTACCCCCTCCTAGCGTAAGCGGAGATAGAACTGCAATTTCCCCGCTTAAGAGCGTAATGTCGAGCGTAATGTGCGAAAGAGTGAAGTCGTTTGTTGTAGACCCGATTGGACCTCATCAGGGCGGCTTTAGACCTCGAAAGTCAACTATCGACCATATACTCACATTAAAACAATTTCTTGAAAATCCCACGTAAAACAATTCGAGGCCTATCATCTTTTCGTCGATTATAAGACTTCCTTCGATAGTCCTATAAGGGGAAAACTGCACTAAGCTTTGTCGGAGCTTGGTATTCCTGCTGATCTACCACGCTTCTGTAGACTGACACAGACCGAAAAGAAATCTTCAGTAGAGATCGGCAAAGATCTCACCGAACCATTTAGTCGAGGAGAGGTCTCAGGCAGGGCGACACCCTGTCATGCGACCTCTTTCTTCTTTTTTGACATATTTTACCGTTTTCAACCCTTTTTCATATTTTCGATTAAATAATCGCTAAATAACCGTTTCCTTTGCGACTTAGATAGCGATAATAGCTTGCTTGTAACCAAAACATAACTAATGTCTAGGTAATGGACGAATTTATTTATCATGGATCTACCGTGAACAGAATCAATAACGTCAGCCTGGAAATCAAACGGAGAATTGTACTTGCAAACAGGTGTTACTTCGGACTAAGCAAGCACTTTAGAGATAAGACCTTCTCTCGCAAAACGAAGATCCTACTATTCCAGGACTGATCCAAAATGGAATGTGGTTCAGGTGTCTTTTCCGAAGAGGCAAGCCTCAGTTTATCATTCAAACTCCCAGATAAGTGCAGAGTTTTCCAAGCGGAGGTACTGGTCATCAAGAAGCCAGCGCCGAACTTATATTAGAACAGAGAACAGAGCGCATTAGAATATTGGTTGATGTCCACGTGTCTCTTCTATCACTTAAATCTAACAACACTGCATCTAAACTCGTTAGTGAATGCAGGGAAAAACTCGTCGAGCTAGGCCGACTGACCAATGTGGTTCTTACTTGGATACCACGCCACAATAGCCTCCTCGAGAACGAACGACAAGACGAACTAGCCAGGGCAGGATCCTCTTCTACCGAACTCCGTATGGTGTCAGTCGCAACGGGTCACATGGGATAGAACTGAATCGAGCCACACATCCTGAAACACATGGCCAGAATAGAACATTCACCAGACTAGCTCCCTGATTAGCCAAAGTCGGTGGAACATATCAAGGCTAATTGGCATGCTGACCGGTACTGGTCAATCGGTAATCACGCAAGATGGATGAATCTTATACATAATGACCACTGCCGTGCCTGCGAAAACGAAGAAGAGGAAGAGATGGTGGAACATCTCCTCTGCAGTTGTCCGGCTCTAATGAATAAACGCCTAAAGACTATAGGTTGTCCCTTACTGCACAACCTCACTGAAATACGCGACATAGATCTAGGGGAACTAATGAGGTATCTCCGACTAACAGGTTGGATATAGACACTGTCCGGAGTAATGTGGTATGCAAATCGGTGTCCCAAAACACTAATTGATGCTAAATAGTATCTTTAGAAACCAAGTGAACCAACCAAGTAATATCAGACTCCCAAACAACCTGTTTTGCATTATGGCGCAGAATCCTGGGTCATATCGCATGCTGTTGAAACATCACTGGGAGATAAAAATTCTCCGAAAAATTAATGGTCCTATAATAGAATACGGCAAGTCTCGGCCATGGATGAACCAGAATCGACATCGACGCAGATATTCATATCAAAAGAGCATGGTTGCTCTGGCCAGGTCATGTCAGTAGAATGGATCAAAATGAATCAGTACCAAAGGTATTCCAAGACGTGCTTTAAGGACGTGGAAAACTAGGACGACCGAGACTTCGTTGGAAAGAACAGGGGGAAGATTGCATGCGAAAGCATGGTGTTACCAAGTGGAGGAAAAAAGCTTAAGATAGAGCCGGTTGGAGAAACATACGAGTATTATCCTCATTTTGTAAAGCGGGGTCACGGGACGTGTTTGAGGACATCTAAGTAAAGTAGCGTAGTGATGCCACCACTTCAAAATCCATACCAAACTGCTACTCCCTGGGGATGCATTGGCTTCTCAACAATGATGTGTGGGTTTTTCGATCCCCAGATGTCGACATTTGGTTTGTTGGCATGTCCGCCTAGATGAAATTTCGCCTCATCAGAAAATATGATTTTTCGCCCAAATTCGATGTACGATTGGAGTTTGCATTATTTCCCAACATTGTTCAAGCATAAAGCGACTAATTTTATTTTATTTCGAACAGAAAAATCTATCAGTATCAAACTAACATATGATTTAAAAAGATACCTATATTTGGAACACCCGTTAAATTGGACTTTCAGTAAATATATGAACCATAATCTGTGAAGAAATCAAATAGATATTTTGTGGTAATCTTTAAAGACGAGTTCCCAGACATCAGGTAGAATAAATCACTTGATCTCATTCAAGTGAAGCAGTGCCTTCAATTGTCTTGACAATAATTCTCCATATATTTAAACATTGCAATATATGACCAGTACAAGTTTCAGCTACTATATAAATTTTCTGTTACGAATTTTATGTCGTTTAAATATTAATAAAAGAACTGCAAAATTTACTAGAGGCCCCAAACCGATAGACTTCATATGGCACATGCCAATCATAAGAATTGCAAACTGCTAGGAGTATTTGAAAGAAGTGTTGTTAATTACATACTTTAAGGTTTTCAATAGAGTGACACAATGCTTGCATATTCTAAGGCAACGAAATTTATTTGAAAATTATTTAGTATCATTAGAACATCGGATCACATTCTTAATGTGTATTGTGTTTAAACAAGACTTATGGATTTTTGTTCAAATTTATATCACATTAGCATATAATGGATTAATATTACACTAAAGATTTACAAATCGTCTGTGTGACGTTTAATGTCGGACATTTCTTTACTGTAGGACATTTCTGAGTACGTCGATTTAAACTTAAACAATTCATTGTTAATTTGCAAGGTAATTAGGTTGTAAAAGGATCGTTATTTCAGAAGCAGAATTGTATAATGGTAAACCTGTTGTTTAAAATGCAGTATCGAAATATGTTGTACAAAAGATTCTTAATTCTAGAAATTTCTTTCAAAGGCTTTTAATATTGTCCTTATAAGGCAAATCAATGGTCCATTAGGTTATTATGCCAAACTTTCAATTATCTTTATTGACATTCATTTAAAGTTCTTGATACTTGCCTTATCTTACTCTAAATTAACATACGACAAGCGTTTGTTTGTTATTCCTTTGCTATTTATCAGTGTAGGACAAGACAGCTCTTTGCTTGACACATTTGGCGATTTACAAATTTTGATATATGTATTCGTAATGGAATATTCAAAATTATTATAGCACACCCCTAGGCGCCTTAGTGAAAATGTAAATATTCTGTTGGTATTTTGAGTGCACTAAATTATGTTTCATTAGTTCCATTAAGATTTTATCACTTTCGCAAATGTGACGCAGTAGATTTTAGGTAGACAGTTGAAGTGTTAATTTATGGTGAAGAGATAAAATCATTGTAATCTGTTAGGGTATTAGAAAATTCCTCGAAGCTTTAAATGTATTGCTGGGGAAATTGAAGGCATCACAAATGATATCTCACAATTAGTGCCTGAAATCATTCAAACACTTTTAGATATTCACCCTCTAACCAAATTGGCCTTAAAGTCATGGCAAGTTTATTGCGTTCATTCAACCACATTTGACCGAGTGATAAAAAGGAACATAGCGCTTTATGTAGTAGTAGTATGTCGCACTATTTTACAATATTAGACCTTAGGCAACCAACATGGTAGGCACGGAAATTATTGCAAAATTCCATAATACAGAATGATATGGTAATACTGCATGGTTCGGAGCAATTGTTATCCTTTTAATAATTGTTATCCTATTGCTTCGCTATCCTCAGGATTAGAAACAACATCTTAAACTTGCTGTCTATCGCCACACATTTCAGGTACTTTGTACTGTTCAAATGTAGTTATCCTTATTTTTTATTGCATTCTAAATTTAATTTATAAAAGCAAAAAATTTTAAATGCGTAACACTTATATATATTAAATGCTGCATATATACTGTACATTGAATGTTATTATAAATATAGCATGCATTGAGGCACATAATAAGTTCGTATTCGGTTGCCTACTTTGAGGCAAACTTTTCGTTCACATTATCTATATGTGCAGTAAACAATTATATAACATTTATAGGCCTAAAATATTCTAAAATAATGATTCATTGATAATGTTAAATCACAAGTAAAATAAACAGTTGTAACACCGACTGAGTTTGAGTTTGAATGAATAAATATATTCACCTCTTTTCTTCCATGCACATGTAACAAATTTATATATGTATGTATGTAATTCTCTATAACAATAATTTTTGACAAACATAATTCCCTATACTTAAGCTGCGTTTAATTTAGTTTTCAATAATAATTGCATACTTTTAGGTGACCTTAAGACTACTCATAACGTTTGCATACTTTTAGACTATGCTACAATTAATTTAACTATTTTAAATTGAATAACGAAATTGTATGAATTTGCAAATTTACAACTAAATTAAAAATAAAAATTATGTTTTGTAATGCGAGTATACGAAATTCCATTGATTTAACTAGAAATATTTAATCATATATAGATAGTAGTTGTAGGTAATATCAGTTAGTGTAATACAAACAATTTGCAATTTGTATTATGTCAATATCAGTTTGCAGAGACAGAGAGGAAGTTATAATGGATATTTATTTTGATACGGAAATATTTGAATGAAAGCTCCTAATAATAATGTGTGGAAAGTATATTAGAGTGAAAATATAATATTCAAAATTAATTTCAATAAAATTAATTCTAAATCTGCAAAATCGAGAAGTATTGCATACTAGTAGGTAAATATTGTATATGTGATATTATAATTAACTTGAGATCAAAATTCGCATTACTTAATCTAATGAAAATGTACAAATCAAAGCCAACTCTTCACCACATCTGCGGGAGTTAGACAATGATGTGTCTTGTCCCCACGTTATGGTATCTACTTATGAACGGGGTAATGGAGGCAACTACTGCAGAAGCATCGATTGGCACTCAGTAGAGTACGTATGCACATCTACATGATTCCGACTACTCAGATGACATATGTCTTATGACTCTCCGAAAATTCGTAGAATTGAAAATAAATATAAATAAGGTAAAGCTAATGCGTATACGAACAGCACGGTATATTCAACTGATGGTTCGTTGTTTGAAGGCGCGGATTCAAGCAACTAGTTAAGCTGCAAGATTACAACGAATGATGGCTCCGTGGTGGATTTACGTGATCGAATAAATAGGCCTGTGTTGCATTCCTAAACCTGCATAAAATCTCGGAAATAAGAGGATGTCGGATTTATTTTGTAACCATTTCCTTCATATCTGACAATTTTGGTATACAAATATTTTATACAGTATGAAGGAATTTTTTTAAGAGAAGGTTTTTTTTTTGAAGAAACGGTTTTTTTAAGAAATGAGACTTTTTTTAAGATTGGTTCTTTTTTCAAGAACAGATACAATTTTAAGAGTAGGTACTTATCTCAAGAAAAGTTATTTTGTTTTACATAAAAGGTACTCTTTAAAGAAAAGGTAGATTTGCAATTTGTTGTAAGAAAATTTACTTTTTTAATAAAAGGTACTTATTTAAAAATTACTCTTTTTAAGAAAAGGTACTTTTTGCAGGAAAATTTACTTTTTTAAGCAAGGTACGTCTTTAAGATGAGGTAGTTTTTTAAGAAAAGGTACTCTGTTTAAGAATATGAGTAGGTATTTTTTTACGAAAATTTACTTTTTTAAAAAAACTCACTTATTTAAGAGAATTTTATTTCTTTAAACTTCTTTCAATTTGGCTTTTCTGAATTTAATTTTTAGTAGGTTCAAAACTACAATATGTAATAAACAGACTCCACCAAGAAAATTTCCCATTAAACAACAAATTGCTCCCCATGTGTTAGTCTAGACCCAAACCAAACCAAAAGTACCAGTGTAAGAGTAAGTGTGCTGCTAAATGTAATTCCATGCTCAGGGTTGTATTTCATGGATTTGCCAGTCTGGCACTTTGGCCTTTCTAAATTTACTTTTTATTGGGTTCAAAATTACAATGTGTAATAAACAGGCTCCACCTAGAAAACTTCCCGTTAAACCAAACCAAATCAAAAGTACCCAATATAGTTGATTATAATGGGTTGTAAGACAGTAGTTAAAAAAAGTTGTTTAAAATTTTTTCATTTAGCTCCCATCCCGCAACGTGCGATAAGGAACTTTGATCCAACAACATTATACGGGTTACGGGTCGGGAATAGCAAATAATATCAAACATTTCTAAATGAAAATGGCTTTATTTTTTTTCAAAATATTCCCCTTGATGATAAATATACTTTTGCATTCGTTCAAACCATTTATCATAGCAGTCTTTCCATTCCTCTTAATATACCTCCAAAACATGGTCTTAGAACGCTTAAACTGCTCCTTTGCCGATTTTTGATTGTCAAATTATGTGGGATCAAACGCGAACCAATCTTGTTTACAACCAAATGTTCATGCAAAATCGAATGTATTGAAGTGGAGTTAATGTGCAAGGATATGTCACATGACGATCTTGGGTTATCAGTTCACGCACTGCATTGATGTTTTGTGGTAGAACGACCGAAGTTGGACGACCTTCACGAAATTCATTCTGGAGCGAATGGCGTCCTAGAGTGAACTCTTGCTACCAGCGATTTACAGAGGTTTTTGATGGTGATGATGGCGTGAAAATTTTCACGGGTTAATTAAATTTTTTGACCTAGATGAATTTTTCAGCACACTGTCAATAGAAAAAATAATGCTCGTACGTGAAATCTTACTTTGTATGTTTATGCTAACACAAAATTTAGACTTTCCAATGGAAGTTCTAGTTTGCATCTGGGAACACTAGTATTACTAGTTCTCGTACAAACAAACGAAAACGTTTGAAAATTTTGAGTAGAAGGTTGTTGAAAAAATGCAAACAGAAAAATTATAAAAACATGAATTTATCAATTATTGAAATTTTAGATTAATAATTGTTATCATGAATATTGGTTAATCAAAATGAAGATTAATCGATTAATTGTGAAGATGATTAACAAATTATTCGATTACTCAGGGTGTCAATTAATCCGGTGGCCTGATTAATCAATTAAACGCACAGTTTGTACTTTTTGCCAGGTAAATTACGTTGCGGACAGGTATTTTTCCTTTTTTAGCAAGTATGAACGATAAAATACTGTTCGGAACCGGTGTAAAACTGTAGGTCCCAATCAGTGAGTATAAAACCAGTACGCGCACATCTCACTCGTTGCGAGGATGTCTCCCTAATCCCTAAATGTGATGTACCGGGAAACTACTATGAATGTTCAATGCACATTTGGTATTTATACAATATTTGTCTCTTTAAGCAATCGTAGAAATATGACAAAATTAATGTTACTAATATAACAAAACGGTCTGTTTTATAGAACTCAGAAGTATTGCATATTTTTAGGAGTGGTTAGAATAAGTTGTTTGTTACATACTTTTGAGGCATAAAATAGTGGCAAATTGATTGTCTTTTTGGTCCCGAAATTACTTTAATTTTTTTTTTATAAGAATTCGCATAGCAGAGTAGGGACGGTCCGTCCACATGGCTCTTTAAAGATCCTATTAAGTCTTCAAACAAGTTCATGATTTATTGAATATTTTACACAAAATGATCTGATTCCATTACGCATCAAGGGTAAATTTAAAAAAATAAAACCACTTTATATAATTAAGTTTATATTTTAAATCGAGTTTTATATTCGCCTTCCCATACATTTAAACCATCTAAATATATAAATTTTAAAAAATAAATCTAAATCAATAAAAGCCATAAATTTGGTCCTACCCCTTTTGGGCAAAATAAAAACCAACTTTATTTTATTAAAATTTTTACAACAAATAAAATATATCTAATGGCAGAAAATACAGACAGAAGTATTCTTTAAACACACCATTAAGCATTTTTCAACATATGTTCACGCCCCAACAGCATCGTCATAATCGTCATCTAACCACATAACATCTGTAGAAAACAGAAAATAAAACCTTTTATTTACAAAAAGAAAAAAATATTACATTTTCTTGATCCTCTAGCCAGGACACATACAAATGTACATGCACTCTGTAATATTACAATATGATTACATTACACATTTTCATTTCATTTTGTTTGGTCTCTTCCTTTCTTCTATTTGATATTTTTATAGCTTTTGCCGCACCTGACACATCTCTCGATTGCCGATATGAATATTCTGCCAGTTGGTTTGCTGAATCCCTTTAAGCATCTGCGTTATTTGAATATTTCCGGTAATCATTTGGATGTCATGTCCTTGCAAGTCATTGAGCCCTGTCAGGAGTTGGAGGTAAGTGTAACCACCATAAAATACGAGTATGAATAATCATGAAGATAAAGAGCTGAAACGGTAGGGTGTCCGGGAGAGAATCTATATTTGCAAAGCACTCAGTAATAGATTGAGAAAACGAGCGAGAAAACAATAAAATGCAATCATAAAATACTTTTATAACGCTGGCATGTTCCATCCAATCACCAGACAGACACATTGGATGGAGCTAGTGTACTGGTTGTTGGCTTTGTTAGTCATTAAGCAAAGCTCTTTTACAAAATATTAACGGAGATATGTATATGAAGAAGAATATACGGTCTCTGGAACATTCAAAAGATTTAAAGGAAAACGATTTCCAATTTCCTTATAAACTCATCTGGCCAAAGTTGAGTGTAAAGAAGTAACACTTAGTATTTGTAAACGTTCGTAAAAGCCAATAAATAATAAAAACCTTGAAAAAGTCATTAAACAATACGTTAAAGTACAAAAAGAAATAGAAATGAATCTAAAAGAGGACGAAAATTGCTGATAAGGATTAATGGATATAAAAACTACATGAGGTGTCAGGGGACAGCCGGTCGTTATATATTATGTACTAGTTAGTTCCAACACACATAAGGCGTCTGTTGAAAAATACGATCATTTAAATGGATTTTTAAGAAAGATACTTTTTGTAAAAGAAATTATAAAATTTTTAAGAAAAATTCTTTGTTTATGGAATGTATTTTTTTTTTCAAAAAGTATATTTCAAGGTCCTTTTTGTAAGAATATGTATTATATATTCCCAAAAAATTACTTTTTTAAAGAAAGGTACTTCTTTTATTGAAATCTAATCGTTTTTTTAAGAAAATTTACTATTTTTAAGAAGAAGTACTTTCTGCAAGATACTATAAGAGTATGAATTTCTTTAACAAAGAAATAATTTTTTTAAGAACAGGTACTCTTTAAAGAAGTCGTACTCTTTTTAGGAAAATATTACTTTTTTAAGAAAATGTACTTATTTTCAGGAAGGCTACTTATCGCAAGAAAAGAAAGGAGAATGCACTATTTTATTTCTAAGAAACTGTACTTTTAAGAAAGTGAATTTTTATAAGAAAATTAACTTTTGTTGCGAATTTTTTGAAGAAAATGTTATTTTTTTACGAAATGGGAATTGTTTTAGAATTGGTAATTTTTTCAAGAGTAGGTACATTTTTAAGAGTAGGTACTTATCTCACGAAAAGTTAAAATGTATTCTTTAAGGAAAAATGTATTTTTTTAAGAAATGACAATTTGTTGTAACAAAATGTACCTTTTTAGAAAATGTACTTATATTAAAAAAATATGTTTTTTAAAAAAATTTACTTTTTGTAAGAAAATTTACTCTTTTTAAGCAAAGATACTTTTTTAAAAGAAGGTATGTTTTTAAGAAAATTTACTTTGTTTAAGAATATAAATACATATTTTTTTTTTGAGAAAATTTACTTTTTTTTAAGAAAAGGCACTTATTTAAGAAAGTTTTTGTTTTTAAATTTCTTTCACTTTGGCTTTTCTAAATTTACTTCTATTGGGTTCAAAACTACAATATATAATAAATATTAGTGACAGGCTCCACCTAGAGAATTTCCCATTGAACAAGAAATTCCCCAACATATGTTAGTCTAGACACAAACCAAAGCAAAAGTACCCAATGTAGTTGATATTACTTGGATGTAGCATAATAGGGTTAAAAAAGAGTTGTCTAATTTTATTAGTCCGCATTCGCATTTTTAGTCCCCATTCCGCAAAGTGCGACAAGGAACTTTGTTCCAACAATTAAATTTATAAAAACTCAGCTTAAATTAAATCTTTTGAACTAGTTTTCCGATGGCACTCATATTGGCACCGCAAATTTGTTATGTTCAGAGCAAAGTTTACACGTACGGAGCTCCAGACACATTTTCATACTATGTCCGGCAGATGGCATATTTCTTTGTTACTATCACTCAAATGTAACTGCATAGCAAACAGATGAAAGTCCCAGCTAGTAAATAATTATATGCTAGTAATTAAGCTGATAGCTAATAAACTCTGAGATCTGTCGACCATTTTCTTTAAATTTTAGCACAATAATAAGTTGTGCTCGACGTCAGTATTGCTTTGATCCTAGACCCTGAAGATGCGAGTCGAGGAATCGCGAAATGGCGAATCCTTAAAAATAAAAACATAATTAAATAAAACAATATTGACCTCTAGCTGAACCTACTGTGCTTTTAAAATTGTTAAATTAATAAGATTTATGGTCGGTCTGCATAAGCAACCACTTTACACTCTTCAAATGTCAGTTTCCATGTACTTGGAGTCCTAGTTCATTGCAAAAAGGAATTCATTAAAACCATGACATGAAAGTAATGAGCAAATTCCATATTGTTTTTATAAAATCCAAGATAATTAACCCAAATTCGACGGTTAGACTAAAGAAATCGAAACGATCTTAAAATACAAAATATAAGGAGCAAGATATTTTGTTTGTGTAACCGCAATATAACAATTAAACTCACAAAAATACCAGCAATGAAAATTGTCGATGGCAGTTGCTGCTCTTTGTGGCTGTTGCCGCTCCAAGTGGCATTTGCTGCTGTTGGTGGCAAATCGAAATAAAAATGGTGATTAACAAGCCAATACAGATCCCACAATTGACTTCAGTCTGAGGAAGCAGTGCCACAAAGCCGATACCAACACCAACAGAAGTAGTCACTACTGGCAAATATTCTTATACAATTCTGCATTCGAATGTATAGTTTTATATAACAGCAACAAAATGGGTCACGGAGGGCAACATCGGAGATTTGTGAATACTTGTGTACTTCAAGCATCCACAAAATGTATTGCTGTAACCACAAAGACATACGTATAGTTATTTTGGTTGAAGCAAAATGTTACCCAGCGTGGAAAACGCATGCCTTGAAACGCCTTCCGAAAGGCCTGTATTTGCCGTCCATGTCCCTGCCTCACCGCCTTCCATCTTCATTTCTAAATAGCTCAAGGTGAGACAGGAGATCACGTTCGTGTCTTGTGATGGATCAATTTTTAATCCGCGGTTACGAAACGGTAAAAAAAAATCCAATGAGTGTTCGAACTCACGGGCGATGTGTTAACACCTTTTTGCTACACGGTACCTGTTCGATTTCTATGAACACATTCGTAAATGTTACATTGGAAAATAAAAAACAGCGTTCAATCATATGATGACGTTACAGTTAAATAATATTAATACTTAAAATTATTTAAAAACCCAGTGCAAGCACATGTGTCATTATTTTCTTGCTCAATACTTTTTGTTTTATTCCCACAAAAGTCAAAGAATGCAAAGCAACAGACACTTGTATATACATACATACATTGTTATATTCATACACACGCTTCACAAGTTCACAAAATTGTCGTTGCTCTCTTGCTATCTCATTTTAATATACGTATAATACGTCATTACTCTCTTTGCTCTGAGAGTGCTCCGCACCCACATTACATTTTATTGGACTTACCTTTCACTATAATAAAAAAACAACAACACCAACAACAACAACTACTACTACTGATATGTTGGTGATTTATTTGTGCTTGCTGTGTCGCGGAGTGTTTGTGTTGCTGGTGGGTGTAGGGGGGTACCTAAAATAAAAACAACCAAACACACAACATCACACATACTTTGTCCGAAGTAGCTGACGTATACGTGTGTCACATAACCACATGTTTGCCATACCAACAGCAACGAAACAGCCAAACACACAACATCACACATACTTTGTACGAAGTAGCTGACGTATTAGTATGTCACCATAACGTCGACTGCGATGGTTTTAGCAGCAGCATAAAATCTGGTTTTAGCAGATTTTGACTTTGATAGATTTAGTCCCTATACGCCGCTATAGATGTTAATACATCAAAAAAAAAACTCCCTTGGATTGCTATCGAACATCGTCAAACACCCCGTTTGAGGTGGTAACACCGCTGCGTTTATCGGCGACTGTGAGTAATCGCGGCACCCATAGTGCATATAGCTGTTTCATGCAAAATGTGATGTACCCGCTCAGTTGAGACGCCTACAACCTCAGCAACCTCACTCACTTTCATTCTCCATTCGTGGAATAGCATTCCACAGATTTCATCAATGATTTCTGTCATGACGACATATTTTTTGTGCTGGTTCAGTGTCACTTGTGCTGGTTCGGAATTCAGTAAATCTGTTTCCAACTATTCAAATCGATGGTACAGGGTTGTGATAGTAGCCACAACATATGGTGGAATTGGACATCACTCTGTTCCATTCTGGTATAAGTCTGGAACACCTTAAAAAAATAATGTTCGTTTACAAAATCATCGTAGATTTTAATGTTATATGTACGGATTCTTAGGAGAAAGCTCGCCCCAAACTAATGCAGCTGCTGTGCGGGCATTAAGTCGTACCTAAACTTCCATGTAATTTGCTGCAACATTCAATGGGTATTTTGGGCGACCCGATTTACGGACAACAGCAGCATCATTGCATTGGAGGGTATTACTTTACTTTTATTGACTATTTTACAACCTCATGAGGTGAGATGTCGTACACATGTTAATTAAACCAACAAATAAACAAATTAAACAATGTTTAACATGTTTCTCCAACTTGCTCTATCCTTTACCTTCTCTCGCCAATTTGGTAACACCAACGATACGGAGGAATTCTTCGGCATTGTCTTTCCATCGGAGTCTTGGTCGCCCCCTTTTCCCGCCTCCTGTTTACCCACCTTATACTGGTCCATGTACTGGGGGGAGTGCCGCCAAACTCCTGCTTAAATTCCCTTTGGACGGAAATGAAGGACTGCAAGGCATGGTACCGATGCACCATCGAAATCCTATTTTCGGTATCCCAAGCATTCATTTTAATAAACCTAAATAGTAACCTGCAAAATAAAAACAAATAGGCCGATTACTCACACAGGAATAAAATTATTACGTTTTGTTTTTGTAGCACGATTCGTGCGCCACCCTTATAAATAAATACCTAATTTCCCAGTATATCCCTTGAAGGGATAGGGAGAGCTTCTCACAATCAGTGAGCTGTGTGGTTTTTAGTTTTACACTTAGTGATTGGGACCTAAAGTTTTACATCGGTTCCCAGCGGCATTTTGGGAAGTTTTCGTGGCTATGTACTCGATACTGTCGCCGTTACTAAGCGAGGTGTAATATAAGGTAGTCAGAGCAGGGATCGAACCAACTTTCTCATGTACAAGAATCACCACACTAACTATTGCACCACCGACGGAAAACTGCAATGAGATTTTTTTTGTGTGTAAAAATGCTCGAAAACTATCACTAACATCCAAACACAAGTAACCGAAAATTAAAGTTGAACATTCAGAGAGTGAAAAATATTTTACGAAATATTTTTACATATGAATACTTACTTACTTATTCGGTATCGGTCAAGCGCGGGGGTCAGGGACCTTACAAAACGAAGATAACATACTTCGCCAACCAGTTCGATCTTTTGGTTTATTTCTCCATTAGGCTTGGTACACTTGGTACGCTGGGATTCGCCAGCCTGATCCCTCGAGCGGAGTCTTGGTCTTCCAATTTTTCGTCTTCCAAATTTCGAATTTTTTTCATTGTATCCCACCTTGATGGGGGGTAAGATTGAATAGATGGCATAACTTCTAGGAGTCAAAAACATCAAAACGTAAAAACAAATAGAAATATATTTGTGATACCTGGGGTTTAAACTTTGACAAATGCTTAAAAAATGGAGAACTGATACTGTGTGTTATCCAGAAAACCCTTCTATTTTGTCTACCAGCATACGACATAGTACCAGGTGTTTATAAAGTAATGAAGATGGAGTAAGCATCAGATATTTTAGAAGTCCGGCGGAATCTCTGCTACGATGCCTCAACAAGTTGGTAAGTATTGGCATAGAGTGACTAGCAAAATTTAAATTTTAAAAAAAATGTATTTGTATATTTTAAATATTTGATTAAAAACAAAAAATAAATATAATTAACTAAATCTATTTTATATTTTAATTTCTATTACGAGAAGTTCGTTTTGCAAGCTTTCAAGGTCTGCTACATTTTTGTAAGTGCAAAATGCTTGGCTTTTCGTTCGATTAATAGATAGTTCAGAAAAGCACGCTCATTATTAGCATGACTAGTTTCGAACTCCGTGACAAGTTCATCATCAGATGACTATTCACTGTGGCTGAATTGGTAACACTGGATAGATCATCAATCGTATATATATCAATTTTATATGTAATTTAGATATGTGAATTGGTATCGGTCGAAACCCTTTCAGCACCAACTCAATCTGAAAACCAATTATTCCAACAATAACAGAAGGCTTTTTCCATCTCTGTTATCTTTTCGTCCACATTCTCTCGGGGCCGCAGCTATTTTGAGTTTATCTATAACGCACAGTTGAATTTCTGTGCGAGATCATTTTTCGAATGACCGGGCTATTTTACAGCATGTTTACAATATGTTTGCAAACCGGGCTAGTTGTAAATTGCTTTGACCGAATGTTTTGGGTCGTTGTTATGCTGTAAATTCAATCTTTCAGTAGGAAGACCAGTTTTTTCATTAGCAGCTGATAAATTATTTTGCAGAAGTGAAAGACATTTTTCTTCTTTCATAACGCCTTCAATTTTAACCAGAGGCCCAACTCCATTCATCATAATACATCAACATATCATTATGGATCAACCACTGTTTTTCTTGGTTTGTGTTACTGCACTCGGGGGTAGAATTTTGATCTTTTGTCCAGTACTAAGCTCGGCAGTCAGACTCAAATCGATTTTTTTAGTCCCATCATATCATAAATATAACCTTAAATACAAGGTGTAATTTATTGAAGACTATAGAATTTGATTCTTTACCTTCATCCGGTCAGCCTCAGTTCAATTTTCGTAGACCTAGGCAAATTCTCTACGAAGCTTTGTTTTCTTTTGTGATGGAAATGGGTTATTTTTCTTAACTGCTCCTTAAGACCCAATCTTTTGAGACTTCGAAGACCTGTTCATTTGCTGGCGTCAATATTTATGGTTTTAAGTGCCGCAGCAGGGGTACTTGCATTGTCACTTGCCACTGATTTTGCCAAATGACAACATGTGCTGTCGCTAATCTCTCTGGGGCACCCGAAGCTATTGAAGTTTAACGGGCTTATTCATAAACAGTTTCTAGAAGTTTTGAGAAACAATTTACCATACTAAAATCGTCTCTCAAACTTGTCATAACTTTTTATGAATAAGGCTGTCTACATTTTTCTTCCATTGTATTCCCTGGATCGTCATAGAACTTACATTAAATTTTCTTGGAAGTTTCCGAACAGAATTATTATTTGTTAATAATTTCATTATTTCCAATACTTTAGATGCTTCCATTTTTGATTAGCACGTTGACAATAGTGAGCAACTGAAAACATAACAGTAGATTTATGAGCTAACTCATGGTTACATTTGAGTTTCTGGATCTTTAAAGCGTTGAAGAGAGTGCAATATTGTAACATTGAACAGAGTGCGTTATTGTAACATTAAGGTTTGTTTACATTTTACGCAGTTTTAAATTGACCCGTACGCCCTTTTAAATACACTTAAATATATAATTGTTGTACATTTAAGTGTACATTATGAAAGAGACCAAATCAAAGAAAAATTCAAAAAGTGTTTTATTTCTAAGGTTAAACGCTGCTAAAAATTAAAGTTTTAATCGTCCATTATGGGAAACCTGTTACATTTTGGCTCGTCACTCCATATTGACACTGTCACGAACACTGGAAAGAGGCCTCTTTTTTGTAACGCCTTCACAATTTTTCCATTGCGCATTCATTAGAGTGGGAGTGTGCATGAAAGAAGATATATGTATATTATGAGGGTTATAGACGCCTTTTATATCATATTCATTCATCTGATGTCTTCTTGTAGCAGGAGTTACATTGCTGAATGAACAAACGAACAACTGCTGTAAGCACTATTATTT
This sequence comes from Phaonia tiefii, assembly GCA_963931995.1. Lineage (NCBI taxonomy): Eukaryota > Metazoa > Arthropoda > Insecta > Diptera > Muscidae > Phaonia > Phaonia tiefii. The sequence continues at coordinate 310,340,822 of OZ008368.1, read as the reverse complement.
CCTCTTGGCACTACTGATATTCTGCAAGAGATAAACACTATCCCACAAAAATGTTGACAAATTATTTAAACTGGATTTTTTTAAATGTCTCCTAACAAAATACGAGGGCGGAGAAATAAGTCCAGTTTTTTGCAAAAAAAAATATTTTTCAACATCATCTCCTTTTAGCTCAATACACTTAGTGCAACGTTTCTCCAATTTTTGTATCCCTTCCAAAAAATAGGATTTTTCGAGGTCCATAAAATAGGCATTTGTTTGATCTATAATTTCAGTGGTGGGGATAAATCTCTTTCCATCTTTAGGTTTGGAAATAGGAAATAGTCACTGGGGGCTATATCCGGAGAATATGGCGGACGAGACACCAACTCGTAGTGCAATTCATGGAATTTCGCCATTACGACTACACACGTGTGCACCCGTACGTTTATGTTCAATTGAGAGCAAATGCGGCACCCATCTTGAAGGCAGCTTTCTTAAGCCCCTGATCATTTAAAATCGAAACCAAACTGCCATCTGATATGCGTATGACATCAACAATCTCACGCACTTTTATTCTTCGATCGGCCAACACCACATCGTGTATTTTTTCGACATTTTCGGGTGTATTGGCCTCAATTGCCCGTCCAGAACATTTAACGTCATTTGTACTTGTGCGACCACAACGAAAGTCAGTAAATCACTTTTTTACCACTGAAACCGATGGTGCAGAGTCCCCATAGTATTTATCAAGCTTTTTCTTGGTCTGATTGACGGTTTTTCACTTTTTTCCATTTTTTAAAAAAATTAACGAGGTTGTATGTTGTGAACAGCTGGTAAACGCAAAGCAAATGACAGAACGTGCTCAAAATTTGACAGTAGTCTATTAATAGGTGATACTTGATGGGAACGGTGTTGTATTTCATATAACTACGAGGGAAGTTCGAAAAGTCGCGGACATATTGATCCGCCCTAAATATTTATTTCGAATAAAATTTGTACCCAATACAATTATTAATTTGATTCAAAGAAAAATTTAAACTAAGTGTATAACCACAATCAGGGCGATATCGTTTGCGCCAATTAAAAAAATACGTCGTCGATAAATACAATCCCTTGTCGTCAAAATTTGTGACGCTTGTTTACTTTTAAATTTTTGATCACTAACACACACAAACTATTATTTTCTACAGGCCGGAAGCACAAAAAAGCATAAACTGTTCTTTTTTACCGTATAGGATATGAATTTACAATGCCTGTGCACATTTCGTTAAGAAATTTGAAATAATTTAATCTTAGTTGTCAGAAAAATGGAAAAACGTTTTCCAACACATAATAATTTTTGAATTAATCTGGCAACAATCTCAGGGGAAATAAAAAGAATTCTAATTTTTTCGTCTACGCCAGAAGCATCGTCAAACTCCAGCTCTTGTTCTCCTTCTAACATGTCTTCAGTTAAAGTTAATAGGGATTATTTTCGTAGAATATAAAAATGCTCTATTTCAAAGTTTAAAGGGTCCTTTGCGTCCGTTGCTCAAAAAGTGCCCAAAATTTACACTAAAATGACCGCCTATGAATTTAGAATGTTCTACGAATTTATTCCATTATGTCGTTAGAGACAAAAATTCTCTATATTTATTTCCAGACGTCTTGTTTTTAACGTAGAATACGTTATACGGTAAGGTAGGGGTGTTGATCTGGAGCACAAAATTTTGAGAAAATGTTTGTCAACTTTCACCCACTTTTACTTAAATATTAAAACATATTTTAGCAAATTTTTATATGTTACTCAGTTTTGGTAATATGTTTTGTTTCGAATTACATTAAAAAAATTATATGTCTATATATAAAAGTTTTATGTAGTTAAGGAAATAAATATTTAAGAGCATGATATTTTAGACTTTTTTTGTACATGCCGCTGTTGTTGTTGGTTTGTAAATGCCGCTGTTGTTTTTGTTGTTGTGAAATCAAATGATTTTGGCTTTGCTGTGCTTTGTGTGTACATTTCGTTTTGTTGGATCGGTCGGTTATTAGTTCGTTTGGAGGGGAACATAAAATGAAGGGAGGGGAGCGTGGACACTTGTGTGTGCTGGAAAGTTTACAGATCTTTGCTGTCGTTTGTTTACTTCTGCGAGCAGCGTGTAAATGTGTGTGTATGTACATTAATACAAAGGATTGACGATGTATACGCCCACTATATCAATGGGGTTTTTCCTTAACACATTTCTGTGAATACATTGGGAAGTAGTTGGAAAGCAGCTAATCTATTGTGCTGCCATATCATAAAATGTATTGCTGTAGCTGTACTTCAAATGAAGATGTCGCTATAATGTGATACGTTAAACTAGATATAGTTTCATCCTTAAACATATCGCTGCATCTCTTCAATAAACACGTAAGTGACATTTTGACGAAATTGATGTTCTTATTTTTTTTAACAAAAAAACACGTTTGCAACTTAGTTAGAGAGAGATCTTTATGACTTTGTGAGAAAAAAATTTTTTTAAGGACAATTCAAGAACCTCGTATCTCCAACTAATTTTATATGTTAATGCGCAAAACTCGTAAGTACAATAAAAATTTTTTAGCTAGAGTGAATAAATTTTTTAAATAAATATTTTCTGAGTATATGAACAAAGTTTACAATATTTAATTTAAAGTCTCACATTTTTAATTGATATTTATAATCAAAAATTGAAGTATTATTTAATTTATTTATCTTTTTTTTTATTTAATTTCAATATTTTAGAATTTTAATAACAGGGTCCTATTAGTTTAAATGATATGAAAAATATTCTTCGTGGTAAAGAGGGGAATGGTGAAATCTATTTTTCAATAGAATAAAATATTTAAGGGGGTGTTCTGGTCTGGAGGGCCTTTTTTAAATGTTTTTAAACACTCACAGAAAAAACTAAAGAAGCTTTTTTATTTTTAGTTCTGTTTTTTGTCTTTAAATGTTTAAAGGATTTAGAAAAAGGATTTAGCTTTCTTTTTCAAAGCTAAGCTCGTAAGCCTGAGCGCCTGCACAGCTTTGCCACTCCTAGATCCGACACTGTGATTACGATCACATCTCTCTTTCTCTCTTTTCACTGCCAGTACAGCATTTTACGGTACCTTCATTTTTCAAGGAAGTTGAGCAAAGAAAGAGAATTATTATCATTAAATACACCTAACACGGTACGCCTGAACTAAAATTAAATCAAATGTTCTTGCATATTGAATATTCTTCTGGATTTTGAATCAGTAGTGTTCCCTGATCATAAAAGTACAAAAAGTAAAAAAATCGGCGGAGGGCTTTTTGAAAAAAATGAGTTTGAATATTTCCGTACTAGAAATGTATAGAGATTCTCAAGAAAAAACCGACATTTTTTCCAAAAAATCAATTTCCGCCGATTTTTTTACTTTTTGTACTTTTATGATCAGGGAACACTACTAATTCAAAATCCGGACGAATATTCAATATGCAACAACATTTGATTTAATTTTAGTTCAGGCGCACCGTGCTAATGTTCAACTTGATTTTTTTTTTACGATGGTTGATAGTTTGCAGAGTATGAAATTCTTAAGTAAGCTCTATATTAAGTGCAAAATTAACGGTAAACTTAGTTTTTGGCTTCTGTTATATTTACGTCTTGCGCTGATTAAATTCTTTCTACCTAAACGTTTTTGCTAATTTGATCAGTTGTAAGTGGACATTGATCTAGTGACATCGTTTAAAAATTAAAAAGCTATATATATAAAAATACAATTTTGCTCATAAATTTCTTCATTGATCGAATAAGGTAACTTTTTACGACTTTTGTTATCTGAATATATCAAGTGCCTCAAATACGACAACTCTGGTATGTGTTTCAAACTAAATTATAAAATGGAATGGATTTTATCGCCACAGAGAAAACTAAAATATGACATTAAAAAAACAATACTCCCATTATATGAAAACCCACTGGAAATAAAGAAAAAAAAAATACAATGATTTGGAAACCTTAAAAAAAGTCATCCCTCAAGAGTACTGGGACTTTTTTGATAACTTAAAGTTTATTGAAGATAGCTAAGCATATTTTGAAGTTTTTTTCATAAAGCCAGATTTTTTGAAATGAACACAAAAAACACAAAAAAATCATTTTGTTTTGTTAAAGTTTTCCTTTATAATTAAGATTTTGTTTTTAAATTTTTTAATGGAGAATGATGTTCAGTTGTAAATTTGATTTGTGAAAAACAATGAAAATTGCGTTGGAATAAAAAAAAATGATCATGCTAAAAACTCGTAAGTACCAAAAAATGCAAAATTTTTTTAGAACCAAAAACACGTAAGTACAAAAACCCATCGTAATATGATATAAAGAACAAAATATATAACAAAATTATTTCAGTTTATTTAACAAACGTATAAGCTACAAAATTAATAAAGAAAAAGTGCGACGTCTATTGCAAAATCAAAAGATATTCAGTTTTTTATGTCCTTTGAAAAATTATGATTTGTGACATACGTGTTTATTGAAGAGATGCAGCGATATGGCATACAGTCTTCGAGCACACAAACTAAAAAATAAATTAATAAATCCTATTATCCTATTTTTCCTATCATAAGCCCATATTATCAAAAGTAACTTTCAAATAATCAAATTGATTTGCGTCTGTTATTTATCATTTATCCTTACTCTTTTAATTTAAAAACATATTTATCCTATTTTTCCTACCATAAGCTTATGTATATTATCAAAAGTAACTATCAAATAAATAAATTTATTTGCTTATGTTATTTATCATTTATTGTTATGTATGTTTTCTGTCTTATCGGATGGCGTATTCTACGTTAAACTTAATGGCCGTGTCTCTGACACAGCCTGCAGGAACAGTCCATGGCCGAAGGCCTCGGACAACTGTCTGCTGTATTTTTTTCTTTTTAGAAACAAGGTCAAGAAAACTGCACCAAAATAACCAGCAAAATATCCAAATGTTCTGTCAATTTTATGTGGAATAGGTTTTACTAGAGGATTTCGCAAACGGGAATCGTTCATCGTGAATTTGCATATATCCTTTTACTCCTTTTTTAAAAACTGCAATGTATAAATCTTAAAATTTAAATCTGAAATGGTTTATTTAGAATATACTATGTTCTACAAATATATTGTCAAACAAATATCATTCATTCCATGAGAAAACGCCACAAATCTGACCGAAGGTCTTCCGATTTTCTGCAAATTTTGCACGGAGAGACTCTATGGAGCCAAATATACATTTGCGTTTTTAGATTTTTAAAATTGTTAAAGATCGCGATTTTATTAGCGTTTTTCATTTTTCAAAAAGTTAAAAATATGGGAAAAGTAGTGAACTTTGAAGAGCCACATTTCCATCAGTGGACCGAATTTTTCAAAGATTTAAAAAGTTTCTGAAAGCTGTTTTTGTCTATTTTATGATTTGCAGTTTAAAAGTTACCACTATAAAAAAAAAAAAATTGTATGCAAATGCAGTTTTAAAGTGCATTTTGCAGTGCGTTTTCCCCCTTCGATTTAAAAAAAAAAAACATTTTTGTAAAATTTAGAATAGTATTTATTAAATAAATGTTTTCTTTTTCTGGGAAAAAGAATTTTTCTATTTTTAATGATTTTTCATCTCGCTCCAACTAATAGTTTGATTCGATCTTTGCTACTTTTGCTTGTCACAGAATTGTACACGCATATGTACAAATGTGTACATAGGTGTGTGTGTATACACGCTGAACACAATACATGATGAAATAGGGAAGAAGTATTTCATCATCCAATTCTAGTAGCATGTAGTTTCCTAGGAATAAGTATTTGACATCAAAAAGTAAGCCTACTTACAAAAAAATCAAAAGAAAAACAATTTTTTTTCTGTACATTAGAATTTTTTGCAAAGTGCATCCAAAAATAGCATTTATATTACAAGTAATTGCATTCGCATTATTCTCAATCAGCATTATTTTAGAAAAACACACTTTAAATGACAACAATACCTTACAGTAACTTTTTAAATAATAGTAATGCGACAAAATCTGTTTAAAATATAGCAATTCAAAGTTACATACCAAATAAGTTTCTTTCATATTTTGTACAAACATTTTCAAAATCCTAAAAAAAAATTAAATTTTTTTTTTATATGAAAAATCAAGTAAGTCTTTTTTTAAAAAATCATTACAAATAGTAAGCTGCCTTGTTCCAAAAAAAGATTACTTGTCTTTTTTATAAAAAATTCTGAATTTTGCAATGATGTTAAATTTTTTAAAATCATAGGGGGAAAAAGAAGTGGAAAATGCATTCAAAAAGTGCAGTTGCTATAAAAATGCATTTCTGAAATCAAGCCCTCATTTTTAGAGTACGGATTCTACAAATAGACAACCGAATCATTCAGAAACTTTTTAAATTTTTGAAATAGTCCATCTACTTAAAAAAATATAGCTCTCCAAACTTCACAACTTTTTTCATTTTTTTTGGTTTTTCAAAAATGAGTTTTTTAAATTTCAAATATCTGATAATGGGATTCTCTTAATGGCTCCATAAAGTCTCTCTGTTGTCAATATAAACAAAATCGGAGGATGTGAATTCAGAAAATCACGTATTTTCAACTTTCTTTCCTGGAACGAATGATATGTATATAAGTATATTGCTCAAGAAGTTTGTCTTTATTGTTTACACGTCCTGTATACCGTTTTCACAAAAATTCACGAAATTCCACAAAAAGTAAAAACAAAAATGGCATAAAACGTTTGGTAAAATATGGTCAAATTGATGAATTTATGAAAAAATTACATTTTTGAATTGTAAATTATTAATTGTTTCTTGAATATTGAATGTGGTTTGACGTCCAGCGTATGTCGAAACCAAAATAACTAATACTTGTAGAACGAAACTCCACACACCATGTTTACTTTGTATGATTGCAAATCATTTTTGATTTCAGTTATATGAGTTGCAATTCATTTTTCTAATTCATATGAATTAATTCAAAATCAATTCAATTCATATGAATTGGAAATGAATTACAATTCATTTCGCAAACTCATTTGAATTGGAATTGAATTCCAAGTCATTCTTGCCTAATTCATTTGAAATGATTCAAATTCCATGCAATTCTTTTTTTCAAAATTTTCAAAATTTTGCTAATTCAGTGAATGAATGATTCGCGAAATAATTCAAAAATGAACGATTCGTATAAAGCTCTGAATTGTGGAACATAATAAACAAACATCTCGTTCGAAAAGAAAAAATATTGATGCCGCCAATTCACATTAAACATAATAAAATTGAATAATTTAAATTTTAAGATTTAAATTTGTAAAAGAGGACTAAAAGGAGGTATACAAATTCAAGGTAAACGATCATCTAGTAAAATCTATTCCACAATAAATTGGCAGAACATTTGGATATTTTGGTGCAGTTTTCTTAACCTTGTTTCAAAAATGGACAAAAAGGACGTCTGGAAATATAGATACATATTTTTTACCTATCACGACCCATAATGAAATTTAATGAGCATTAAATTCGTGGAACATTTTAGTGTACATTTTTGGTACTTCTTGAACAAAAAACCAAACGGACCCTTTAAACTTTGAAATAGAACATTTGAATATTATACGAAAATAATCCTTATGAAATTTCACTGAAGACGTGTTAATTCAATATTTATACTCGATTTTTAAATTTATCTCGGACAGTATCGAATAAAATAATTCAAACTTGCCACGCCCATAGAAAAAAGTGTACGTACACAGCGGTCTAAATTTTTGGGGTTTAACTATACTAACCTATTGTGATTATTATTTGTCGTAGTAACCGTCCAACCCAAAGCAAAAACCTAAATTTTGTTGCATAGTGTAATTGATATTCTCAATGTCCTGAAAATATGCGTTTGTTTCAGTGAAAACCTCTTCATTCGACCCAAATCAATTACCCCGGAACTATTTCTTTAAGTTGTGGAAATAGAAACTTGTCAGTGGGGGTTAAACCTAGAGAATATGGTGGATGAGGTAGCAATTTGAAGCCCAGTTTACGAATGTTTGACATGCGCAGGTGCGATGCCATTCTGATTTCTGAAGTCACGATGTCTTTCGAGTGACCTGAACATTCGGTGTAACTTGTGCTGGTACGAACCTATAGTATGTAAATATTCCTTGGCTTCGGTGACGTTTGTTTACGCACAAAATAATGCTTGCACTTTGTTCCACTTTCGTCGAAAATCGTGAGTTTCTTTGCTTCCAACGGCTACACCGGATTATAGATGCAGATGTTAATCTACTGAAAAATGTTGTGGAACAAACGCAATGATGGGGAGACCACTTTTGGGAAAAAAGCAATATCCCTGATGGAATCGACGACGACGGGAAAACTCCTTATACCATCCCGAAATTGACAGCCATAAACGAAATTTCATCAGCGTCTTTCAGTGTAGAAGAAAATAAGCAAATTTTCTAAAAAAAATAACCTTTTCCTAAAAAGAGTACCACTTCTTTAAAAAGTACTTGTACTTAAAAAAGCAGTTCTTTGTTAAAAAAATGTATACACTTATGGCTTTTTCTTACTGAGTACCTTTTCTTAATATCAAACTCAGCTTTTAATAAAAAAAGTTCCTCTCTTTAAAAAAGGGCATTTTCGGGAAACAGAATAATACATATTCTTACAAAAAGGACCTTAATATGTACTTCTTTTTCAAACAAATACATTCTATAAAACAAAATCTTTAACATAGTTTATCATTTTACAAAATGTTTCTATTCTTAAAGATTCATTTAAATTATAGTATTTCTCAACGGGTGCCTTAGACGTGTTGGCACTACCTAGTACATAATATATAGCGAAAGGAACGTCGTTCCAACCGGGTGTCCACTGACACCTCATGCATTCTTTTTTAATATAATACCTTTTGGTATCATTGAATTACAACGACTTAATCAAAATTATAAGATTATATATAAACACCCACCAGTTTCTAACGAATTTCGTTATACAGTGTAGATGATTTACAATATAAACACATGTCTACGATCTGCCATTGGCGTCTGGTTCTAGGGTATGCCATGTTTTGTATGCTCCTCGACGTCTATAGGAAAAGCTGACGTTTTCTCTTTCGATTATTGCAATTTTTTCCTTTTCACTCTGGTCCAATTTTAGTCGCTTTGTAAATCACACATATACATTTACACAAATATGTATGGATATGTATATGTATATATGTATGTATTTATAAATATAGTTTGCCAAAAGACGTATTGTTATTTGCAACTGACCAACAAATACAAAATGAAATATATCCCGCAGCCGCTCACCCTCGCAAAGCATTAAAAAAGAAGTTATCACAGACAGACCACATGTTTTATAGCAAAAACTACATCAACAACATATGCAATTTCATTTCTGTTTGCACATGTGTGAGTGAGATGTTGCTTGCATGTAAGTGTGTTGGTGTGTGTTTGTTTCCTCCAGTGTGTCTGTGTGCCAGAGTGCGGGTTTGATTGTATATTTGCAGACAGTTTTACAAATAATGTTGACAATTGGTTAAGTTTTACTTTTTGTGTAGTTTTTTTTTCTTTACTCTGCTCATTCGTTTTATGTTACATACGCTTTTGGCCACAGCTAACTCTCTCGAAAAGCATATTTCAAAAGTTGAAAATCAATTTCAAAAGAAGAAAACGAAACGATGGAGAAAAATTAAATTAAATTCTAAATCTCGATTTATTTGTTCACGGAATCCGTGCCAGCATTTGTGGATAATATCATTTGGAAATTTAAGAAAGAAGAAAAAGATTTGGAAATACATGGGATATAAGGAATAACATGAAAAAGGAAAAAAACTAAAATTAAATTGTGTCATAAGTGGCCGTCGGTGATGCAATGGGTATTGTGCGCGCCTCTTGAACATGCGATCCTGGGTTCGACCCATGCTACGACTGCCTTATTCTTCTTTCGGCGGGGGTCAACTCGCATAGTAACGGCGATGCTATCGAGTACTTATCCATGAAATAGCTTCTGAACCTGTGGAAAACTGTAATTCCCAATCAGTGACTATAAAACTAGAAAACGCACAGGTCACTGGTTGTCAACAGCTCTCCCCAATTCTTTCTTTTCACCATTTATTTATTTGTGCAAGTTTGACCAATTGAGGAAGAGCTTGTTTTACACTGTGTGTAATTTTTTAAGTCATGGAAATATAAACAAATACGGACACTACTACGTGATAAAATAAACCCAAAAACAAGACCCGTGTCCTCCAGTTTTGGCCAAAGACATGCATTTTTTTTATGGGCCTGACAAATTTTGGGCCTCGGTGTCATATTTGCAAAACAGTGATCATTTTGTCAGGCTCATATCTTGCAAATCGTTCGGAATTTTGATTTAGTCTCTGCGGGAAAGTTATAGCTCTTATCATAGAAAACAAAAATTGTTAACATATGAAATCAAAAAAAACTTCATCTTCAAGATCAAAATCGCAAAAAAAGATTTTTTACCTTTTTTCCCCTGTTCGCGTCCATAGGTAGTAAACCGTTCAAAATTCAAGGAAACAATCAACTACAAAATGTACCTAAGATTTCAGGGAGCAACTTTCTAGAACATATGAACTTCCTAGGAATAACGCTTAACACAGTTTAGGTAGCGCTTAGGTAGCGTTTAGGTAGCCGCAAAAGTGAAAAATTTCCCGAAATTTTTTTAATTTCACTGTGTGTAATTTTTTAAGTCACGGAAATATGACCACATACGGACACTACTACGTGATAAAAGACCAATAAAAAAGACCCGTGTCTCCCAGTTTTGCCCAAAGTCATTCACCTTTTTTTATGGGTCCCAAAGATTTGGGGCCTTTGTGTCATTTTTGTTAAAAAGTGATCAAAATGATCACATTTTTCCAAAAATTACACTGAGCCCCCATACCTCATAAAAAATTACAGCAGACAGTTGTCCGAGGCCTTCGGCCACGGACTGTCCCTGCAGGCTGTGTCAGAGACACGGCCATTAAGTTTAACGTAGAATACGCCATCCGATAAGACAGAAAACATATATAACAATAAATTCATTTGCTTATATTATTTATTGTTATATATGTTTTCTGTCTTATCGGATGGCGTATTCTACGTTAAATTTAATGGCCGTGTCTCTGACACAGCCTGCAGGGACTGTCCGTGGCCGAAGGCCTCGGACAACTGTCTGCTGTAATTTTTATATTTACCAACGGCATTTGATTCAAGTCCGTTTAAAAAAAAATATTATTTTCAATTTTTTTAAACTTAATTTAGTTTATGTATTTTAATTAATATTTTTATTGAAATAAGTTCTGCGAATGTTGAGAGGGCGGCCCTAATATTAAAAAAGGTTTACCTTATCGAGTCTTCGCATTAGCATTCGAGCGTTGTGTGAAAGCTTTACGCTTTACAATTCAAAATTAATGTTACAACAGCTTTATTGAAGCTTTCGCAAAAAAGCTTTATTACGTTAGCTTACTGTTTGTTTCACTTTTTACTAGATACATGTTGCCAAGCAACATTAGCTTGCTGTTCGTTTCACTTTTTACTAGATACATGTTCCTAAGCAATGTCGAGCAACCAAAAACACTCAACCAAACACCACATATATGTTTGAGTGTATGTGTTTAAACAATTTTCATTTGAGAAATTAAAATACTAGAAATATATCAACCAATATGAAATGTATATCAAACGAAAGATAACATCTGCATTTACCTACAAAAAAAATTTTAAAAAAATTCATCTAGCCGTTTCCTCAAATTCTATGAAATAAAGATTACAACAATAAAAACCTGACATGACTCCTCATACCATAAGGTAAGACATATTCTACGTCAAAAATGCATGACTTTGGGCAAAACTGGGAGACACGGGTCTTCTTTTCGCTCTTTTATCACATATTGTAATATTTGTTCGTGTTGCTCTGTGTTATATTCGTACTAAGAACAAATATAGCTAATTCAACTGATCGTTTCATTAAACATCCTTCGGTCCTATAAAAAAAAAATAACAATTAACTAAAAAGTCAGACTAAAAATGTTATTCACTAATTTAAAAGGCAACACCATACGTATAATTGATATTAGTTCAGATTATATATCGCGCATGATTTATATACAAATAAATGCGAAGATAAGTCATACGCATTAAGTATAAACTAAACTAAGTATAAACTAAACTAAGTAGAACCTAAACATTTGTCAACAACTATTTTAAACAAAACAATTTGGATGAACGTTTGTAGTTATGCCATAGTGCATTTTCATTTATTACTCTTCTTATATCTCCTATTTGCAGTTTTTGGACTTATCACGGAATCAACTACACGGCATTAATGAGGAGCTCGTTTTGCGTATTCAGGCGATACGTAATGTTCGATTGGATAACAACCCGCTTATCTGTGATGAGTGTCACATGGGCAAATTAATTGATGTCGTCAGGCAGGTAAGTGCATTGAATAGCAATAATAGCTAAACGACTACAGAACACAATCACTTAAGCCACTTATTTTGCAAAGTTCCATGCTATAACTCAGATTATACTTTATACCCAAAAAATCCTTAAGATTATTGCATCTCCTAAAATCCTTCTCTCTATTTCGCAACATTTTGAAATTAAATTAAATTACGACTCATTCATTTTTAGCTGCATTATTGTGCACCTGAAATGCATTCATGGTGCAGATTATGCTGCACCTTTTCTGCCACTCCATAACAAATCTGCATAAAAAATTGTATGCAAATTATGTATTGTGTTGTTGCTGGAACTTACGAGATAAAAACTGTTATTTGTCATAGTTTTTTCTAGTTTTTTTTTTTATTGTTGCATGGATGTTATCTATTATTAGTTCTGTCTTTTCTGTTTCCTGGTCTTTCATATTTTAGTTGTATTTTTCAGTTTTTCTCTATTCAAGTTGTTTTATGATTTACAATTTGTTATTTTTATTGTATCTTTGTTATTTTCTTGCCATTTCTCATTCTTCCGGTGTTGTTGTTTGTTTTCTTCGTTTTGTAGCTGCAATGGAAATGGGAAACATATCCGATTTGCTTTTTACCCAAAACTTTAAGGGGCGCAGAGATAACAGACCTAGATGCAAATGGCTTGGATGCATGTTTGGAGTATATTACGGATGAGGAGCAGAATGCGGCGAGTACATCGCACAATTTTCTTGAAGCAGGTAGGTGTTGAAGTTGGGCAGCTGGGCGGGTTTTCGAAATTGAGAAAAGTTGTAAATATCGTAGAGTGAAAATTAAATTTAAATCCTATTATAATTCTGTAAGCAATAAAAAAATCATTACTAATTTTATTACAGGGCAAGACAAGGTCAGCCAGGTTTTATTATGCATTTAATTACAGTTTAATAAAATTACTATTATAATAATGCTAATTAGTTAAAAATAATTAAATTGATTAGTAATTAAAATAAGCTCACATTTGCGTACAATACGTTTGATTGATTATAATAAACACCGCTGACGTATTTCTAAGGTATTTTAAACTGAAGCCAGATATTTGACGACACAGTTCAAAGACTATTATAAGTATTTAGAGCGCAAGAAAACATTTCGAGCAAAGAAATATAAAACTTCATGGAAATGTGTATTAGGGTGGTTTTGGTTTGGGCCTATGATGCCGTCATGCCAAAAACCGCATCAAACAGTCAGTCATTGTGGATGCAGCGTGTGGATTTTCCTAGCAACAGTTGCGATAATTTTGCTTCCTAACGTAGGCCTCGAAGTGAAGATACATCATCGGAAAATATGATTTTTCGGAACAAATGTAACGTAACGATCGTAAATGATCACGAGGCCAATTGGACTTTATAAGTCTTCATATTAAGGTCATTATGCAAAATTTTGCGCAATGAAGTGCGAGAAATGTTTAATTGCTGTGAACGGTGGCGAGTTGGTTTTGATGGCTGTTCGAGCACACTTTCAGCTAAAGCGGCAATGGTTTTCACTGAACGAACTGAACGAGCAATTACACGAGTTATTTTGTCCAACAAGGACCCGAATTAACGAACCCGCTTCACAAATTGATCTACAAACTGCGTTAATGACCCTCTGGTTCTCCCGAATTTATTCCGAAGCTTTATTTCAATTTGAGTTAAAGACTCAGATGTTTGGAAGAGAGTTTTTAATATTTTCCAATTTTGTTCAACCGGGAAGCGACCCATTTCGTAAATTTCCAACCTTAGACTTATTATCTGCCCCTTCATATATGCCAAATTGACAGTCTGCTTCGAAATAGCAGGGAGTTTCAAATTCCAAATTTTACATGGATGGTAATTAGGTGGTACAACTTTTAGTTAGTGTTTTAAAAAATATTACAATAGAGTCGTATTCGTATTATCAACTGAGGATATCCATATCAGATAAACATTTCAAACCAATGTTCCAGGAATTTGTGTCGCACTCGGCAAGAAACTTATGAATACTTGGAAAAAGTGTCATTCATTCCAGAGGTAATTAAGATTGAATGGCTCTCGATGGTGCAATAAATAGTGTTTTTTGCTGTTGTATATGTGGACTTGAATTCGCTCCCTGCTATGTGCACCTTGGTATGATGGGCACTGCCATTACATTATCGAATATTGAGCCATCAATGCCGCTGTTAAACTGTAGGCCTCACTAAGTGAGTGTAAAACCAGAAACCGCACAGATTACTCGCTTTGAGAAGCTCGCCACCTATCACTTCATGTAAAAGGAAACTGTTTAACATTTTATTGTTTATAAATGTCAGAAGAAAATAAATTTGAAAAATATAATTTATAGATATAAAAAAGTTCAGTCATACGTAACCTAACCAATTGTTTTTGATCAAAAAGCGGGACAAAAAAAAAAACAAACAAAAAACCTGATCTTGATACTTTTTACACATGAGTTCGAGTTCGTTAAACATTTAATTTAAAAATTAATAATGTGCCATATGAATCCTTTACGAATTCAAGAGGGATTCGTTTGCTTGGACATTTCGTCCGAAACGGATATCAGTTACGTACTCTTAACGAATTCGTTTTTGTAAGAAATTCTTTTCGAATACGCGAATAGCTTTTAGTAGTTTTTCGAAACCGTCTCGAACTCGTAACGGACTTCATACTCGAATCCGTTTCGAATTCATTTTTTGTAAATAAAATGTTTCCGACGCGGATTCGCTTTTATAAATTTTTTCGGTTTCGAAAAGGATTGGTTTTGATATTTAAATTAAAAGAGATATGAATTATATTTTCTACCTCTAATCCACAGAAGTTTTTCACTTACATTAATATTAAATTTTACAAATTAAAAATATGATTGTCTGCTAAATTTACATTGTTTTTTTATATGTTTTTTAAGTTTTAGTGTTTTATCAACCCTAATATGAATCTCTGATTCGATTTTTGTGTTTTTATGGACTTTCAACGTAACGGGTTCGAGACGGACACGCCAAATCGCAATTTAAGTGATTTGCTTTTTATGTTTTTACGAAGTCGCCAAATCGCAATTTCTCGGGTTCGTTTTTATGTTTTTACGGACTCGTAACGGGTTCGAAACGGATCCGCCAAATCGCAATTGTTACTATTGCGTTGCTATTATGCTATTACGGACTCGTTAAGGATTCGAGACGGATCCGCCAAATCACAAATTCACTGATTCTCTTTATTATGACTTTACGGAGTCGTTATTGGTTCGAATCGAATCCGCATCCGTTTTTGTGCACATTGGGTAATTTAAATTTGATCTAAATATATAATATTTTTTTTTTTCGATTTATTAAACTTTTTATTTAATTTATAATTTTATATTGATAAAAAACAACCATGTTTTTTATGATAATTGGTTGATTTTTAAAAAGCCAGACTAACAAGTTACCAGAAGGCTCTTAACAGGCAGTTAAAGTCGGCGAATGTGGAGTTGTTTGAAATTAGGTTATATTGACATCTGTTCACATATTTTGGTCACAATGAGCGCATGCTTATGCTCTCTATGCGGCCCATGCGTCGGTTAAAAAATTTAATGAATCAGACTACTGTAAAGAAAAATCGACAAAAAAACCTTTCAAATTATTTCAGTTAATGATACACTTGAACAGATGTCAATAGCCTACAACTAAGCCCCTGATTATGAAGTTTACAAACTTCGAAACGATGTGATGTCAATGGAAATCCTGCTTGTGACTCTTGAACATGTTATATTAAGAGAATATAACATCTCAGCCGAATTATATTTTACTACTTCCAAAGACAAAAAAATCTTAATGCGGGACGTCTCTGCAAAAATCGGGATTGATTTCCAAGGCGGGATGAGACATCGAAAAGCGGGATAATCCCGCTAAAATCTAGATGGTTTATGATGGTAATCATACGTATTAGTTAATTTATATCATTGATAAATTGATGAACAAACGGAACAGGAATTAACATTTTTGTAAAAAAATGCTAGTAATATTGGAATGTCTTTTTAAACCCAATTAATTTATACATTCGATACTTTGAAATTCATCGGTACTAGCATGGTATTCAAGGTGTCTCAACAAATAGCAACCTGATTCCATTATCGATTCTTAACGTTATTGCTGGACGTATTGATCTGCTTGGGAATTTCTCATAGAAGTCGCTACAAAGAGTTTTGGGCACAATGGGAAATACTCCATTCCCCAAATAGCCTATGTTCTTCATGAAGCTTTCAGTTAGACTTTGTTTTTTAATATTGTTTTATATTGTTATATTTTGTTTAAATAAATAAAGCACGTATGTATTCGAATAGCTAAATACAATTAAATAGTCAAATAAACAAAATTCGGAAATTTTGTATTGAAATTTTATGAATTTTGATAATTCAACTACCGAGTGCTGGTATCTATTCATTGTGGCATTTGTCTGTCGATGCGGTTACCATTCTAACATTTAGCCTGTAGTCAAAGACTTACAATTTCGTGAAGAATGGCAAATGTCGTCGTTTAAAAATATGTCTTAACCCAATCATGCCGCCGATGCCATATGGCACCAACTGCAATGATGACCCATTTGCCTCTTAAAGCGGCAGGAATGATCATGTTTGTTGACAAGTTTGAGTTTTCTGCCTCGAAGTTGCATCAAGCTACAATATTTGAGTTACGGTCGTCAGTCAGTGTGAATCTGTTGAAGAAGTAAGAGCTTAAAGTTGTAAAATAATTTTTGTGATTGAAAAAGTGAAAAAAAAGCGGGAGTCGATAGTAAGTGAACACAACATAATTTAAACATATTTTTTTTTATAAAATAGTATACAATTTCAAAAAGATCAGTAAATGAGCTGTGATCAAAAAATTTCAATTTTAAAAAAATATATTGCTTAAATAAAAAAATTTACGTTTTAAATTTTCTGATGCCATATGGCATCACCGGCGCTTTCCGCTACTAGAGGCCTTTGATACATGTGCCTATAGGAAATCTATATTCATTTAGAATGTGTTTTATTTACAGTATGAAACTTCATGAAATTATAGACTTTGGAGTGGGCGGGCAAATTATAGAGTTGTATCATAATCAATTACAGCAACAAGCTGAAATTGTATTTGCAGGGTCTCGGGAAAACAACAAAGGCAATGAAGCAGGGCCAGAAGATTATGAAGAAGTTGATGGTAATGAACACTGAAATCCAATGAAACATCCAAAGGGTATGAAAAAGTTGATGATAATGATCATACAGCTACATCCAAATCAAATTCATACGTTGGTAAAGATATCATTGTACCACTCTACGACACGACCCCACAATTAAAAAAACACATAAATGGGCAAAAAAATCTATCGAAACTTCATTGCCACTTTTTCAAAATGCAAGTTATTTAGATTGTGCCGCCTCGGCTCACGAATTGTTTGAAAGGTTCTTTGATAACGAACTTTTCGAAATGATATGCCAGCGGTCCAATGAATATGCAGTGTTGTGCTCTCAGCAGAACCCCCTTATTACGACCGGTGAATTAAAAATATTTATTGGAATCATGATTGTCACCGGCTACAGTCATAACAATACCTGTAAGAGGTCATTTTGGAGCTAAGATGCCAATCTACGAAATGAAATGATTTCAAGGACTATGCGTCGCGATAGATTTTTAATCATTGAGCGGTACATACATTTTGCAACAAAAGAGGATTTCAATCCAAATGACAAAATGTGGAAGTTACGCCCATTGACAGACAAACCATAAAAAAATTTAAACAAAAATTTCCATAAAGAGCAATGTTTGTCCTATGATGTGTCAATGATCGCATATTATGGACGCCATGGTTGCAAAGAGTTCATCAGGGGAAAGCCTCTCAGGTTTGGCTACAAAGTTTGGAGCTTGAATACAGTTTCAGGCTACTTGGTTTCATTTGAAATTTAAATAAATAAATAAATGAATGGTTTCCCGTTACATCCCATTTAGGGATTAGGGAGAGCTTCTCTCAAACCACTGAGCTGTGCGCGTTCTTGTTTTACACTCGCTGATGGGACCTACAGTTTTACACCGGTTCCGAACGGTATTTTGAGAAGCTTTTTCATGGCTTATTACTCGATTGTGTCGCCGTCACTAAGCGAGGTGACCGCCGTCGAAAGAAATTTAAGGTGGTCAGAGCAGGGATCGAACCCAGGATCTCATGTACAAGAGCCGCGCACACTACCATTGTACCACCGACGGCCATTGAAATTTATCAAGGCAAAAACCCTCGCAATCATCCGGACTTGGAAAAAAATTACGGCAAATGCATAGCCCCACTTTCTCCAATGATTCATCAGTTCCCAGAAGATTTTCAGGGCCTCAGTTTCTCATTTTATTTTGACAACCTTTTTATGGGAATACCATCACTTGATTATTTGAAGAAACTTGGCCATAATGGTACTGGAACTATTCGTGAAACGCGTACTCCGTCTGGATCTCACTTGAAAAATAATAAAGTTATGAATAAGGCCGCACGTGGAAGGATGGAGAGTGCAGCAATCAAGGACCTTAAAATTTGCGTTACAAAATGGACAGATAACCGCTGCGTTGCAGTTGCTTCCACAGTTCACGGATTGCTTCCTATTTCAAAGGCTAATCGGTACAGTCGCGTAGATGGAAAACGTATTGAGATTAAAAGACCAATGGCTGTTGAAGCTTATAACAAGAACATGGGAGGTGTCGATTGCTTGGATCAAAATATAGAATGCTACCGCATTGGTTAAAGACAATTTATTCGTATTAAATCAGACACACACATTATAGTTACATTTACAGGAATTCGGAAAAACAAATGGTGGTGGTCAATTTTTACTTGGCTGCTGGATGTGCCCATCCAAATTGCATGGCTGCTTCAGCGCAAGTCAAAAATGAAACCAGTTTCACAACTTGATTTCCGACGAAGCATTGCTCAACACTATTGCCACTCTATCGCCTTAGAAGTTAGGAACTCCTCAGCCAGGCATTGTCGTCCGTTTCAATCAAAACGCCCACTACTCAGTAAAAGGTACTAAACGACGCTGTGCAAATTTGCTCTGCACACGCCAAAGCCGCATAAAATGTGAAAAACGCGATGTTGCCCCATGTGTTGATACCAACTGTTTCCAGATTTACCATACAATATCAGATATTTAAAATCATATTGGTTCCTTATTATCAATTCTATATCTATCGAATAGATGTTTAAATGTCTTTGAAAAATAAATAAAGATACGAAAAAAAAAGAAATGAATTTTTTAAAGTGTTGGTAGCACGCAACGCCGGCGATGCCATATGCTACTTCCCTCCCAAAGGATCCGATCGGAAATCTGATATCAGATTCGAGTTTTTAGGCTTCATATTAGCCAGAATTAAAAGTTTCAGCTAAAAATTCAGAAAATAATGCCTCCGTCATGATTGGGTTAAGGTCCATTTAGAGCAAGAATACATAAGTTATTATATGTATATTCTTTCCCCTCCAATATCCTGAAAAATTTTAAATTTGGTAACTGCTAAATTAGGGATAATTATCCTGTAATCCTTAAGAAGTTCAAAGTTTTTTAATGAACTTCATTATTTCTTCATTATTTCTAGAGCCTAAGTCAATAAATTTGTACTTCCTCATGAAAATAAAAAAAGGACAGGAAAAAAGATATTATTCCTTATTGATTTGGTTTGGAAAATCCAATAAGGATTATGTATTTATAAAAACAGTACTACTTTGCTAGCTCTATATTATAATCAATACCTTTAACTAACAATCCAATTTTGTTTTGTATTTCAGGTGGCCTTAACACTCTCGCCATTTTGGGTGGCATTATATTTGTGTTAATTGCCATTATAATAATCTCTGTTGCAATATGCTTTTCCAAGAATCGAGCACGATACTACACCAGGGAGGATCATCTTAATGGAAGTAAGTATAATAAATTGAGAGGAGTCGAAAAACCCGCAGTAAAATGGGAATCAAAAACATACAAAACATTTTAATTTTAAAATTGTTTATTGAGTGAAAGGGTATGGTTCAAAGGATATGCCAGCGAAAAGTGATGGAAATTTAAAAATACAAAAATAAACAACATAATAAAATCAACAGAGTTTTCTTAGGTGTGATTAGTCTTACTGTTCATGCTTCCTCTGAACACCCTATCTGGCAGAAAACTTTAATTTCGTGTTTGACTTGAGTTGTTATGTACATCCTTATTGGGTGTTTTGCTTCAAAATGTTTTACCAATTGCGGTAAAAATTAAATTGGCAATAATACAAATTTGTTTTAATACTCTTTGACCCAGTTGTAGTTTCTAGAGTGGATTTTTATAACATAACAAAACAAAAACCTCCTCATTTATATATTTGCTACATTTGATTTAGCGTTTTTTTGCCATTTTCCAATGAATTTCTTTTACTTCTACTTACTTTACTTATACTTGTTCCCTGCTCCTTAAATGAAGCAATCAATTTACAAAGTATTTTGGCAAAATCAACGGAAAATCTAAAAAAAAAAATGGCAACGCCATGGAAAGAAGCTTATACATACATTGAAGAATTGCTGGTCTTTATATATTGGTGTGATTTTTATTTCACAGCCATTCGTGTTCGACCAACAATTGGCCAACACTGAGCAAAAAAAAAAATACACACACAGTGTCAAAAATTTATTTTCTTAGTTTTAATGGTACTTAAAACTGTTCTCAAAGAGGAAGGAAAACTTTTTAAAAGCTAAAGTTGTTTCGTTTTTTTTTTCGTTGTTGGTTTTTTTTTTGTTTGTACCAAAGTGAATTGTTGTTAGCGAAATTATGGTACAAGTTAGTTGGTTCGTTGTTCGTTGGCTAGCTGTCGCGTTTGTTAGCGGCAGCAAGGAAAAGAGTTGGCGAAAAAGTGACACTTTTGGCTTAAATAAATATTTTTTGTGGGCAATTAAGCAGTTCATGGTCGTCATGAAGGGCTAAATGTTGGAGGGAGCAAAAACTTTCCTAAAATTTATTGTCATTTATAAATGTTTGGCCATGTTCAAGGTAATTGATAATGTCCTTTAGCGAAAGTTAAAAGAATTGATAAATTGTCATTGTGTGGCTAGGTTCGATAGGCTCGGAAAAAACTGACTATAACAAACTGCCTTTGGTTAATGGTTTAATTCATTGATACATCGGCAAAGTGTGGAAATTTTCCGAAAACATATAAGAGTGTAAGTGGCACCAACCAAATGACAAATTAGACATCTTGTAATTTTTGCTATCAAATAATATAATATAATTGCTATTTTGAAAGGTCAGTTTATTGGTATATTGAAACGCATTTAAAAGGTCCAAATAGAAATTCAATTATTCCAGAAGAAGACACATATGACAGTTAGTTGTGGAATTGATATTAATCAGTGCTGTCAGCTTGCGATTTATATTCAACCTACACGTAACGAGTAGAGTGGCGAGGCAGTAACTCGGCCGAGTGCTCGTTACGTCTAAACACTGAGGCGAGTAGTCAACCGAGTCAGTAACCGAGTATAGTTGTGAGAGAGTCACTAAAGTCACATTTTATTTACTCGGCCGAGTACTATTTCATCGCTGTACTCTTTTTCTCTCCGCAGCAATTCACTGACTCGCTCGTCACATGTAAACACATACTCGACAGCCATTCTTCACTCTGATGAAAGTGTTTTGTTTCTTTACTTTATTTTGTGCATCAACATGGGAAGCTAGTGGAACTACGAAACGGCGTAGCGAAATAACTCCCCATGAAATAACTCCCATGAAATAACTCCCAACGAAATAATTCCCACCAAAAATGAAATAACTTCCAATAACGAAAAAATGAAATAAGTCGCACAAAAAATGAAAAAACTCCCAATAGCAAAGTGAAATAAGTCCCAAGACTTCTACTACAGCACTATATGGGCTTTGTACATACGGTAATTTTTTTTTGGGAGTTATTTCATTGTCATAGCATTGGGAGTTATTTCATTATGAAATAACTCCCACCAGGAAAAATGAAATAACTCCAAAAAAAAAAAACGAAATAAGTCCTACTAAAGTGGGAGTTATTTCATATGAAATAACTCCCACTTTTGTATGGAAATTTTTTGGGACTTATTTCATTTTTCTGGTGGGAGTTATTTCATGTGGGAGTTATTTCGCTACGCCCTACGAAACTACTATGAAATTTATTCATCAATATAAAATGCACTATATCTGCTCTTTGAATATGTGGAGCGATGTTATCCAGCAACGTGTTAAAACTGAATTCTTGAATTCTTCTGGATCTTCTGTCTCCAGTTCTCTAAAAGGTGTATTTTTTGCACCGATGGCGGACCGTTGCAACATTCATGATCGTGTCCAATTTTTGTCTTTTAATAAATCCAATAATTCGTCTATTATTACCGGTAAGAATTGATTAAAAACCTGTTTAAATTTTTATTTACCGCGATTAATTTCAAAAAATTATTGTTGTTAAACGTAACTGTCTCGCCACGTGACAAAATGAGTGTGAACACTAGGGTGGTTTTAGTGAATAGGGCAAAAATTTTTGTGAAATTTTTATTGTCCATTACGTGTAAGAATACAAATGCAAAAGTCTTAGCTCAATCGGACAATGTCTTCCCGGCCCGAAAGAGCCCTGAAGTTTTAAAAATTGCCTTTTTTTCACGAAATATGGTAAATTTTCTGCTTTAGCTGATGGTTGATTAAACATATTACAATAATTTATGTATTAAATGAAAGGCTACTTTATTGACTTTAAATTCCATCCTAACACATTTTCCACAAAAATATACGGTTTAGACGATATTCAATATTTTACGGGTTCAGACGCCTCTGGTATGCACTTCGAAGCAATGCTGGAAATTCCACCATATTTGATAAAAAATAATAATTTTACCTGCGCGGTGAACTTATTATAATACAAGTACTTAGGAAGACATGAAATTAACAAAATTTATTAATTATGTAAGTTTTTTTTATTAGAAAATTTACGATATTTCGTGAAAAAAAGGCAATTTTTAAAACTTCAGGGCTCTTTCGGGCCAGGAAGACATAGTCCGATTGAGCTAAGACTTTTGCATTTGAATTCTTACACGTAATGGAATAATTCAAAACGTGAGCGCCTATAAAAATCGAAATTTTTTTTAAAAACCACCCTAGTGAACACCTACTCGCTATCACTAACCCGCACTACTCTCTCGGCCGAGTGCCTTCTTACTGTCTCGCCACTCTACTCGTTATGTGTGTGCACGGCATAAATTCTGTGCAAAGATGGGGTTATCTATTCAATATAAAATTACATAGAATGTCAAGGTGTATAATTGATATTAATAGATTGTATACAGGGCTTATGATAAATATGAGATTATGGAGCTCATATGCGAAATCAAAGGGTAAGATACATAGAGTCTGCAACAGCTGTTTTTCTCGGACCATAAACCAAGAAAATCCACTGGAAAATTTGAAGCAAGTGTTATACAAACTTGGCAACACACGCAGAATGAGGAAAATCTTTATTTTAATATATTTATGTTTTCATTGCGATCTATAGGCATTATTTTACTCCAACACTTCATTTACTTTATTTCACTTGTTATAGCTTTTTCCACGACTTAATTATCACAAAAATGCACTCAATTGAGGAGTTTTGTACTTTTAGTTCAATGCTTAAAGGCAAATGTATGAGAAACTCATTGAACAACCCTAGATACTTCCAGTCATCTATCGCTATCTCTCTTTCTTACGTTATTCGATACGTTTTCCCAACTCAAATAGTAAAAAATTAATGTAAAACAAACAGCTGCGAGTTAGAAATGCCCACAATTCTAGAATAAATATTGAATGTATCGCCGGAAATTTTGCCAAGAGCGGTGGAAATTGAAATAAATCGAACCCGCAAACGGTCACGCAAACTTCTCAACAGGCCGTATCAATATTGTGGTATTGACTACTTGACCAAATCCGTCATTTTCAAAAATATTGAAGGAAAGTAAAAAGAAGCAAGGTTTCAGTTACTGAAGAATACAAAATATGGACTTCAATATCACGTTTAAATTTCTTCAAAAATGGTTACGTTTAGGACACGCTTTAAATAGAAGCAGTCGCTGACGACATGCTTGTCACTACACTCGTAGGTTGTCGACCAATTGCAATTGCTCTGAGAAGTTCAAAGAACAGAAAATTAAAATGTTCAACATCTTGAAATTTTTGTTATCAAATAATATCATATAATTTATATTTTGAAGGGTCTGTTTATTGGTATTTTGAATCGCTTTGAAGATATCCAAAGAGAAGGTAACTTATTTATGAAGAAATCACATTTATCCAAAAGTAGAACCAAAGTTTTGCATTCATAAAAAAATAGCAGCCAAACAATTTCGGGTGGTAATCTCTGCACCACCATGTAGTAGCAATTGAGTAATACCCGACTTCGTTTGTTAGCAATGTGACCTCTGCAATTCTGCAGTGCCTCCTCACCACCCATGTGGCGTTACTATGGGCACTCAATCCATGATTTACCAAAACATACACGCCAAAATCGGAGGATCAACAACTAAGCAAATCCCAGCGAGCGTGTTACTCCACTCTGGTAATATATTCACCCCGCAAGGTCACCTCTAGCCCATTTATTGTTGTTGCACAGTATTTTCAGTTTCAAAGATGCACAACTTTGTGTGAAAAATGTTACTCGACATAAAATAACTAGATATTCGACAAAATATCCTCATTATTATAATTATTTTTCTTTTATATTTATGTGTATTAAATTTTCCACCGAAATTAAAAACGTTATTCAAAATAATTATTCAAAATTTGAAAATAAATTTTTGATTTCGAATTTTGAATTAAATGTTTATTATTCAGATAGATTAAATTTTTTGAAATGTCAATTATTATCACAAAATTTTTAGATATATTTCTGATATTGAATTTGGAATTCCATACGGGCTGAATTTTATGTTTCGGGATTTGGCAACCCTCGTGTTGCAATCTGGCAACTGACAGCTCTATCATAATGTTGGACATTTTTGAGATTATACGTGTTCATAACGTTTTGACATACGAGCGCTATTTTTGTTGTTTACCATAACTTAAAAGATTCATCTCGGCCCAAAAATGGAATTAAATCGTGAACATTTTCGTGCGATTATTTTTTACAACTTTCGACGTGGATTAACTCAGCAACAGTGCATGTATGAACTTAATTCAATTTTTGGCGATGAAGCTCTATCTAGGACCAATGTTTATCGATGGTATGTCGAATTCAATCGTGATCGTAGTTCACGTAGTCTAAAATCAGCTGTTGTTCCGAAAACCATTGATGCTGTGCGCGAACTGATTTTACAAGATCGTCATGTGTCCTATCGTGAGATTGAGACAACCTTTGGCATTAATGGGACCAGCGTACATTCAATATT
Organism: Phaonia tiefii; assembly: GCA_963931995.1. Lineage (NCBI taxonomy): Eukaryota > Metazoa > Arthropoda > Insecta > Diptera > Muscidae > Phaonia > Phaonia tiefii. Next base: position 310,315,062 of record OZ008368.1, on the reverse strand, counting down.
ACATATTATTAAAATTTGTTCGCGTTGGATCCCACACAATTTGTCAATCGCTCAAAAAACTGCTGGTGTCGATTGTTCGACAGAAATGCTCCAAAAATACGGACGTGGTGCTTCGAAACACGTCTATGACATCGTGACAAGTGATGAATCCTGGATTTACGCGTATGAGCCCGAAAGTAAACAGCACTCAACTGTATGGATGTTTCAAGATGAGCCAAATCCAACAAAAGTTGTTCGCGCCCGAAGCACTTCCAAGCAAATGGTCGCCAGTTTTTTCGGAAAAACCGGACATATCGCAACCGTACCACTAGAACAACGAAGAACAGTGAATTCTGAGTGGTACACAACCATTTATTTGCCAAAACATCGAAACATCGATTTGATGGGTCATCCGCCGTATAGTCCTGACTTGGCACCGAATGACTTCTTTTTATTCCCGTACGTAAAAAAAACCAACTGAGAGGTCAACGTTTTTCGACACCTGAAGAAGCGGTTGCTGCATTCAGAATGCTTGTTTTGGAGATACCACAATCAGAGTGGCAAAAGTGTTTCGACAATTGGTTCAAACGCATGCAAACTTGTATAAATCTTCATGGGGAATATTTTGAAAAACAATAAAGTGATTTTCGATGATTAATATTTGTTTTTGTTCTCTAATCCGGAAACATAAAATCACAAACGTTTTAAGACTCATATATATTATATAATTTAATTTATAAAATTAATATAATACAATTATAAAACTAATTAAATTTTTGTCCACCAATTAACTTCCTTGAGGACATGTTACTTCTTTAAATGTTGCCATCTATATGGTATATAAGAAACCCAGTTTCCCTGCAAACATCAAATGTTAAAAACTCCCAAACCATTATTTCCGCACAAAAAGAAGTGCACCCGTTGTTCTCCAAACAAATGTCTGTGTTTTTCTGTCATGTTTGCAGTTTTTTTTGGGGATTTTACTCGCTGTATTCCCTCAAGAAATTTGTTTCGTGTTTAAACTTTTTTTCCCCCCAAACAATGCAAGAAACACAGAATAAAGCAAAATGAAAATAAACTTTTTTATGTTATCCCAGAGTAGAAGGACCTTTTTTGTTGCCTCAAACTTAATATTTCTTTGTTTTATTCTCCTTCTTTTACATCTAATCCCTTAAGGTGAAGACAAGTGTTTGGAGAAGAATTTGGATACGACCACCACCACGACAACAGCCCTCAGCAATGGTTCGGCACATGCCTCGCCCACCAATGGCAGCAAAAGCGATAGAAAGGCATCGCTCAGTAGTGGTGGCCTCGATGCAGTCATGGTAACGGAGCCGCTCAATCCGACGCAAGATAGCGAAAATAATCCACAAGCGAATGAAATAAATTTCAAATTTCCCATTGATGATCGAGTGTGTACCATTAATGAACTGATAGCAGTGCCACCCAAACCACTGCCAACCCTTGCAAAACAACCACCGCCAGCTATGCAACCAACGATGACAACAAGCTCCTCAGCAAAAGACACCTCCAATTGTAGCAATTTGAATTTAAGATTCTTGGCATCGCCGCTAAACTGTGGCAGTACCACAGCTCGAGCAGCAGTGGCCGCTGCTGCCACTGTCATACCACCCGGGGCACCATCAGCAGGAGCAACAACAATTGTGGGTACGCCTTTGACACCAGCGCATCATCACCACCAACAGCAGCAACACCATCATCATTCGGCATTGCCACCAGAGGCTATAGTGGTAATATTACCGCCACCACCCACAACAATACTACATTCGGAGCAACAGCAACATCAGCAACATCAGCGCCAGCAACAGCAATTGTTGCACTTAACCACACTTGAACCGTTGGTCAGCGTTAACTGACCCCAGGGCATAATGGGCCATCATCCAAGTAACACGATACGAACGACGACAATGTCAATGCCATCGCATTTGGGAGAATATCAACTGAACCAACAGCAGCAGCAGCTGCATCAGAACCAGCCTCAGCAGCAAGCCACCAGCAACACAACAAAAACGTAGACAAGTCTCTCTTCCCAACGGGAGGAGACACAATTACCCTTATTTAATGTAGAACAAACGTTTTTCCATTGTACAAAGTTGTAAGATTTAAAAGTTACATGTTATTTTATACATAAACATGTGTATAAACATATAAATATTGTGGTAAGAATCGAAGCCAGGCTATATTATATTCTGAGTGTACATTAACTGGGCGCGCGTGTGTATGTGAGTCTATAATCCCTGCAAATAAAAAAAAGTAATCTTTAGTTTTACATTTTACAATATGTAAAACTTCAGATGAAGTATGAGAATGTTGATATAATACAAAACAATCAGATAATTGCAATGTAATTCTGTAGTAAACAAAAACTTGGGTTAAACTTGAGGTCCTTTTTATAAACTGGCTAATAGGCAAACAAGACAACTATAAATATATAGGTTTTGTAAGGAAAATTATTCTTTACAATAACCCTAATTCTAGGCAACGATAATATTTTTAAAGAAATCCCCTGAACTCGATTAAATTTATAATTTTATTTGAAACCTCCTAAAAGTAGGCAATACCATTCAAACAGTAAGTATGCTGTGTTTCAAAGTCTTTAAAAAAACACTAACTCCCTTTTAGATGATATTTTGCCCGATACCAAAAACAATTTTATGAAACATAACATATTTCAAAATTTTAAAATCCATGAAAATCCCCTAAACTCGATTATAGTTATGAGTTTATTTGAAACCTCCTAAAAGTAGGCATTACTTTACATGCATACACTTCACACTGTACGTATGCTGTGTTTCAAAATCTTAAAAAAACATTAACTCTGTTGTAAATCATAGTTAGTACGATACCAAAAATAATTTTTATGAAAGATTTTATAACATTTTAAAATATTTCAACCGTTTTAAAAATTTGCTAAAGTAATATCCTGCTGTTAAATATTCGTCATAGAGAAACAGTATTCATTCAGTAAGAATCAACTTCGAACATTTGATGAGTAATGATATTTGGCAAAAGCGATTTTTCGCAGAGGCTGTGATTTTGTTTCTTTGAAGTTCACTACTGTCCAAATGTCAAACCACCTTGGTATAAAACGAGAAAGTTTTGAATAAGTGATGATTTATCCGACCTTTCTTATTGTATTCAAAAATTAAATTGTTCGAGCTTTTGGTTGTATTTTTAATTAATTTTATTCTTCGATATTTCGCTACGCTTTGAATAGCATCGTCAGGAATATAAACACAATTATTACTTAGAAATGATAATAATAATGATAATTAATAATTGTGTTTATCTTCCTGACGATACTATGCAAAGGTTAGCGAAATATCGAAGAATAAAATTAATTAAAACTACTACCAAACGCTCGAACAATTTAATACGGCCATCAGAAAGTACTAAAACATTTTGTTATCATGTAGTATCATCCCAACACAGTTTTAATGTTGTGAGTGTATGTTTAAATATTTTTCTTCCTAAAACCCAAAATACCACAAGGAAATTCAGGTATTCTCAACGAAGTCCGTGGATAAACCATGAAGTGAACGTGTTTTTTTTTATTTTTGGGTGTTTGGTGTGTAATTTGTCGAGCATCAAACTATCGATTCGGCCATCAGATATGTTGCTGTCAAGACTAGAAACTATCCAACCAATAATTTAAATGTCGTTTTTTAATCCGTTACCTACTTCGAGTGGAATGGACAAAAGTTTGACGAAAGTTAAACTAATCCCATTACAGTACATACCATATATTTCATGCAGCATACTTTTAGGCGAATAATAAAATCCTCGTTATCCACAATTTGCAAAACTTATCACCCCAAATTATAAATCGAAAGTTGTCTGCAATTGTTGTTTTTGGTAAGTTTGTCATTTTTGATATTGTCAAATCTAGTTGTTGTACAAATAGTGATTTGTGTCTCCTATATGAGCTACTAAGAGGCCAATTGATCTAAATACAAAAATATAAGTGGAGAAAATTTGGAAAGATGCTGTGGTTTGCTGTGTATTCTTGTATGAAATTACTACGACGCCCAAAAATACTTCATGCTTACTGCCTCATTATGACTATGTGTTAATTATGTTTTAATTTTAAAACCATGAATGGAATAATTTGATGCCTAGTTTTTCGATTAATACCATACATGGGTTTTTTTAATTTGCATTGGATTTTAATTTGCATTAATTTATTTAATGCAAACGCAAAAGAATTACCATTGTTTGTAATGGCAATTACAAAATTTTGAATTTGAATCACGCAATGCAAATGCAGATTGTGGAATCAAATGTCAATTGTAGTAAAATATTGGAATGTTTTGAATTTTTAAAGTATTTTTATATGTAGAGGTTTGTGGCTTTGATAGGTATTGCTTCATAGTACTTTCAAATTTATAAACCTGTACTGTATAAAATATTTTAAAACCAAAAGTTCCAAATAAGAAGGAAATGCTTTGAAAATAAGTAAAGGGTCCGCCAAATAACTTTTTTTTTTTGATAATGCTATAAAAAAAAACTACTGAATATTTTCTCAAATTTCTTTTTTTATTTGAACGTACAATCCTTTCGGTTAATAATGGAAAATGATTTCATTCAAATGGCTGCCTCGACTGGCCATGCAGTAGCCTACAAGATCGGTCCAATTATTAAGCACATTATCGATTGTTTGCAGCTGTATTTCACCAATAGCTTCACGAATATTGTCCTTTAAAGCGTCAATTGTCTCTGGCTTGTCGGCGTAATACTTATCTTTGACGGCATCCCACAAATAATAGTCCAACGGAGTCAAATCGCAGCTCCGAGGTGGCCAAACGACATCAGCTCAGCGGCTGATAATGCGATCTTGAAAAACAGGGCGCATAACATCGAGTGTAGCTTCGGCTGTGTGGCACGTAGCGCCGTCCAGTTGAAACTAACTGTTGCCAATAACCTCCTCTTCAATTTTGGTGAACTAAACTTCGTTCAACATGGCCCGATATCGATCGCCATTGACTTTAACGGCCACTCCTTGCTCATTTTCGAAGAAAAATGGCCCAATTGTGCCTCTGGACAGTGACTCGTTTTGGGTGCATCGGCTTTTCAATGTATGCGTGCGGGTTTTCTGTACCCCAAATGCAACAATTTTGCTTGTTTACATACCCGCCAAGATCAAAATGAGCTTCATCTGCAAAGATGATTTTTTTGGCAAAATCGGCATCTTCTGTAAGTCGATCGCAGGCCTACATTCTGCAACATTACCATGATTTTCAAAGTAATGTCACAATATTTCCCAGCATTGTTCAAGCGTATAGACAACCATATTCAGCGGAAGGATAAAACTAATTGTCTGTCAAATCAGACATGAGCTAAGTGTTACCATTCACGAAATAAGCACTAGTTGAAAAAAAAACGTTAGATGGCGGACCCGTTATAATTGCCAATGGTATTGAAATTTTTTTAATTTGTTTGAATACAAATTAAACTACAAATTATAATTGTCATATAATTAATTTGTCCCATGTATGATTAATACACATTTTTACACCGTGTTAGAAAAAATTAAGTTCCCTTAGTTCTAAATCGATTTTGCATCTTGGTTTCATATGCGTAGAATGCTTTATTTGTAGCGGTTGTATCTCGCCAAAAAGCTACCGTAAAGATATGTTCTCGATATCTTTCGAAATACTCCAAATCACATCTAAATAATACTTGCAAATAGACAACGGAAATGTTACAAATTTACAATAATAAAAATACAAATCGAACTTCAAATATATTCTTCAACTTGAGAATATTGCCGTTATTTTTTTGAAAATTGGATTCGTTTTATATGATTTTGAATAGAGAATCAGCTGTTTTTTTTTAATTTAAAAAAATATTTCTTCTAAGGCGAACCACAAAGTTGTCATTCATGAGCATGAGATTGGTCGACAACAACAAAAAAATATTAGCAACAAATTTTTTAAATTTCTCTTGTTTGTTCTTTCAACGACACGCTCCACGCTCATTAGACCGGTTCTGCCTCCATACAAAACAAAAAATCCCAAAGTCGAGGGCAAATTTTATAGACCGCCTCGAGACAATTTTACAAAAAAAATTCTTTTCCCAGGCCAAGAAAAACAGACACATTCGTTTTTTATCGTAGCTCTTGTGTTTTTTGTGGCTCGATCGTAATATGGAAGACATCGTGGTGTAGGTCTCAATGCATACTTTATTTGCCTTATATATATGGCTGACGTTCGACACCATTTTCTTATGAAATCCTCCCTTAATGCAGGCAAATATTAAAGACCACCTCGAGACAATTTCACAAAAAAAAAATTCGTTTCCGAAGCCATGAAAAACAGACCAATTCGTTTTTTTATCGTAGCTTGTAGCACGATCTTAACATGCAAGACATCGTTGCATAGGTCTCAATGCGTATTATATTTGCCTTATAAATACATATATATAGCTGACGTACGACATCATTTTCTTATGCAGGTTCTACCCCTACTTATAAAATATAAAAATATTTTTTTTTCTAGGATTAAAGCTCCTTAAAAATCAAGAAATATACATTTTTGTTCAAAAACAAAAAGTGACGTATGCAAAGATATAGCTACTTGCAGCATTAATCAAATATATTCTTTTGTTGTTTGCATTTTTACCGCAAATTATTGCATACTTTTTGGCGCTTTTGAAATATTGCTTTAACAAAAATTATTCCATACTTCTTGGCGCTATCGAAAAAAATTCGTAATATTTTCCTGTGATAATAATTTTTTTTTTAAATTGTAAAATTTTTTTAAATTTTAATATTTGCTTTCGACTTTGGGAAATTTTTTTCGTGACCCGGTCTAATGCTCGTAAATCGCTTAACACATAATAAATATATGTGTGTTATGTGCCAACAACACATACTATATGCAGTTCTAATTATTTAGTTGTTAATGAAAATGGTACCTTCGAAAAAAACGGGTATATTTAAAATTAGAGTCGAAGTGCAGTCATGTATTTTTGTAAAATGCTGAAGTCGGAACGAAATCGTTGCTTTTTAAATGTCTGAAGTCGGAGTTTGAGTCTCCCATAAACTCACACAAGACTAAATGTAATTAAATTGTTTATCGCAATATATTGCATATAGTACAGTCTGGATAAAACCACATTTCGGCCACATCCTTACCACGCAATTTTCACACTTCAAAACTAGATTATCTTGCCCCGAAAGAGCACTCGTAGCTACTATAGCTCAACCAACTACAATGTCAAAGAAAAATGGTTCAATGATGGCCGCATTCACCAAAATCTACACCAAACAGTTATACGTCACTGTTCCATTTGTTTCTCAACAACCACTTGTGTATTTTCTTAATATCCAATTGCAACAATTTTGTCGATTAACAGAACCATCAAGATGAAAATGAGCCTCAACGCTGAGGAGAATTTTGATCTTAAAGCCGTCAATATTTTTAAAGCATTCACCAAGAAAGAATACGAAAACGTGTTCAGAGTTCCAATTTTAAAAACCCAGCCTGGGCAAGGTGATTTTTCTTTGTTACCAACACTTTATCGCACACACGGTACGAAATTCTAAACTTGCGTGAATTTTCGAACACCCTTTACCAGACAAATAATGTGTGGCACCCACATCTGTTTACCATGAGCACTTGTTCTGTTTTTTCGCCTGCTTGGAAACAAAGACTGTATCCCAAATAAAACAAGTGGTATAAGTTTTGCATATGTGTGCATACTTACGAATTGTTACCCTTTCGAGATATGGTGTTTTAAATTTTAATAAAATCCATTCGAAAATTTAAAAAATTTCACAAATATTTCAACGAAATAGCTAAGAGCATAAAAATTTCATCAAGAACATACATGCGTTGATATGTACATCAATGCCTAACATTTCATGCATAATTATATACGAATACAAGTAGTTTTGCATTTGCCCCCCAAAGGTATGCAACGCATATTCAACGAATTGATTTAGTAAACGTAGGCAACGATATTTGATATGTTATCCAGTGAATTTAAACAGAATTATTTTAATTTTTTACAAATTTTGGTAACTATTTTTGGAATGTTTGAAATATAATGCATTGAATGAAATAATTGCAACTGAGAATGGAATACAAGGCATGAAGTTTAATTTACTTTAATTGTTTAAAGATAGAAGTTTGGGTTAGGGGTCTTACTTAAAAATTATTACAAATTTTTCTAATCGAAAAATAAAGCGTAATGGATTGAGAAATATGGACGAGCTAGGAAGCGTTTAAAGTAAAATATATTTATTAATTTTATTTTAAACACTTTTGCAATTTGACTGATAACTTCACTTGACTCTGATTTATTTCCACTTGTTACAGTATTATTTTAAATTTCGTTCCTCATCTTGAGAAATTAAAATTGTAAAGAAACACAAAGTCCTAACAATATTAGAAGTTTTACAAATTTTAAGAAATATAATAAGATGGCCTCGAACTCAACTTCTTATATTTCTTAAAATTGAAAGAAAAAGGTCGACAAGTATCAAGTTTTATATATTATTAGGAAACGTTTCAAAATTATATCAAAAAGACTGTTTGCCATTAAAAATACTCTAAATTTAACAGCGGTTCTGTAAAATTTCTGTTCATTCCCCCGAATCTTTGACGTCACATAACGTTTACAATAAGATTTCCGACATTTTTTTGTGCAGTGTGATTTTGACAAAATTTAGAAATTTTTTGCCGGCTAACAAAATTTTAACGATTTTCTTTCTACTCAAATCACCAGAACGAAGTAGGGATTTCAAAACTTATAATTTATTTTTCCTTTCATTAATGAAAGATAATATCGTTAGCTAAAATGCAAAAAGGCGTAACTAACAACAATATAATTTTACAGGAGAAGCAAAAAACTTTGTAAAATGAAAACTATAAATATTTTTAACGAAGTTTTTTCTAATTTCACTTTAAGCACACAGACAGATTTTTGATCGCAGATGTGTAAAATTTTTTCAAGACATTTAGTTTATTGACATTCACAACAATCAATAAAAAACTCGATTTTGAATTTTTCGTTAGTCACGCCTTTTTGCATTTTATCTAACGATATATAAAAAGTATTTTTCTTTACAATTAACTATAAAAAATTAAATTTATTTTTAAACTTCCCAAAACTAAAAAACAAATAAAATAAAAACTTATGTTAAAATATTAAGAATGACACAAACACATTTCTCAATGTGATATTTTGATAATGATAAAAGAATTAACAACAAAACATTACAATTAAATGTAAATATTTAAACGAAATGATGTAAATTTAAGACAAAAATATTAACAAAATATATAATAATAGAAATAATAAAACTTCCTTAATTTTACAGCAAAAATGCATAAAGGATTAAAGGAACCATAAGAAAGTGTTCAGATGCAAATCAAATTTGCATTAGAATACAATAAAAGTAGTTAAGTTTCAAAATTTCCTCTGTCCCATTTTCTTAAAAAGAGATATCATCTGTTGATTATAAGTAAAATTATAAATAAAAAACCACAAGTAAAAAAAAAAACACAAATAAAAGGAATGAATTGAGAATAAGTCTTAAATAACCACAAATTGATAAGATTTATGATATAAAAGTTATATGTACTATATATATTAAATATATATATAAAAATATGTATCTATATATACATTGGGATTAACGCTAGCCAATACTATAACGTAATGGCTAAGCATCACAGAAAATTATTATTACTAACAGACAAAAAAAAATTATAAATAATTGTATAACAAAAATGATAAAACACAAAATCTCCATCATCCACAACCACAACCACATACTATACAGCATTCATAGACTTAGTATGTAAGTTAATATGGCTTAATTGGTTTCATATCTGACTCAATTTATCACTCTCATTCTCCTGTCATCTCTGTCTCTCAATTATTATAATTTATCTGAATATAATTAAGTAAAATGTTTTCCAATTACGTATGCATTTATTTGAATTTAATTATATTTATATAAAACACAGATATTTAACTGCAAGTAATTTTAAGTTTATATTCAAAAAACAAAAAAATACAATCACAACATTTACTTGTAATTTTTTTTATAATCTTAATTATATATTTATGCAACATCTGTTCTAATTTTGTATTATTTCATTATTGGAAAAAAATGAATTCAATAAATATAAAATTTTATAATAAATAAATTGAATCGAGATTTTTATAAAATTTGTTAACCACAGGTAAGGGAATTCGTAAAGTGGTATATTACTTTTAGAAAGGTAAGTACAAAAACGTTCCTCACAGTTTATGTAAATCACACATGGGACCAATTAAATTGATTTGTATTAACCGTACTCAAGTGATGCGGAATTTGCATATCCCTATTTGGAGTTGTATTATAAAAGTACTTACTTTCTTAGTGGACCACGGATAACCCAGAATGTTTAGGGGCCTCACATAAACAATATGAAATATTTCGGCAATCGGCTCGATTTTTTGCTTTTTTCTTCCACTTGGTCACACCAAACTGCAGCAGGGATTCCTCAACCTGGTTTTTCTAATGATGTCTTCGTCGTTCCTATACTGTAAAAATCCGCTTGTATTAAGGATTATTGCGAGTTATCAAGATTGCAAAAAGGTACACTGGGGTATTACTCATTTTCGAAAAATTTCCAAATTTTACTACTTTCTGATTTTTGTTTGCGATTTCCAAGCATACAACAACTTTGTTTTTTATTTTTTTTTTAAATTTAACATATTTTGACATAAAAATTAAAATTTTTTCCATATTAGAAATACTCGCTTTTTTCTAATTTTGAAAATCGAAAAAATGTTACCTTTTTGTCGTAGAATACGTCTTACCTTACGGTATAGGGAGTCATGTCAGATTGTTATTGTTGTAATCGTTATTTCATTGATTATGAGGAAACGGCGAGATAACTTTTTTTAACAATTTTTTTGTAGGTAAATGAAGATGTTATCTTTCGTTTGATATACATTTCATATTGGTTGATATCTTCCTAATATTTAAATTTCTCAAATGAAATTTGTTTAAACACATACACTCAAACATATGTGTGGTGTTTGGTTGAGTATTTGAGTTTGTAGCGTGAACACAAACTATGCTGCTGTTTCAGTGTGGACACAAACCTTCGGTTGTTGTTTTGGTTGATGAAATATTGAAATTTCGTATATTTACTTATGTATTTAAGTGAAACAAAATGTTAAACGTGAATTTGAATTTAACATGTATATATAAGTATAAAAAATATAAATCAAATTGATTTGCGTCTGTTATTTATCATTTATCCTTACTGTTTTAATTTAAAATCATATTTATCCTATTTTCCTACCATAAGCTTATGTATATTATCAAAAGTAACTATCAAATAAATAAATTCATTTGCTTATGTTATTTATCATTTATTGCTATATATGTTTTCTGTCTTATCGGATGGCGTATTCTACGTTAAACTTAATGGCCGTGTCTCTGACACAGCCTGCAGGACAACTGTCTGCTGTATTTTTTTTTCAAAATTTCTTGAACTATGTCTCATTCACAAATTTTGTCTTTATTAAAAAATGTGATTGAGTGGCTTGAATATGGCACCTATGCTTTGTTTATACCAAAAACAAATACACGCTAAAAAAAGACAACAGGGCAGGAGCCACGTACACGTTTGCAACTATTGTTTTCATGAATTCAAAATCTGCTGCTTTTTCCACGTTTTGGTTTCAACAGTTTTCAAAAAACAAAGAGACATTTGGTTCACAAATAAATATATTATAAACTATTATTCATTGTGTCCCAAACATATTGCATTGAAGAGCAAACACCATGTGTTTGGACACAAGCATACTATATTTGCTACACGCTACATTAGGGTGGTCCTTACTACTAAGTAATTTTTTTTATTTTTTTTTTTACAGGGCACCTCATAATTTGAATATGGGCATTTCCACAGAAAGGTCAACCTTTTGTCACATCACGTCACTCTCGAGACTTACTTATATTTTCGGACCAGTTAGTTTGAGTGTCTCCTTTTCTTTTACTAGCTATGTAGTTACATAGATTCTGTATTTTTGAAAAGAATAGACGACAATCGAACCACATGGTCCTAAAATATAAGCAATTAACGAGGGTGACGTGATGTGACATAGCGTGGCACTTTCTCTGGAAATGCACATATATACCCTAAAAAAATAATTCAGTATTGTTTTCATGACTTTTAAATAACACTTAAGGGTCGCTACCAAGAACTTAATATTTAATGATAACTCCAAATTCCTAAATATTTATGACAAAAATATTTTATTATAAAGATACAAGAGTTGATTTATTAGTGTCAGGGTATTTTTTCTTATACTCTTTTACCAATAAAAGCAAATTGTTGCTTTTGCTCTTCATCGGTTGTGATCAATTCAGTATATTCCGCCATTAGAGCAACACCACGCATAGAATGACCGAGTTTTTTTTTGCCGCCAGGCAATCAACATCATCGTTCCAATTTTCTACTTTCTAATTCAAAAACTTTGAAGATATACCCAGAATTTGAATAAAATCGTAGAGAGTTGCTACTTACAAAGTCTTCAATGTTTTTATCATTGATATGCTTGACATTGATGTTTATTCCTTTGGAGATCCTTTTATGCATTTGATTTTAAGTGCATCCACCATTTTCTCTTTATCTTGTGATGAGAGTTCGTTGTCGAAAAATGCAAAAGACACCAGTTCTTCCGACAAATACCACAAATGACCCAATATTTTCTTTAATGCAACAGTAGCCATTTCCTCGTTCACACTTTCGAAGGCTGTAAGATCTTTCAACAACTGCAAGTCATTTCTTGGTGCTGACCATGCGGTAGAGGCTTGAAACCAGTATTTAATATATATCATCACTGTGAAAATACTTATGTCTCTTAAAGCTTTCTCTTCCTTTTTTGACAGTTTAAACTGGTGTTTAAATAGGCAAATTTTTAAACAGTACAATGCCTTTGCCATCCTGCCGGACCTGCTAGTTTTCTAAACGAAACACCTTTTTCGCGGAGTACCCGAAGGTAATGATTGTCATATTCAATAATTCAATGTCGTTCTCTCGAGGTTAATGTACTTGTAATTGATTTTCTGCAAAAGAAATTTTGTCTGCGGCTTAATCTAAAGGATGCTTAATTCGGTGTCACCATTTATTGTTTTGTAGCCGCTTTGGCCAATACGGGCCCAATCTTTTTGAAATATTTTAAATAGTTGAATATCAGGACCTGTAGACGGTCCGAGCGATTTATCTACTACAGCTGATAGCATAATTTCAATGACATGATAGCGGCAAGAAAGCCAGAGAATATCTTTGTCCAACTTTTGGTCTAGTAGAACACAGACTGCATTTCTTAAGCCAGTATTTATAGCTGTAGTATCAAAACACAAATAATTTACTTTTTCGCGTAAATTCCCTAAATTTATTGCTTCGTAGATTGCTGACGAACATAATTCACTTGTTCCAAGCTTCAATTTCGAAACTGCTGATCAATTCCATTTAATGATGCCAAAATTGGCAGTCGATCTACTGTTTCATGGTCAGTAATATCTTCAATTAACTTGCCATCCCAATGGATTGTTAATGGCCAATTACGTTTGAACTCGCTTTTGTGGGACTATGCAACTGCTTTTCGATTTTTCAAACGATGCCTGCGAATGGAAGATCTGTGGACATTAAATTTTAATGGATCACATCCTGCACTCCTCAAAGTAGATGTTACGACCATAGCTGCTTTCTATCACTCAATTTTGAGACATCAAGACAATTAGCTACTACGTTATGTCCGTTTTGTATTCAGGGTGCGATGTAAATATAATTGCTAACAAGAAAGTTGAAAAATAAAATTGGGTCATATTGACACATGAAAAGCAAGAGGGTTAAAATAAAGATCGCGAGCTATCTCGTCATTGAATTAATACCAAGTGAATTCTCTGTGGGTTTCACTTAATTAAAGCGAAATAAGCACTAACCGAATTCAATTAGTGAGACTTAAAAGTGAAGTGGCTATACAATATTTTTTGTAAAGTTTGACAACTGGTAGCCACCTCTGAATCCTGTTGAAAAATAAAAATAAAATTATATTATTTCATTTTTAATAGTAGAGCATTGAATGAAACGATGCCGCGATAATATTTCAAAAGTCAAAAAATAAGGACCACCCTAACGCTACATACACCTTATTCTTGCATGCACACAACATAAACAGACAAATTTTTCAGTGTGTATTAATTCTCTGCGTAATTAACCTTTTAAAATTATTGAAAAAAATAGTTATTAACGTTTATTCATTAATTTATTCATTAAATTAATACTATCTTCTCTGAGTTCAATCGGGCAGATGCAAAAATTACACTGAGAAATTTGGGAAAAAATCAGCCTATTATATGCATTAAAAGCTTTTGAAGCAAAGAAGTTATGTTGGTCCAAATCCCATTTTTTTAAAACAATATATCGGGTTTTTCAATATGAGCGCTACAAAAGTTTTTTTAAATAAAACAAAACCGGTTTTAGATACCAATGAAATTCTTTATTCCTGGGAAAGTACATTCGATATCATTATGTATGGAACTCCATTTCTTTTGCATGGCCACCACGGGCACGCTTGCAGAAGTCCAGACGCTGAACCCAATTTTCGACGGTTTTCAAGCATAAATCGGCCGATACTGCTGCAATTTCACGTTCGATGTTCGTACGAAGTTCATCAATCGTCGCCGGCTTGTTGGCGTAGACCATAGACTTGACGTAGCCCCACAGGAAATAATCTAACGGCGTCAAATCGCACGACCGAGGCGGCCAATCGACTGGGCCATTTCGTGAGATAACACGTTCACCAAACTTGGTTTCCAAAAAATTGATTGTGGCATTGGCTGTGTGGCTTGTGGCGCCGTCCTGTTGGAACCACATGTCCTCCAAGTCCATATTATCCAATTGGGGCCCAAAATATTCGGTTATCATTGAACGTTAGCGATACGCATTCACAGTAATGTGCCGGTCTTGATCATCACGGAAGAAGTACGGCCCAATGACGCCGCCGGCCCATAAACCGCACCAAACCGTAATTTTTTCGGGATGCAATGATGACTCGTGGATTACGTGCGGATTGCTGTCTGACCAATAACGCATATTTTGCTTACTGACGAAGCCATTCAGCCAGAAATGAAATTCAGAATTTAGAAATTGGACGTAGCGCTCTTAAAGTTGAGGGCACTGACTCCAAATTTCGGTAGTAAATTTTAATAATTTCGACTCGTTGTTGGCTCGTATATCTCTCCATGATGAAATGGCAAACCTTACTGAAGAGAAATGTCAAAAGGGCGGAAAAAAATATTTACTTTTGTAGCGTCTCTGTTGAAAAACCCTTTATAAAAAATAATCAAAATTTGTGTCAATCAAGGAAAGAACAAAAAGGAGTACATTTTTTCAAAATTTTCAGAAATATATATACATATACTGATATATCGTGATAATCCTTGTCTCCTTGCCTACAATCGGCTTTCTGCAGAAGATCAAAAGATATGGAATTTTAGCCGATGAAAATCGATTCTAAACAACTGAGTGCCGATACTCGCCGTTATCAACACGCAAAATAATAGGTACGTATTATTAGTGAAACGGCACTTTCGTAATGAACTTGTTAGCGACAAGGCAACCAAAGAAAAAATTCGTTAAAATTGTGGATCGTGTTTCAAAAGACCTCACTTTTATGAATTTTATTGATTAGGCAAAAATAAATCTTCTAAAGGAAATTACATTTTTATAAATCTTAGTGAAAACTTTCACATATTTAATGAAAATGTTCTTTGGTTACATTTCGTATCGTACATAATCGTATAAAAGAAGCATTCCACGGTACAGTACAGGCAAATTGACTATTTTTTAGTGTTTACATATTATACCAAGTTCTGTACTGATTCATCAAATGTCTCATTTATTTTCTTTATGTAAAAGACTACAGCTTAGCCTTTAATCGTGCATACAAACGTTTTAGATAATTCACTGAATACAGATGAAAAATATTAAACAAATCCCGTCACGTATGCGACGGTTCCAGTCAACCAACACTCGGAGTTGTTAGAGTTGAATCCAAATTTAAGCGAGACTATTACTTATGTAGAAATCTGTATTAGATCCAAATTATAAATAGAAATCAAGCCTCCTGCTGAGGAAAAAATATTATCACAAAAAATTCTTATTTATAATTAAAAAAAGATTTGTATATTTTGTCACGTACAGACAAATCGCGTCACGTACGTGACATAGTACAACTTAGATCTATAAAATAAGTAATAATCAATAGTTAAATACAGTTTTGTCTAGACATTATCTGTGTTTTCTGAACTTAGTTTTAATAAAATGGAAGTTTAGACTCGTATCTCCAAAGTGCTTGCTTAGCTCAAGATAACACCTGTTTGCAAGCACAATTCTTCCTTTCATTTCTAGACTGACGTTATTACTTTTGTTTGCTTTAGATGCTATATAATCGAATTCGTCCACGACCTCGAAATGCTTACTTTCATCAACATTCACCTTTTGCACCAAACTGGTGGAGACTATGCTTGTTGAAATCAATTCCTTTATCGTGTCGTGATTTACTACTAAACCCACGTTTGCCGAACCCTCCTCAATGGTCGATAATACAGCATTAACTTCTCGCAAGTCACAGTCAACGATTTTGTAGACATCGTCAGCATCAGAAACCGCGAGCAGCATTTGGACTTTTGCTGTTGATGGTCTTATTCATGTTCTCATTTAATATGTTGGAGAGATCGTACGATGGGTAGGCGACCCAACTGAAGCATTTTCTCGTTTTAGATAATTCCCTACGCACTTTACTAATCTTCACTGAGGATTTCAGGCTGGTCAGTGTTATTCTGCAAAGGCATTTCAGCTCAGCAGAAATATCAAGATCAGATCTGCAAATGCTGGGCTACCGAAAGCAGCATTAAACTCACCAAAGGGATAAAACGTGTCTATTTGTTTTCATGCGTTTTCTCTAGGATTTGACGTAATGTGAATATCTGGTAGGTCGTGGGTTTTCCCGGACTACATCTAAACTTAGAAAGTCAAATCACGTCAGTAAAACTAGACTTTAGGTAGGTAGGACGGTAGTTGGTACATATACACGAGTCTCCGTAGTTAAATGCAGACCACAGTAAGCGGATAATCCAGTCTCCCGGCATGCTTTCGTCTAGCCTAGTTTCATGCATGTGGACCTTACTAGCTCGTTGACAGCTATGCCAACAGTCAACATGCCCCTTAGGCTTATTTGTTTCTAAACAGTGACCTTGCCGTGCGGACATCGTCTTGATCATGTGGGGTCATCGACGTCATTATTTTATATTTGCTCGCTTGACTTCTCTGCATTGCATTCTTCTGGGGCAACTCAAGCATGGAAATTTTGTCTGCATATCCCCAACATACTATGAACAACTGCGACTAGGACGTCATCCGTACCTCTTAGAAGGGTAACCTAAGCCATGGTCTTTATTTCGGCTTTAACTTTTTGGTAGAATTTCCAGGCTTCGTTCTTCCATCTGGTGGTTTCAGATTTATAACTCTCATGTTTTCTTCACTGCAGTTTTTCCAGTTGAATAAATGGGTTCGCCTCTCCATTACTCACTCTGTGGCAGCACGAGATACTACTGACTGCAGCATTGCTATACATGCAGCGATATTTATTTATTCAATCATCTACGGAATATCATTCTTACTAACTTAATACTTATATCGAAAATCAACTTAATACTTAATAATTAAAGACTTTTCATGATGCCATGGTTTTTCTTGAGACGGTTTTTGATACCAAACTTCGTGATTGCTGTAGTTTTGTAGAGTCGAAAATGTGTTTCCAGCGCGCTTTTTAGTCGACCTGAGGGTGGTGCGTTCCGCGCGAATAAATGTGTTTATTTAAACAGCCTGTGGCTTTATTTGTTAGTTACAGCTCTCCGATGTAAAACATGCTCTGTGTTTGGTTTCACACTATTTTCGTTTCACTTAATCTTGTGCGACCCTTTGCTGCAACTAGGTAATTCTCCGACTCGATAATATCGCCCCGAATCGCATGTACATCCATTAGATGTCATCTGCCCAATTTTATCCTGGGTTTCTTGATCAAGTATCCCCTTGTATCTTTCTGTTGGAACACAGTTAAGTAAGTATTCCGCTCTATCCTTATGGTGGAGTTTTGTGTCGCTGGCAACCTCGTTTTTGCCGCGGCGACATCTATCAGTATGATTCCAGTTTTCGAAGTTCTGGTATGTAGACCGAATTTACCAACTGTTTGTTGAAAGAGACTTGCATTAAAATCATTCCACATGTTAAAACATCTGTCTTAGAAGGCCATTTTCAGGCCATACCTTTTCCTGGATAGCAGAATTGTCAGCCTTATAATTTTTGACGACATTTGCCAGGTGGATACTGCAACCACCAAATCTTTATTCGTGAATATTTGTCCTTATAACATTTGCGGGGGTCGTCAAAAACGAGGGCGGTGGTTACATGTATTGCTTTCTTTTTCCCCTATGAACGGCCAGCCCTCTGGGGTATTGCCTTCACCTAAAAAGAATGGTTTCCTTATATCCCATGAGCTTCTCACAACCAGGGAGCGGCGCGCTTTCTAGTTTGACATTTACAAATTGGAACGTACACTTTTATACCGGTACCGAACGGTATGTTAGGAAACTCTTTCATGGCAAAGTACTCCACGGTGTCGCCATCATTAAGCGAGGTGACCGTCATCGAAGGACATGTATGGTGCTCAGAGCAGGGTTCGAACCCACCATCATTCAAATCTTAATGATAACAATAAATAAAATAAGAGGTACAATCACAGATCTAGCTGTTTGAAAAGTGGTTGTAGCAACCATAAATTTGGTTGTTGTCACCGTATTGTGGTTGCAACAATCAAATTTATACAGACACGATTGAATTTAGTCCCAGCAACTGGAATTCGCTTCATAAGTGATACAACTGAATTTACAATAAAATTCGTATTTCAAGGAATCTTTTTTTTATAATTTCTGTTGCAGCAACCGGAGTTGAAACCACTGCAGTAACAGCAATCGGATATCGCCTTAATTCAGTTGCAGCAAACGACTACACAAAGTGATTTAAAAATTATATGAGGTGTCAGGGGACACCCGGTTGGAACGAAGTCCCCTTCGCTATCTATTATGTACTAGTTAGTTCCAGCACGCCTAAGGCGCCCGTTGAAAAATAGGATAATCTATGTGGATCTTTAAGAAGAGGTACTTTTTGTAAACTGATAACCTTTTTTATGAACAATTTTTTTTTATAGAATATTTTTGTTTAAAAAATAGTATATTTGTAGGTCCCTTTTGTATGAATATGTATTATATTTTCCAGAAAAAAATTTCTTTTTTAAAGCTATTATTGAAAGCTAATGGTTTTTTTAAGAAAATGTGCTATTTTTAAGAAGACGCACTTTCTGGAAGAGAAAGCCATAAGAGTATGATATTTTTACAAAGAAGTACTGTTTTTAAGAACAGGTACTTTTTAAAGAATTGCTACTCTTTAGGAAAAGGTTATTCCTTTAAGAAAACGCGCTTATTTTCAGAAAGGCTACTTAGCTAATGGTTAATGTGCGCGCCTCTTATACAGGAGATCCTGGGTTCGATGCCTGCTCCGACCACCTTAAAATTTCTTTCGACGACGGGCACCTCGCTTAGTGACGGCGACACTATCGAATACTTCGCCATGAAAAAGCCTCTCAAAATGCCGTTCGGAACCGATGTAAAACTGTAGGTCCCAATCAGTGAGTATACAACTATAAAGCGCACAGCTCACTAGTTGTGAGAAGCTCTCTCCAATTCCTTCATGGGATGTAATAGGAAACCATTTATTTATTTATTTACTTATCTCAGCAAAAGAATAGGGAAAGATTTTTTTTATTTTTTAAAATTAGGAGTTTGTCTAAGTAATGTATTTTTTTAAGAGAAAGGTATTTTTTTGAAGAAAAGGTTTTCTTAAGAAATCCGATTTTTTTAAGAATTGTTCGTTTTTTCAAGAATGGGTATATTTTGGAGAACAGGTACTTATGTCGAGAAAAGTTATTTTGTGTCACCAAAAAGTTACACTTTTTAAAGAAAAGGTAGTTTTTAAGAAAATATACTTACTTAAAAAAATTAAATTTTTTAAGAAAAAGTCCTTTTTGTACGAAAATTTACTTTTTTTTAAGCAAAGAAACTTCTTTAAGATAAGGTATTGTTTTAGGAAAATGTACTTTGATTAAGAATATGAATAGGTATTTTTTTGAGGAAATTTCCCTTTTTTAAAAAGAGGCACCTATTTAAGAAAATGTTCTTTTTTTAATCTTCTTTCACTTTGGCTTCCTGAATATACATTTTATTGGGTTAAAAACTACAACATATACTGAATATTGGTTACAGGCTCCACCTAGAAAGCTCCCATTAAACAAGAAATTTCCCAACATATGTTAGTCTAGACACAAACCAAAGCAAAAGTCCCCAGTATAGTTGATAATACTGGGTTTTAGCATAATAGTGTTAAAAAAATTTGTTTAATTTTTATTTATCATTTAGCCTCCATCCCGCAACAGGCGATAAGGAACTTCGTTCAAAAAAAATCCATAATAGAAAACACATAATCTTGCCTAACGGGAGAAAATAACATAAGATTGTGTTAAAAACATCCTTCTGCTCTTGTGTTGGAATACTAGCTTTTAGTGTAAATAGGGTCTTAAGGATCGTCGAGCGATACTAGTTAGCATTTGTCAATTTTCATATACGAGTTTGTACGATGGTTGACCAATCGACGGTATAAATTCTGGTACCATATTTGGGAAACTGCTGCATCTAGTCTTCTCAGAACCTAGTCATGTCAGTTACTATGCTTTACTGAGTCCTTCAGAGTCACATGGCTTCATAGATCCAAAAACTCAAATCTTACAACTCGCATTACCTCGTAACAATTCACTGTCCAACAATTTAACTTCAACTAAACTTACACATCAATACCTTTAAGACTTTTTGGCACCAGCATTACTTGTAATCCCCTTAAATTTTATCCTTATTGAGTATGTTAAGGTGCAGACAGCTAATTACCACAGATTCGCTAAATTTCAGCACCAATTTAGTGAAATTGCCAAAACGACCTTGTGGAGCAATTAGTTACATCCTTGAAAATAGTCAACCATAAATTTCACAATTGTGTTGATTTCAACGAATTCTCAGCAATTAAAGCACTTTAATGACGTTTCCCGTGGTGAGGAAGAATGAGCAGTTTTAGCATAGTCATCAGTATTAGTTCCACAATCCCAAACGTTGTCATCACCAAACCACTATCATCGCCATAGTAAAGCTATTAGAGTGGTTTACAATCTGGTTCAAGCAAAATGCAATCGACTGAATAAGACCTCTCCCTCCTTTTCGATGTAGGCGATAATGACACAAGTAAAGTTAAGCTTAACTGATTCCACCGTCCAATTCTATCTTAGCTACTTTTGGTTTATTAATTGCTGCTTCCATATGGTTGTATATCCCTTGAGTGCTTGGGGACTGACTTTTTGGAAGAGGGAGGTTGGGGGTTTTGAGGGGGTAGCAGCGAGGAGGTTAGCCATGACGTTATGTCAAATCGTTGGAGTCATAAAGGGGAAGATGCTCTGTTACGGCGTGGTCGTTCAAGGAAAAATGAGGAAAAGCAACCAAATCCAAAAATCAACAACAAAAAGAAGAAAAGTGTCAGCTCACTAATGGCCATTAAGTGGTATTTACATTGAGCTCAGAGAATGGGAAGTAAATTAATACCTTATATTCCATGAAGATACGAACATAAGCACAATGCCATTGACTACATAGTAAGATGACCCGGTTTTATATTTTTTGCTTGGCATGAACTAATGATAATGGTGCGCAGTAGTTGGCAATCCAAAGGGCATGTAACAATATGACACTATTCACAGCTAGATATGGAATTCTTGAGGACAATTAATTTTCGAGAACGTTCTAGAATATGCATTGTCTTTATACTATCATGAAATAGCACAACCAGCAAGTTAATCTGCATGCTAACTTCTTACGATTTCAACAGTAAGAAAATGTGAAAAACGAGTCATTATACAATTAAAGTTGAAAATATTTTATGATTGACGAAACATTTCTGACCAAATTTATTTTAGTCAAAAGCAGGTTATCTGGAAAGAATATCATGACAAATTATTACACTGAGCAAAACTAAAACGAAAAAGTGCGTACAAACCCATTTTACTCCATTTCGGATCATAGGAATAGCACCGCATAATGAGTATTTTTTTTTTGTTCAAAATTGTGTATACAGATGGTGGATTTTAACGGTCTATAACTTGAACCAGGTCAATTTTTTCGTAAATATTCTTTGACAAGGATATTCAGGGCATATCTGTCTACAACTTTTGGGAACACGCCACGCCCCAAAATTTATATATTATGAGTTTTTTGGACCAAAATGTAGATAAAATCTAGGTACTTTTACACATGTAAACGGTGTACCAATGAAAGTGCATGGTTTAAATTGTGTGACATTTTCTTACTGTTATTTCTGTTCAAGTGACAGTTCTGAAAATTGGCAGCTATGGTCTACGTTTCTAATTTTCGAAAATGGAGCATGGAGTAGGAACGGGTTATTGTTATGAAATCCCATTACAAAAATGGGGAAAGTTACGCTGAGACCGCTCGTGAATTTGCGGAATTTTTGGTCGTGCGTTGACGTACCGGCCGACCTCTCAAAATCAGTGCTGGTGTAAACAAGAGTGATGCTGAAAACTTCAATTCACCATCATTCAGAAAAACTTCAAATTTCGCGAAGTATACCCCAGCGAATTTTGACGACAGACCAACACCATCACCCGTATAGGTTAACTCAACTCACGCGGAAGCTCAAATAAAGACATCATGCACAAAACGGGGATTTCTCCAACAAGACCAGAGAAAATAATATAATGGGGTCAAATCTCACGAACGAGTTGGCAGTTAACTGGTCCATTTCATGAAATGTATTGTTCGTCAAATGTTTCTTTCAATGAATTAATTGCATTGCACCTTGTGTGTCATGTGGTGCCGTCCAACTGAAACCACATGTCTGTAACATTAAGGTCTTCCACTTGAGGTACGAAGAAGTTAGAAATCTTGTATCGTACCTGTACCACCATTTGTCTGTAACGTTCTGACCATCATTGTTTTTGAAGACATATGAATCAATGATTCCCCCGGACAATAAAGCGCTTGAAAGCGGCGACATTTTCTAGATGTTATGGTGACACGACAATAGCAGGTGGATTACCATCGTCACAAATGTGGCAATTATGTTGCTTGACATAAGCATTTAACGTAAAACACCCCAACAACATACCGCAGTACCAAGTATATGTATGTTTGCAAGGACTGTTTTCAAGAACTACAGATCTGCTGCTTTTTTGTTTCCATGTTGTATGTCACGTTTTGTTTTTCAGCAGTTTTCAACAAAGAAACCCACTTTGGGTTACAAAAACATACATTAATAAATAAATAAATAAACATTTTTCCATTACATCCCATAAAGGTATATTGGAGAGTTTCTCACAATCACTGAGCTGCTGTGCGCTTTCCAGTTTTCACTTCACTCATCACTCACATCAAACTTATCGTATATTCGTGAACTGGCATCTTCGGATTTTCATTTATTCCGGAGTATGCAAAATTTTTTGAATGGAAAATCTGTCAATACAGAGAACGGCCTACAAACCGAGTTTCTCGAGTATACTGTTGGGACAAACCAGCCAATCTATGAATCTCGGCTCAGAAAGTTGCCTGACCAATGACAGAAGGTCACTGAACAAAATGGCAACTACATTATACTTTAGATTAAAATTAATTGTTTGAATAAAATTACATTCATGCCAGTTAATATATTTGCCACAAGCCACAAACAATTCCGAACAACAATAAAAGAAAGATTTTTCAGCGTGTATAAACAGTTTGCAAATGTTTTCGTAGCGTGAGTATATTTATGATGAATTGCTAAGCAAATCTAAACCCCAACCAACCGAGAATTGTCAAATCGGTTCTCATAGAAATCATGGCTTGGCAACTCAAAGTTCATTGCCTCAAAAAAAAAAACACCCGTAAGTGTAAAATCGTTGACTTTTAAATCTTTTTAATTAAGTTGGACAGTGTTAGATTTGGTATAGCATTGTATAATTAACTCAAAGGGAAAATTATAAAAGTGATAATGAGGATTAGCAGCTTATTAAGTTTAATTAACAATTATCATATTAAGAATTAAAATGGTAATTGGAAATTTTAGATTGCGCAATGCCAGTCAAGTCTGGATGTGAGAAAAATTTGTCAAATGTACACCAACAGTTACAAATTAAAGTTAAATGATAAATGGGCGCACTTCATTTTGGACATACAAATATTCCACATATCGGTCGTGTTGTGTAAAAACGTCCAATCTGCATTTTTTTACGAAGGCCGATCTGATTTTGTTTACCTTGTCACGACAAGTCAAAAGGGCGAAACTGCTTGGGTCTATCTGCAACGAAATAGGTAGATAATTATACTGCTCGAAGAACCCAACCATAACTTTCTATAGCCATAACCATTTTTGCTACGTTATAATTTATGAATATCTAACAGACAATTGGAAACAGCAGATTGGCCCTTTTTACGCAACACCATCGATATACAAAAAAGTATTTTAATAATTGTATTTTGTTACACGACCTTTGAAGTCAGTACTGTTTTCTTTATTTTCGATATTTAGCTACAACGTTGGGTACCCTAATCAGGAAACTTAAACAACGTTTTTTTAACACTATTATGCTACAACCCAGTATTATCAACTATATTGGGTACTTTAGCTGTGGTTTGTGTCTAGACTAACATATCGCACCCTTAATACAAAAGCGTCACAACTCAAAATTTCAAGATTTGAATTTTTTGCTTAAAAACAATCACCAAGGACAAGTTTCTCTTCCCTTTCGTCAAACAAATCCAGTATGAATATATCTATTTTTGCGACATTTCATACAGTTTTTAATTTTACAATCCAGTTTTTTGCCTCTACTGAAAATTTGTAAATTTTGAGTTGTGCCACTTTTGGATTTAAGGTGCGATATGTTTGGAAATTTCTTGTTTAATGGGAGGTTTTCTAGGTGGAGCCTGTAACCAACATTTAGTATATATTATAGTTTTGAACCTCATGAAAAGTAAATTTGGCAAAGCCTAATTTAAAATTAAAAAACGGAAATTTTCTATAAAAACAAAACCTATTCATATTCTTAAACAAAGTACCATTTCTTAAAAAATACCTTATCTTAAAGAAGTTCCTTTGCCTAAAAAAAGTAAAATTTCTTAGAAAAATTATCTTTTCTTAAAAAAAAATATTTTTTTTAAATAAGTACCTTTTCTTAAAATAGTACATCTTTTTTAAAGGGTCCCTTTTTTGTGAAACAGAAACGGAAAATGCTATACCACGGAAAAATACAACTCTGTGATATAGATTAAAAACCCACCTCAAGGCACTGCAACAATGCGAGAACGCATGAGGAAAAGAATAAAATGCTGGAAAAATTCTGTCTATTCTTGTTGCTGGAATTATTGGCCTTTCAGTGGAGTTGATACTTAGGGATCTTCGATCGATACTAATTCGCACATGTAAATTGCAGAATTGAGTTTGTATATATGCGATTGATGATCAACCGATGGTATCAATTCAGGAACAGTAGTTAGGCATCTGATGATGAACTTGTCACGGAGTTCGAAACTAGTCATGCCAGTGAGTGTGTGTTGAACTGAATTGTCTATTATTTACAACAAAAACCCACCATTTTTCAATAAGAAAAATTTTCATGACTTGTAAGCTAGTAATATGAATTTCACATACATTAAAACTAACAAAAATCGGTCAATAAAATTCAAATTCAAATAATTTTACATATTCTTGAAAAATGGACTAATTCTAAAAAAACTCCCATTTCTAAACAAAACCATTTTCTTCAAAAAAAAATACCTTCTGCTAAAGCAAGTACTTTTCCTAAAAGTACATTTTTTTAAAAAGAAAAAAATACACATTTTCTCTTTTTTCTTGACATAAGTAGCCTTTCTGAAAATAGGTAAATTTTCTTAAAAAATAAACTTTTCCTAAAAAGAGTACCACTTCTTTAAAAAGTACCTGTTTTTAAAAAAAGTACTTCTTTGTAAAAAATCATACTCTTATAGCTTTTTCTAACAGAAAGTACTTCTTCTTAAAAATGGTACCTTTTCTTATAAGAAACATTTGCTTTTAATAGAAGAAGTACCTCTCTGTAAAAAATTACCTTTTCGGGAAAATATATTACATATTCTTACAAAAATTTCCTAAAAATACACTCTAAAAAAAAAGCATTCTATAAAAAAAAAATTGTTAAAAATGTTTCTCATTTTACAAAAAGTATATATTCTTAACCCTAGAACACACACCCGGGTACAAATGTACCCACTTGCAATTTTGCAGTGCTGTAACTCAGGAACGGCTTAGCTTAGGGCATAGTGATTTCGGATCTAGAAAACATAAGTAATTTCTAATATTGTAAAGGCTATTTGATCCAAATCGGATCAGTGGTTAAGGAGCTACGAGCTTCCAAAGTCGACACATACGTAAACACACACCCGGGATACGTTTGTACCACACCAGTTTATATCCAAATAAATGGCAACAAACCATTTTATAGTGTGTTTAAATTATATTATTTTATTTGCAAAATGAAAATTATTAAATTACATATTAAAAATATGAATTATCGTTACATATTATGCAGTCGGTATTGGTGATCGAGTGTTCAAGACGCATTGGCTTCTTACATTTGCCGCACACCTTTCTAATTTTTCTGCACCATTTTATTTCTTGGGCATAACATAAATAGCAGGAACCGCTAATAGGGTTTGGCGTGCGGGCTGCGGCAGATGTCGATGGTTCCGTGTTCAACATTGATTCCAGCGGTCGGTTGAAATATGACTCAATCGCTATTTTAGTGGAGAAGTTTCGCGTGACTTGCCGATTTAGTGCACGTTCTTCAATAATTAGCATACACAATGCTTCAGCCAAGCTGCGAAGGAACTGCTTACGCTTGTTTGATTTAGCAGGCAGCATGGGTTTGTTCATTCCATATACTATATACATACGCTGCAAGAGCCGCTATGTCCAACATGTAGAAAAATAATGACAATGGCCAACGCTTCGTCTATCGTTTTGTAGGATACTCACTGAACAATTGGTCCATTTTATCAACTCCACCCTTGGACATATAAAATTCTATGATTTCAGGCTTCCCACCCTCAGCTATCTCGCCATTGACGAAAGCAGCGTCACTGATATATTTTTTCGTGGAACATAAGAGCACATCGTCACATTTTTTCTGAAGCCGAATAATGAGGAACCAATTAGCCTGTCCTTGTGCACCTTCATTTCCGCAGGAATATACGTTTTGTTTTTGCGCAAACTTCGAACGGTTGTTAGGTTCCAGGTGAGAAGAAGTTCTGCAACTGGCAACGTCGTGAAAAAATTGTCCATTGTAATATTTCTCCCACTTCCTTGGTATCTGCTGGCCAAATCTTTCACAACTCGTTCCCCTTGGTTCGTTTCCCTTCCGGACGCTGCTTGGCCAGTCTAAAGTTGATCGTGCAGTGGATATGCATTTTTGGCATCGCAAATCAACCAAACTTCGATACCATATTTTCCAGGTTTTTATGGTATGTATTGTGTAAACCGTGTGCGTCCACGTAAAGGAAATAATTGTTCGTCAATGGTTAAGTTTTCAATGAGCTTGTAGTGTGCATGAAGATTGGCATTCAATATGAGCCACAACTCAGTAAGCGGTGCTGCTCTATCAGTTTGTGCGCGTGCAGCCCGAGTGTTTGCGTCGTCAAACCTTCATGGTAATGATGAGGTAAAATTTTAAAATGCCCGAAAATAAACTTTATGCCCACGTAAAGTATATTTAACATATTCGAAATTATTCCAAACGATTTTCCTCCCATTTTGAAGTTGTACCCTTTCATGACTCTTCTATAACTTTTTATCCACTCAGATTATTTTTAGTAAATTCCTAAATATTTTTGCAGTTATTTCAAGTTATACCATTTTTACCAATTTATCCCCCTTTTTACCATAGACACTATTTTTAAACGTTCCATCCGATTTTTATTGCATTTTGAAGTCTGACTGTTTTTCGCCAATTTGTACCCCTTTTTAACTACGTACACTATAATTAATGTATCTCCAGTCATTGTCCAAATCAAATTTTGGGCTGCCTTTAGTAGCTTTATTATATTCCAATTATTAGTCGACTTCTACACTCAATCATTCCGTAGCAATTATCTCGTTAATTTGTAGGTTTTCACCACATGGTTATACTATTTACTTAATATAGATAACGGGTTTTTCAATAAGAGCGCTACAAAAGTTTTTTTAAATAAAACAAAACCGGTTTCAGATTGCAATGAAATTCTTTATTCCTGTGAAAGTACGTTCGATGCCATTATGTATGGAACTCGATTTCTTTTGCATGGCCACCACCGGCACGCTTGCAGAAGTCCAGACGCTGAACCCAATTTTCGACGGTTTTCAAGCATGAACCGGCCGATACTGCTGCAATTTCACGTTCGATATTCGTACGAAGTTCATCCATCGTCGCCGGCTTGTTGGCAGACCATAGACTTGACGTAGCCCCACAGGAAATAATCTAACGGCGTCAAATCGCACGACCGAGGCGGCCAATCGACTGGGCCATTTCGTGAGATCACACGTTCACCAAACTTGGTTTCCAATAAATTGATTGTGGCATTCGCTGTGTGGCTTGTGGCTCCGTCCTGTTGGAACCACATGTCCTCCAAGTCCATATTATCCAATTGGGGCCAAGACTATTCGGTTATCATTGAACGGTAGCGATTCGCATTCACAGTAATGTGCCGGTCTTGATCATCACGGAAGAAGTACGGCCCAATGACGCCGCCGGCCCATAAACCGCACCAAACGGTAATTTTTTCGGGATGCAATGATGACTCATGTATTACGTGTGGATTGCTGTCTGACCAATAACGCATATTTTGCTTATTGACGAAGCCATTCAGCCAGAAATGAGCCTCATGATTATGACGACCATAAATTGGACGTAGCGCTCTTAAATTTGAGGCCACTGACTCCAAATTTCGGTAGTAAATTTTAATAGTTCCGACTCGTTGTTGGCTTGTATATCTTTCCATGATGAAATGGCAAACCTTACTGAAGAGAAATGTCAAAAGACCGGGAAAAAATATGGCGTCGTTTGCTGTCCCTATCGATTTACTTTTGTAGCGTCTCTGTTGAAAAACCCTTTATATTCCCCAATATTCCGATTTTAATATAATTCTGCCCCTTCTGATAGACGTTTATTATTTTCTGCACCGTCCGCAACATTCCAATCGATTTTTGTCGCAGTTGCCTCTTACGTTTAACCAAATTCAAAAAAATTCCACTCGCGAGTCGAAAAATTAAAATTAAACTGCGAATCTTTTTTTGATGTGTTAACATCTATAGCGGCGTATAGGGACTAAATCAATCAAAGTCAAAATCTGCTAAAACCAGATTTTATGCTGCTGCTAAAACCAGATTTTAAGCTGCTGCTAAAACCAGATTTTCTGCGATTGCGAAAGAGAATAATGACGTGTTAAACAAAAATGAGCGAGCAAGAGAGCAATGAAAGAGTGGTGTGGCAGGGGGAGGCAAACGAAATTGTGTCTATAGCGCATGTATTAACATAATAATGTATGTATTAACATAATATGTACATGTGTCTGTTGCTGTTGTTGAACGGAGATATAAAGCATAGCCACGCAAAATTTCATTTGCAAGCGCATGGGCTTGCGCAGTCGACGTTATGGTGACATACTAATACGTCAGCTACTTCGTACAACGTATGTGTGATGTTGTGTGTTTGGCTGTTTCGTTGCTGTTGATATGGCAAACATGTGGTTATGTGGCACACGTATACGTTAGCTACTTCGGACAAAGTATGTGGGATGTTGTGTGTTTGGTTGTTTCGTTGTTGTTGCTATGGCCAAACAAAGCGAGTCATTTGATGTTCAGCATTGCCCGGTGTAAACAAAAACAAGTAGAAACGGTGTTAAGTTCGGCCGGGCCGAAGCTTATATACCTCCCCCATGCTAATTTACCCTCAGACTCTCCACTCTTTGCATTCCCTTAACAGTTTTTCTTTAACGACACAGCAAGCACAAATAAATCACCAACATATCAGTAGTAGTAGCAGTCAAGAATGATAGAAACAAGATTACGCATTGCGCAGGTCCGTTATTTCTCTCTCAGCAATCAGCAATTTTTATGACGTCACTTATGGCTTATTTTGTGAGCACAACGTTGATTTAATATGGAAAAGTGCAAACATTTCAATTAACAAGGAATTTAATGCTTTGAGAATCGTAAAATACCTATAATAAATAATTAAAACATATATATTTATGTTTTGTTTTTATGAATGATTAAACTTCTTTAAAAATATTCTGTGATTTCAATCGACAGATGAAACAACAACTCAATCGTTCTTGACTGTTTGTAACTGCCCTTTATTTAGAATTTTTGTGTAATATCAAAAAAAAAAATAAAACGTATATTTAATCAAGTGTTTTTTTTTTAATTAAATAAACAAATTTAAACGTTTCTGTGCAAAATGAAGTGTGCTGTCCGGAATTGCAAAAATGAAAGAAAAAATAAAAATGGAAAGATAAGCTTTTTTTCTTTTCCAAAAGAAAAGAAATTGCTTAAACAGTGGCTGCAATTTTGTCGACAAGACAAAAAGTTCAATGCAGGAACATGGAGGGTTTGCATGGAAGATTTTAATGCGGACGATATTGAAGGACAGCTGCAATTTGAAATGGGTAAGTTATAATTATCCTGTGGTCACTCGTGGCTGCACTCAAAACATTCACCAGAAGCCTTCAATGGGCACAACGCAATGCATTTGTCGCTTCTAAAGTCGGTCATCTTAGTATAAATGTCGGCACTTTATTACCTATGTTATTTGTAGGTCTAGGCGCTAACAGGTACTTAAAGCCGGGTTCTATTCCTTCTATTTATGGAAGCGAACCGCCCAAAGGAACTGATGCCGATCGGTTGGAGAGGCTTCAGAAACGCAGCAACAAGAAACTAGTTTCGTCTCTTTTGCTCGAAGATGAAACCTTAAAGGAAGCGCAGAATGACGAAGGTGAAACCTTAAAAGAAGCACATAACGAAATTGAAGAGACAACAGAACCTGAGGTTGACCAGCCCAATAATGAAATTAATTCATTTTCGACGATCCACCAGGAAAAACTTCACTTAGAAGCAATAGTAAAGTCATTGCAAAAAGAAGTGTAAGTTACTTTAGTGCAGTATTTGATGTTCACCTTTTTAATAACAAATTATTTTGATTTTTTAAAGATTGGAAACTAAATTCTGTGTTTTATTTTACAGCAAATCTCTAAAATCTAAAAATTTTAAACTGAACCATCAATTTTTGCTCATGGAAAAGAAACATGCTTATGAAATTGCAACGCTTAAAGAAAATTTGTTAAAAAAGCAGTTCGAATGCAACAATATTGAACAGAAGCTTCAGGAAATTTTTACTGAAGGTCAAATAAATAAATTAAAGAATGGGTTAACCAAGCAGAAATGGACCGAAAATGATATAGCACATTCAATTACACTATATTCTGCTAGTGCAAAAGGTTACAAATTGCTGAAAAAGAAAAACTTTCCGCTGCCAGCAATTAGAACACTGCAAGACTGGGCCCAAAAAATTGAAATTTCACCTGGTATTTTAAAACCAGTGGTTAAAATTCTCGCTGCAACCAAACAGATGTCTGAGGTGGAGAAAATTTGCGTATTAAGTTTCGACGAAATGAAAATACGTAAAAGTTACTGTTACGACAAAGCTACCGATACCACCCTTCTTCCTGCTAACTACGTCCAAGTCGGGATGCTAAGAGGTAAGATTTAAAAGCTACGAGGACTTTAATGAAAACATATTATTATTATTTAAAATTGTCGACTAATATACATATGTATATTATTTAGGGTTACTGGCAAATTGGAAACAGCCAATTTTCTTTGACTTTGATTGTCAAATGACGCCGGATATATTAACAACAATTTTAGACGCTACCAAAGAATGCTGCTACAATGTTGTGGCGATGGTTAGCGACTTAGGAGGTAGTAATCGAGCTCTCTTTAATGAGTTAGAAGTCGATGCCTTGGTAGGTTTAAAAGAAATTCCTAACAATTATTATCTGACAGTTTCTCCTTTTTATTGCCCATTCTTTCAGGTTTACGTACAACAATAACAAAATTTACGTACTCGCTGATGTGCCACACCTCATTAAATTGTTGCGTAACCATTTCATAGACCGTGGTTTTGTTATCAACGGAAACTTGGTTCAAAAGGACATAATCGTTGATCTTCTTGCGTGCACATCATCGGATTTAACAATTACTCACAAAATAAGTTTTCGACACCTTCAAGTTAATGGATGTGAGCGTCAAAATGTTAAAATGGCAACTAAATTATTCTCCCATACCATTGCGCAAGCTATACAGCGAGCTGAAAGCATGGGTTATTTAGGTGGGAAAAACTGGGACGAATGCTATAATTTGTTTAAAACTGTAAGTAATTTTAGAACTGTTTCTTTATATTTAATTGCTATATATTTTTTTCGTAGACAAACGATTGGTTCGACGTTATGAATGTGAGGGTACCGAAACCAGACAGCAGGGAACGCATTCATGCTTACGGACTTGCACTTCAAGTACAGGACGGGATTCTTGAAAGGATGAGCAACCTTATGAAGGACATGCTCGTAAAAGATAAGAGCACGTTGCTGCCATTTCAGAAGGGTAAGACTGATTTAATCATTTTTGCTATAAATATTAACATTTATTTTAATAGGTATCATTCAATCGAATAATGCTCTTAAATTATTATATATTGATTTGAATGAACGCTTCAACGTTAAATACATCTTAACATATCGTCTAAATCAGGATGTGCTGGAAAATTTCTTTGGCATTATCCGCTCCAAAGGTGGGTTGCATGACCATCCTGATCGCCAGGAATTTAAATACCGATTACGTTCATACCTGCTAGGTTGTAATAAAGGCGTTTTATCAACCTCTGCAAACGTCGAGGAAGACAATACGCAAGATTTAGATAGAACGGAAAATTCTTTAACAGGTAATTTTTTAAAAATATGATATACACATTTTAATTCACTCTTCACCTGTATTTTATTGTTTAAGGTTTAATTTTTAATAATATATGCCAAAAGCCTCAGACTGCTGTCAACAGCGACGAAGACTTAGAGCAGTTGGACGGACTGGAATATGATGGGTTGGAAAATCTAGCAGGCTACATTTGCCATAGGCTAAAAGAAGAAATTCCAAATATTGCTATTAAGTCCAGTGAAGAGAAAACTTTTACTTGGGTAAGCCATCTCAATGAAGGCGGTTTATCCAAGCCTACAGACGAGCTAATGGCTCAATTAAGCAAATTGGAACAAATATTTAAATCAATTAACAAAAATAGTTTGCTAGTTACAAGCGACTTTTTGAAAATGCACATTGAACTAGCATCCGAAATTAAATGTGACATGAAAATTAAGAAGTTGTTCTTTCGAGCAAGAATGTTCTTTGTAATTCGAAAACTTAATAGAGAAATTCTTCAAAATTCTTATAAACTGAAAAGAAAATTTTGCAAAATAAGCAACTAATAATTATTAAAATCAATACTTAACAAATAAACATTGTTTTAAACATTAAAACATTTCTTTATTTTTCATAATGCTATGCGACTAGGGCATTGTTTTTATCATTCTTTCTTTATTTTTCATAATTTCTATTGAAATTCGATTGAAATACACAATATTTTTAAAGAAGTTTAATCATTCAAAAAAATAAAACATAAATAAATATTTTTTAATTATTTATTATAGGTATTTTACGATTCTCAAAGCATTAAATTCCTTGTTAAATTGAAATGTTTACACTTTTCCATATTAAATCATTGTTGTGCTTACAAAATAAGCCACAAGTGACGTCATGCGCAGAGAGAGACAATTTTTGCACAGCCTACCGCGTAATCTTGTTTCTATCATTCTTGAGTAGCAGTAGTAGTTCTTGTTGTTGTTGGTGTTGTTGTTTTTTATTATAGTGAAAGGTAAGTCCAATAAAATGTGTGTGCGGAGCACTCTCAGAGCAAAGAGAGTAATGACGTATTATACGTATATAAAAATGATATAGCAAGAGAGCAACGACAATTTTGTGAACTTGTGTAGCGTATGTACGAATATAACAATGGATGTATGTATATACAAGTGTCTGTTGCTTTGCATTCTTTGACTTTTGTGGGAATAAAACAAAAAGTATTGTGCAAGAAAATAATGACACATGTGCTTGCACTGGGTCTTTAAATAATTTTAAGTATTAATATTATTTAACTGTAACGTCATCATATGATTGAACGCTGTTTTTTATTTTCCAATGTAACATTTATTTAACAAATTATAACAAATTAAAAACATTAACAAATAAATAAAATGAATACAAAAACATTTAATTTTAATAACTTTTAAAAAGATTTTTTGCACTTTTAATAAGAAATTTACTAAAACAAAGCAAAATAATGAAAACTAAAAACTAAACTTGTCAAACTATAAGTCTTCTTCGTCTTTGAGATTGTCATTCATACTTAACAGCTGCATATAAGCACCATCTAGTGTGCAATAGTAGCTACTAATTTTCGAAAACCATTGCTGTAAAATAACTACATGCATTACATTTCAGTAAACAGCTGATTAATAACTTGTCAACCGCAACAAATACAAAATAATAAAATATTTTACAAAACACAAAAAAAAATATAACTCAGAACATAAAACAACACAAAGTGTATCAAAGCTGAATGGAGGTAATGTTAATTCTAATAAAATTTCTATTAGATTCCAATATAAATTAAGATTATAACATATCTTCATTACGTACTGTTGCCTTACACTGAAGCTGGTGCACGACAATTGGGTAACAATCTCCATCTCATGCCAATTATTATAGGTGGAGATTTTAATACAAATTTTGCAAACCCACAGTCGCAAGCTTTATCAAAATTTTTATTTGACGTTTTCTACTTGCATATGAGCAATTCTCCACAAACCCCCACAACTAACAATTCCACACTATAGATGCAGTTTTCCATAGATTTTTAAATACAATCGAATCAAAAATTTATAAATCTTATTTTAGTTACCATAAGCCAATATTAACTATTTGTACTTAAGGCAATTACAATAGATGGCCACTTTACAGTACTACTTCAATTTCAGTAAAAAAAAATTCTTTAACAAGTAAATTTTTTTCTGATTACTAAAATTTTTTCAGCAATTTTTATAAAGTGCCTACATGATTACGATGAGGTGCATTGAATTTTCAGTAATCAGTAATGCCCGATTACTGATTATTATGAATACGGCCCTATGATTTAACTGGTAATGCAAATTAAATTTCATTATCAGTAAAAATTTACTGAATTTTTTCAGTAATCAGTAAATTTACTGCCTTCTGTAATTTTTAATGCAGTACATATATACTGCAGTGTGCCCATTTACTAACCAAATAACTTAAATAAAACAAACAAAAACCAGCAAATTCCTATGTATTTACAATATTGAAAGTTTTGATACTTTTAATTGATTAAAAAAATATACTAAAAGCATAAGTACTTCCAACTTCATTACTAGATGTTTACTCGTCTCCCATGTGATCGGACTCACATTAATTTTTTTTATTTCTGATTCGCTCGGGAGCGATTCAATAAACAAAAATTTTAAAAATTAAATTCGCTCGGGATTTTAATATTTTTTTAATTCGGAGTGCGAGCTTTATATTGAGGAGGAGCTGAATTTTTCGGCTCGCGAGTGGTATTTTTACTTATTCTGCTTTTAAGTATGGCATAACCAAGTACCCCTGACTGAATCAAAATAGCTCTCAAATTTCGAAAACGAAGTGTTCTCAATGCACTCCACTATTGAACTAAGAAGGGAATCGTGCAGCGTAGACACCCTGAAATTTGGTTTTTCCTTCACAATTTCGTGCGTTGCGCCACTTGTACGGTATGTGTCACCGTGTTGTTAGAACCACAGTTCGAATGTATTGATGTTGTCGTATTCAGGCCACAGAAAGTCGGATAACATCGCTTTATACCGAACGAAATAAGATCCGATTATGTCGCTATGCCCTAACCGCACCGAACAGTCAATCTTTGTGGATGCAGTTACGTTTGACTGAACACTGTCGAATTGTGTTTGCTCCAATAGCAGCAATTTCGCTTGTTGACATAGTCGCTGAGGCAAAAATGTGTCTCATCCGAGAGGATTGTTTAGATTGGCCCAAAATCCGGTTATACGGCTAATATTTCCAACCTCCATTTAGTGGTTTCACGGCGCACAGGTTGCAGAATGTGGAAATCGCGCGCATGAGGCAGGGAAGTGACTGCTATGTGCAAAATGTTTATTTTTTACATCAGATGAGTAGGGAATATCCAAGGATTTCAGAATCAAAGTTTCCCAGAAAATGGCTTTGATGGGGGAGCACAATTGAGTGCATGATTTTAAGACTCATCAAAATGAATTGCAGGTTTTGTCCATAGACGTAATAAATAAATGAAATGAAATGAAATAATATTTGTATAGCAACCTCTTTGATATTCTAGAACATATTTTATAAAAGTAAAGATTGGCTATTGCACAGATGATAGAATTACCCTAGATGGTGCACTCGATTATTCACCATATTTGCCAGATGGCAACGAATACATTTTTTCGAATACAATGAAAATCCACTCAAAAATCATTTTCATTTCAATTCTGTGAGTTTGAAAATAAAATATTCAAAGATAAACCAATATGCCTTTCTTTTTTGATATTTTTTGACAACATAAATGACAGAAAGCACGGTAAATAATTGATTCGATAGATTTGTTTTCTTGGAAATTTACCCATTTACAAATTCCCATGACTTTCAAATGCTCCACTTATATTTCACCATCTAGGGTTTTCTACCATCTTTGGCTATTCATATTTTTTTATGAACATGAAGAAATAAATATTGAATTTGAGTTATAGATTTGCGATTTCATTGAAAATGACATGTAAAAAGCTTTTCCTTGAAATTAATGTTTATGCATTTGATCCAAATACAAACTGATGCGTAATATTTCCGGAATATCGAAGTGGGGGATGGTGGGGATAGGGGTACCTATTGGGAAAAGCTCCATATGTATAAGAAGGCTCAAACCCAACCACAAAATAAAACGGGTTGACTTTCTGGCGATGGGCAATTCATCTGATCGAAGCCGAATTGA
The DNA here is from genome assembly GCA_963931995.1 of Phaonia tiefii. Taxonomy (NCBI): domain Eukaryota; kingdom Metazoa; phylum Arthropoda; class Insecta; order Diptera; family Muscidae; genus Phaonia; species Phaonia tiefii. Next base: position 310,277,658 of record OZ008368.1, on the reverse strand, counting down.
CATTTCTGTGGCTGTTTCGATACTGGCTGATATGGTGTCAATTTTTTTTTTTACTTCGCACTAATCTCTGTGTGGAAAAGATTGTACTCGCGGTCAGATATTTGTACGGTGCGAAAAATTCCCTGCACACTGAAGACATGATGACGACAGAACTCACGATGAAATTCTCGTTGTATATTTATAAATGAGCCAGAATTTTGATAATATTTTTTAATAATTTCCACATATTTAGTAGGTGCAGACGATGCATAATAAAATGGCAAACCTTGCTGAATATATTGACAGCTGGATGTCACGGGTAACTTTGGCAGTTGCTGTAAATTTCTGTATATCGAAAATTATGTCTACCGAATCTCATAAATGCTGCACACTGCCTGATTTGTCTTCAAATCACTCGCCTGTCTTATTGACAGTAAATTCTACACCAAATCTCTTGGAATTTCAGTGTCAGGTTCATCCTAGAAGAACAAATTGGCAATACTGTAAAGTACTCGTTAGTGCATCAGTAAATCTGAAAGTTCGCCACAAAACTGAATATGATATCTCAAATGTTATAGAACATTTAAATCTCTGCACTCAATAAGCTGCGAGGAACTCAACTCCCGAACAAAGCTTCTACAAAGTCCGTCGTTACTCTTGCCGAAAAGCGCAAAATTCGCAAGCGATGGCAAAGAACACGATAGCCCCGGAGAAATCCAAACTTAACGCAATTACTTCTGAACTCACAGATACTATATTACAACAGGAACATAACACACATTATGAATCTGATGTACAAAACCTCGACCCCTCGAAATCAACAAATCGTTCTGAATGGAAACAACGGGTGAAACAAAAGAATAGGAGGAAATGAACACCCTATAAGAAAAAATTATTTAGGACAAAAACTAACTCTGAAAAGGCTGCTATATTTGCAGAGCACTTGGAGGAGGTATTTAGTCAAAATGAATTTGGGTCCAACAATGCTGATATCCGATCTCAAATATCTGCCTTCCTGCATCAAACGCGTCAACTTGATTTGCCCATAGCAAAATTTTCAAAATCTGAAGTAAAAGATGTCATACGTAAACTCAACCCCAATAAAGCTCCAGGTTATGATCTTGTTACTCACAAAACTCTAAGAATTTCCAAAAGAAGGCCGCTCTCCCTTAACACACGTTTATAGCGCATGTCTCTCTCGTTGCTTTGTTCCACCTCACTGGAAAGTTTCGGATATCACAATGATTCTCAAACCGGGGAAATCTCCGAAACATATATCCTCATACTGCCAAATCAGTTTACTACCACTTCTAGGTAACGGCCTGGAGTTTCTCTTTCTGAACAGCTTATGCACGTCATATATACGAAAAATCACCATCTATTCGCGTTCAGGAAAAACATGGTATCATAGAAAAAGTTCGTGGAAAAGTTAAACAGTCCTTTGAAAAAGAGCCATACTGTACTGCTGCATTTCTCGACGTATTTCATAACGTTTTGCACGATGGCTGACTATTTAAATTAAAGAAACTGCTTGCCATAAACTATTATCTCTTTCTCAACTCATATATATTCGAAATATATATTTTCATATCAAAAAGAATGATAAATTTAGTTCAATTTATCAAACTAAAACAGGTGTTTGGACGCAACACTTTATTTTATTTTCAAATTAGACATCCTTCTAACAGACGGAGTTGAAATTAGAAGTTTTGCTGACGATACAGCTACTTTAGCCATCCACGAAGACCCATTGAGGCAGATTTCTCTCTTCAAAAATGTATCGATAATATCTCATCTTGGTTAACGATTGCAGGATCAAAGTCAATGAAACAATATCAGTTCAAGTCACATTTACTCTTAAACGTGAAACTTGACCTCTAATAACTCTAAATGAAGCAGAAACACCACAGGCAGTGGAAGTAAAATATCTCGGAATATACCTTGTGTGGCCGTCGGTGGTGCAATGGTAGTGTGCGCGGCTCTTGTGCATGAGGACGTGGGTTCAATCCCTACTCTGACCACCTTAAATTTCTTTCGACGGCGGTCACCTCGCTTAGTGACGGCGACACTATCGAGTATTTAGCCATGAAAAAGCTTCTCAAAATACCGTTCGGAACCGGTGTAAAAACTGTAGGGCCCAATCAGTGAGTGTAAAACTAGAACCCGCACAGCTCGCTGGTTGTGAGAAGCTCTCCCTAATCCCCTCGTGGGATGTAGCGGGAAACCATTTATTTTTTTATTTTTATATCTTGACAAACGACCCACATGGAGAGAACATATCCAGACAAAAATAAAGGCCCTCGACATACAATTGAATAAATTCAATTCTTTCATTATCTATAGATCTTCACTGTCGCTCGAAAACAAACCAATGATATACAAATGTATGATCAAGCAGATAAAGACGTATGAAATTCTGCTATGGGGTCTCTAATTTGGAAATTCTGCAGCGGTTTCATTCAAAAACCCTTCGGAAAATCTGAAATGCTCCATGGTTTATTGATGACAACCAATTACATACTGATGTCAAAATTCTCATTGTTACAGAACAAATCCAGACTAGAATGCTCAATTATAAATCTCGAATAGAAAGTCATCCAAATCCGGGAAATTTGCGGGAAATTTGATGTCAAGCTCCGTAAAAATTAGACGACTCAGGAAAAAAGCTCCACAAGATCCCTTAGTATAAAGATTATTTCATGATTTTCGTTAAAAATCTTAAACGCAACGGCAACATTATTGGCTACGGCACTTTATCTTCACTACTATTTTTATTTTACTACTATTTTATTTTATATTTTTGGTTTTACTTCGTAAAATGATCAGTGAATTATTACTACTTCATTATACATAGTTATCATAAGTGAGGCTAAATATTATTTGTAAATTAGATTGAATTAACTAGATGCAGAAAGTCAGCTATTGGAACAGCAGGAAATTTAAAACAACACTTTAATTCTCTGCTGTCACTCTGATAGTATTTGTATCAAGCGGCATTACAAATGATATCAAACATATTACAGGATATACAGTAGGTTTTGTTCCAATCGGATAACATTTTTGTGCAAGAAACCGATCTTAAGTGTTGAACATTTTATGATTGTCTACGTACTTCTATGACAGCTGTATAAACGATGCATGAAAAGAGCTGCTACTTTAAATTCACGCACTTAGACGTTTCAATAGTCACTGTCCCTGTGGTAAACTGATTTCTTTAAAATTACTTCAATTTGTTCCTAATTTAATACAAATGCTAACAGCAATAATGCACAGTTGTGAAACGCTACCAAGCAATTCTCGTTAAGCCATTACCTCTTTCTTTAGAAAATCAAATAAAAATAATAATAAAATTGCAATAATCACAGTTAAATTGAATTAATTCTTGGAAAAAATCTACTGTTTTCTTTCTTTCAACGACCATTTCATTTGGACTCTGTTTGCCACTTTCCGCCTATTCACCATTTTTAACTTCTCTATTCGTTTTAGTTCCATTTTTGCGTCTACAATTGTAGTTGTTGTTGCCGTTGCTGCTGCTGTTGTAAGTGCAATTTCCTTTTATTTGCAGAAATGACTTCCGGTTTCCGTCTCGTCATTCGTATGAGTGTCATTTATTTAATATTTTCTCTCTTTCTTTCTCTCACGTTCTTGCTCTGTCTCTCTACCGCTTTGTCTTCTCTATGCTGCCACTTTTCTGCGTTACATTAAAAATCCAACAACAAAAGCATAATCTTGAAAAAAGGGCGAGTAACATTTTCCTAACTTTATTCATCCTGCACCGGATGACGGTGTTTGTGAGTGCTGTTTTGGCAGTCTTTGGTCTGGTACTCTCACATCTTATAGAAACTTTTAATTGACAAAGTGGCACACAGTGACAGGCAGACGGATGGACGGACAAACGGACGAAAAGATAGACAAAACTCTTTCATGTTGCTAAGTAATAGCAACAACAAACTAAGCAGGCAACATTTCTTAAGCTGTAAAATAAAACACTGCAACAACCTCAGGATGCAGAACTCGGTGCGGCATCAAATGTCCTCAATGCAACCACAAACAATTTGAAACCACTTTTGCTTGCAGTTTGTTAAATTAATACTGAGCGCAGTATGTGTGTTTTAGAGTGGATCGATTTTATAGTATTGCATTGTCCTCAGAGGAGTCCAAATTGTATACCCGGCAAAGAGAATGCATTCAAGGAAGCACACACTCACCAAGATATCACAGTTAGAAGCAGTGATATAGTGCGTGGTAACTCGTGAAATTAATATAGGTTGTCGCAGAAATTAATCACTTGTTTGTAGCGAGTGAGTAAGTAAAAGTGATACACTTTTTCATTTATGGGAATGAAGAAGTGAGAACGTATGCATATATTTATTTTGGTGCACTTTTCCATTGATACGGAAGGATATATATTTATTGTTATAATTAAATTTACCTGAAAGTATTAAACTTTGATTAAAAGATGTGAACGATTAAAAACATGAGTACAACATTCATTGCTCGGATTTGATTCTGTTATAGAAATAATTCCATGGAGCGATTAAAAAGCATCTTTGGAGTTGCTGAAACCCCGATTCCTTCAGAATGCCTCAATTTATTTTTGCATGGTATCCATATAGTTAGTTAGTTAGTTTGAAAAGAGGGGTGCTATGTTGAGTATTCAAAAGAGAGCATTCTAATCCTTCGCATGTCAGTAGACATACACTTAAGCCGCTGATTCGGCCTGTTGTGCGCTCTCAGTTTATACTACTAATCTAATATGCCTCTCATAGAATACACCTCTCATAGGAATTCGGTGCTATTCACGAAATTCCTTAAGTTGTTCCACTCCATTCTCACAAGTTTGGTCATGTCCTGTAGTATACTGTTCGAAAGATATCTGGATCTAGCTTGTTCGAAGGCTGGGTAGTGCCATAGGAAATGCTCCATCGCTTCATCGTCCTCCATGCATACCGTACACTCACCAATCGCCACTACTCCAATACGTTACTGGTGGTCTGGTTATTTCGAATGCCTCGTTATGACCCCATCATATTGCTCATTTCAGGTTTTTCCAGTTTCAGCAAACCTTTTGCCCTCGATGCATTCGAGTCTCCCCAGAGGATCTTTGTCATCCTGCCTACTGTTTCCTGGTTCCACTGGACTATGTGTGCCTACTCCGCCCATATACTCAACTCAGCCTTCGTCACCCCAAAAAGTTTCGCTCCCTTTAAGCTCACCGTTTGCAGTTTCCTAGCTGGCGTTGCTAGGAGTTTCCTTCGTTCGTTGCCGAATATTCCACTGTGCCCCGGAACCCAGATGATGTTGAGTACATAGAACAATCATTTATCACCTTCAAGGTCCGTTTTAGATTTGACAATTTCCGATGATATTGCCTTGATTACCATTTGGCTATCCGTGAAGGTATTTGCCGCGGCTGGGTTTGTCTTATCGTCGAGTCATTTGATACACTCCGTAATGGCGCGAACTTCCGCTTGAAAGTTTCATTTACGATCCGGGAGGCGTAGATGGGATTCGGTTGCCGGATTTTAAATGAAAATCCAATGCCCATTCTTTCGTCTAGCTTTGAGCCATCCGTGTAGCAGCGAGTCCCATTTGGCATGTGTGCCAGGGTTCCATTCTGCCAAGAGTCTTTAGTTGGCGTTAAAGTCACACAATTCGCCTTAATCATTAGCTCAGGTACTCGATTAAATTCACTCGTATCCTGCGTTTAACCGACTAATGCCCCCATTATTCGTTGGTATTTTGACTTAAGATTCCTGCTGATCCATTCACCTGTTGCCTGTATGCGTTTTGCCGCAAGGGCAGCCTCGTATTTGACTCTAATCTCGATAGGCTGGATACATAAATTAGTCTCCGTGGCCTTTGTCGAAGTTGTCCGCTAATACCAATTCAGAACATTCGTTGAAACCTCTGCAGTATTGCGATGTTACATTTCCTCTCAACTGCCATCCACCATGTTGTATTTCTTATGTTAGTACGGGCCTAATTACGCTTCTGTAGAGCCAGTGTGTTATTTCCGGTTTGAAGTCCCATTTGGATCCTATAGCCCTTCTGCATAGCGACCAACATCTGTAGGCCTTATTGGCCTGTCCTCTATGTGGTGTTTCCAGTTCAGTTTCCGATCTAAGATTACCCCAAAATATTTAACCATATCGGTTATTTTAATCGTCTTTTCCAGGAATCGTGGCTCTTCATACTCTGAGCTTTTCGTCTTCCTTGTGAATAGACATATTTATGTTTTATATAGGTTCGCACTTAAGCCCTTTGGCTGTGGCCAGTTGTACGCTATATTCAGTGCCCTCTCGGCCTCTCTGCATAATTTATTAGGATCTTTTCTTTCCCCTAAGAAGTATTATAACGTCGTCTGCGTAGCAGACTGGTTTAAGTAGTTAAATTTCCTTAGCACACTGTGTATTGTGAGGACCCATAAGACTGGTGATATAATCTCTCCCTGTGGGGTTCCACGTTCTACCCTGTATCTAATATTTATATCATGGGAACGGGAGTTAATCCATCTATTCCTTATCATATGATTAATCCAGTCTTTTAATGCCCGGTCCACCATAAACTGGTCTAAGGATTGGATGAGTTTTTCGGTCCGGACATTATTGAATGCTCCCTCAATATCTATGCATAAAGAGAGTGTATACAGTTCGTCATTGTAATGGGTTACCTCATGAACTGCGGTTTCCACTGATCTGCCTTTCACACATAGTCACCTAAAATGCAAAAGAACGTAACTACAATTTTCATTTTGTTCAAAGGAGTTGAAAAAAAACTTATAAAAAAAACAACAAATTCAGTTTGCCAGTATATTTTCGAATCTTGCTGAAGGTAAGACTTTACTTTAGCAAAGATTTGAAAATTTGAATTGAAAAATTAATTCTTCGCCCTTTTACGAGGATTATTTTTTCTCTTGGAAATATAAATTAAAATTGTAGTTACGTGGTTTTGCATTTCTGCTAACGATATGCGTGTTGCTTAAACTGCAGCATATCGTTCGGAATTCCACTTTTCATCATGTCGTCCACTGTTCTCTCCAGGGTTTAGAGTAGAAACGAGGTAAGGCTAATTTGTCTATAAGCCTTTGCCATCGCATAGCTTGCTTTTACAGGTTTGGGTATAAATACATTCTTTGGTGTGTAGGCGAATTTTGTTGGTTGTTATTTGGTCAACCTCATATTGAAGCATTGCCGGATAAACTACATCCGGTCCCTCCTCTTTATATGGGCAGAAGCTCTTGATAGCTTTTTCGACCATTTGGTCCGTAATGCTTGGTGTTTTATGTACTATATTTTCACCCTCTCGCCGTTACCTGTAGGGTTCCACGTCCTATATATCTATATAAGTAAAGACAACAGTTCAAAAAAAATTATCACGACCAACCATGGTTTACATGAACATAAGAAAAAAGAGACCACAAATGTAAAAAAATTTACGCCGTCAAAGTACAAGATTTGTACACAATAGTACAAAAGTTGAACACCAAAAGCTCTAAATGTGTACAGCAAACTACAACAAGTGTACACAAAAACACAAACAAAGTATACAAAAGTACAACGAGTGTACAGCAAAGCACAAACATTAATAAACAAATCCAATGAGTGTTCGAACTCACGGGCGATGTGTTAACACCTTTTTGTTAGACGGTACCTGTCCGATTTCTATGAGGGCTCTATTCCGTGCCTTTTTGAAAAAAAATGACAATGCCGAAAAAAAAAATTTAAAAAAAAAAACATTAGGGGTTGCGCACGAGCCGAGAAAAGGTCCACTTTGCCAAAATTAGGGGGGAAATTGCCATAGGTCATCAGGGGTCACCCGTAGGGGGGAAGAATGTATGGCCGACCCCCATTAACTTTTTACCGCCAACATTTCCCCCCAAGACACCCACCCCTATCTCCTCCCCTTAGGGGGGTCACCATACAAAAATGGAGGTTGCTCAGTATTTTCGAAAAACACCATAGGTCATCAGGGGTCACCCCTAGGGGGGCAAAATATATGACCGACCCCCATTAACTTTTCATCCCCAACATCTTTTCCGAACAAACTTACGCTCTATCTCCACTCCTTGAGGGACTCCCCATACAAAAATACTGAAAATCTATGTATTTACAGTTGCACAATATCGAGATTTTTTTTGATTTTTTTACAGAAATTCCACCAATATTCAAGAGTGGTCATTGTTTGGAAAGTCTTGAAAAATTTGAAACGCACACGTGCTGAATCAGGTACATAGGCACCCTTAGCAGATGCCCCCATTCCTGGCAGTAAAATATTGCTAAATACGTAGTAGTTATAAATAGCAGTTCATTCATCGATTGTTGTCATTCAACAAGTGCCGACGACCGCGAAAAGTAAATTGATTTTTCTCCCGTTTTTTAAAAGTTAAGATGACAACACGACTTAGATCGCGCGACGATATTTTTTTGATTGGTTATCCAAGCATGAATATTACGGGGAACAAATTACCGTCGAAGAAGCAAGTGCTAAGAATGCATTTCTTCAACATTCGCAAACGAAACATGTCGAAGAAAAATAGTGCGGTTATAGTCGCGGACGCAGTGATGATTTTTTGGCGCCAAGCAGCTATTCCGACGAAAGCCAGAGGAGATGTTACAAGAAAAATAGCTGCGCTGCACGATGAGTGGGATGCTTTAAGAAAGTCATCTCACAGAAAGACTGAGTCCACTAGAGAAAAAGAGAATACGTTTTCTGATAGCTTGGATAATCTTTTCGACATCGCACACGCCAACGCCCTTGAGAAAATGACAAATACCGAAGACATTGAGTTTCTGCTAAAGCAAAGAGAAGATGGCCGGCCAGGAACTATGGGAGGTGTGGACGCTACTGATACTCGAACGAGGAAAAGAAAAGCTGAGCGCGAAGAACAAGAAGAGTTGCGACGCAAACGTGCAACGGAATCTAGTAGAGATCGGTTCGCTAAAGGCGGTAAGCTATTTCGCGCTTTGTGTGTTCAATTGCAGTGGTTAAATTTTCAAGCAGTGATTCAAGCGATGATAATGGGAGACAGGACGAAACTTCCCGGCAGAAGCTGGCCCGTCAAATGTTGGTGACAGAAGAGGTTACAAACAATGTTTTACTGAACGAGTCCTATCAGCTTTGGACAAGTGCAAAGTGACTGACCGAGACGCGGTCGGCATTATGATAGCGGCGGCAGAAGCATTTGGACGCGATCCTCAACAATACACAATAAACCGTACGTCGCTTCGGAGATGTCGGCGTTCAAATCGAGAGAACATGCTGAGTTATGTGAAAGACAATCCAGAAGTAAGATCGCATAGATTTATTTGCTCTCATTCAGAATTCTTATTCTTCAACGCGTTTCATTCATCTCCAGCTTGTCGCAGCTAAATCCTTCGTAGTCCATTGGGATGGCAAAATGCTTTTGGATTTTGTGGGTACAAAGAAGGTGGACCGTCTACCGGTAATTGTCTCGTACGGAGAAAAAGAACAACTTCTTGGAGTTCCCAAAGTAGAAGATGGGAAGGAAAAGGCCGGAGAATAGCACATGCCGTTTATCAACTGTTGGCATCTTGGCATATGACACATCGAATACAAGGACTTTCTTTGGACACGACATCAACGAACAGTGGCCCATTCTCCGGAGCCGCAGTTGCTCTTGAGCGGCTGTTGGAGAGAGAAATCTTATATTTACCTTGCAGACACCACGTATACGAACTGGTGCTAAGGGAAGTTTTTGAGACAAAAATGGGAAAGACCAGTGCACCAGGCGTTCCTTGCTTTGACCGTTTCAAACAGGAATGGGACGCTGTAAAGGTTAAACCATTCCATTCTGGCTTGATAGACGATCAAGTCGTCAGAAAAATTCCTGTGGCAATGCAAGTCGGCATAAAGAAGTTTTGCTTAGATCAATTGAAGGAGAAACACCCTCGCGATGACTACAAAGAAATGCTACAATTAATTCTTTTGTTTCTGGGTGAAAAACTTGAGAATTACCATTTCCGACCTCCAGGACCCGTTTCCCATGCTCGATGGATGGCAAAAGCCATTTACAGCCTCAAGATGTTTTTGTTTCGGAGAACTTTTCACTTATATGTATGTGAATTGAATGTTATTCGACACGTTTGTATTTTTGTGGTGCGACTTTACGTCAAGGCATGGTTTGGTTCTTCTCGAGCAGCTGAGGCGCCGAATCAAGATTGGAAGTTTTTGAAGGACATCGTCGAGTACAAGTCCGTTGACCAGGATTTATCTCGGGTAATGATAAAGAAATTTATCGGTCACCTATGGTATCTCGCCGATGAGCACATAGCCCTTGCCTTTTTCGATGACAAGGTTTCAAATGAGTTGAAGGCCAAAATGGCCCAAGCATTGCTAGAAAATGAGAATGACGAAGGTGAAGAAGATGAAGAAGACGAAAAAGGTGAAGAAGATGAAGAAGACGAAGAAGGTGAAGAAGATGAAGAAGACGAAGAAGGTGAAGAAGATGAAGAAGACGACCCGGTTCCCCCAGCTCCTCGCGTCGTAATCAAAAGCACCAGCGTTAAAAAAATCGAGGTGAAATTCAATGAGGAATTCTTGGCTAAAGACTTGAGCAACTTCGTCTCTCATAATACCAAAAATTTATTTGTACGATTTGGAATATCGCAAGATTTCATTCTTGCAAATCCAGCAACCTGGAAATCTCGCGCAGACTATCAAGAAGGTCGTATAATTGTAAATAACTTGCGCGTTGGCGCAATTTTGTTGGCGGTAAAAAGTTAATGGGGGTCGGCCATACATTCTTCCCCCCTACGGGTGACCCCTGATGACCTATGGCAATTTCCCCTCTAATTTTGGCAAAGTGGACCTTTTTCTCGGCTCGTGCGCAACCCCTAATGTTTTTTTTTTTTAATTTTTTTTTTCGGCATTGTCATTTTTTTTCAAAAAGGCACGGAATAGAGCCCTCATCTACCAAAATATCGCAAAAATGTCATTTCAAGGTCCACCTTAATGAACACATTAGTAAATGTTACATTAGTAAATAAAAAAACAGCGTTCAATCATATAATGACGTTACATTTAAATAATATTAATACTTACAATTATTTAAAGACCAGTGCAAGCACATCTGTCATTATTTTCTTTCTTAATACTTTTTGTTTTATTCCCACAAAAACAAAGAGAATGCAAAGCAACAGACACATGAACATACATACATTCTTATGTTCGTACATACACTCCACAAGTTCACACAATTTTCGTTGCTCTCTTGCTATCTCATTTTTATATACGTACAAACACGTCATTGTTCTCTTTGCTCTGAGAGTGCTCCGCATCCACTCCAGACAACTATTCGCAGTCGCTAAATCAGTGTGTGTTTTTTTCGCGCTCTGACAATCTGTGTTTCGTAGTCGGGCAAATCTGGGTTCTACATAGGGGTGGGTCACGCTTATTATTTAGTGGTATGAAGAATAGATGTTGGCCGATTCTGAGACCTACCCGATATGCATACAAAATCGGTCCAGGCGTTTCGGAGGAGTTTAACGGCAAACAATCTGTGATCGCAGTCGGACAAACTGGGTTTGGATGTATACACTTTGTGAGTTTAGTCCCTACCTGCACCTATAGATGTTAACAAATCAAAAATAAAAATATGTCACACAAGTTTAAAAAGTATACACCAAAATAAAAAAAGTGTCCAGTAAATATACACAGCATAACCAAACGTGTACCCAAACGCATAAAAAGTACACACAGAAGTATAAAAAGTGTACCCAAAGGTTGAAGTTCATAAAAGTACAAAAAGTGTACACGAACATACAAAAAGTATTAACTGCCAACATATAAATCGTCCATAAATACGCAGCCACACACTGTACAAGACGAATGGTAATGATTTGATTCCGATATAAAGAATGAAAACGAGAGACAGGCACCAGTAGCAAATAGATGACTCATCTGCGCAGACATCAACTCTAACGCACGCTTATAGATGAACATCACATCAGTAGAGACAAGACTTTCAATAAACTTCCTTGAGGTAAATATTAAACGACTTCAGCAAATGAGAGCATGAAGCCACACAACCGGAAAGACAGCCAACCGTATTTCAGAGAAATTGTATGCGTCAAACTTTCAAACCAGGATTCCACTTGATATCCGTTTCTAGAAAATATAACTCTATTATGGTAGATGTGATCACTGGACAACATCTAGTGGCCAGACATGCAATATCTGTTTATGATTACTGAGGAATCTGTGGGGGTGAAGAGTAGGACGAAACATTCAGGGAGATAAGCTGAATGATCTTAGGAAATTTTTCAGTGTAGAGTTCTTTCCAAATAAAACACGAAACTGTACTTTAAATTTACAAAATTCAGTCTTTATTTAATAATTCATTGTTTGACTTCAAGTTTCAACGTTGATTCAACCTGTAGTAAACTAATGAATACAACAAAACCAAATAGATTAGTATGTCACTAATAGACAAGCATAAGCGCAGCCACCATCGCGATCCGCACTCATACCAACCCAGTGTGCCAAACGGATCCGTTTCGGATCCGTAACGGATCCATTTCTTCGTACTTTCTATCCGCAACGGAATCAGTTACGGATCCGCTTCGGATCCGCAAGTGGGAGAAATTTGTCACAAAAATACGGATCCAGAAACGTATTTTATGTCCGTTTTTTGGATCCGTTACGGACATCCTTTGCGGACCCGTGTATTTTAATAAAACGTATCCGTAGCGGAATCCGTTACGGATCAGTTTCGGATCCGCAAGAGGGAGAAATTCATCTCAAAAAACGGATTTTATATTCGTTTTTCGGATCCGTTACGGACATCATATTAGGATCCGTTGCGGACCCGTGTATTTTAATAAAACTTATCCGTAGCGGAATCCGTTACGGATCAGTTTCGGATCCGCAAGAGGGAGAAATTCATCTCAAAAAACGGATTTTATGTTCGTTTTTCGGATCCGTTACGGACATCATATTAGGATCCGTTGCGGACCCGTGTATTTTAATAAAACGTAACCGTACCGGAAACCGTTACGGATCAGTTTCGGATCCGCAACCGGGAGAAATTCCTCTCAAAAAAACTGATTTTATGTCCGTTTTTCGGATCCGTTACGGACTCGTTACGGACAACAACGGACAACCCGTGTATTTTAATAAAACGTATCCGGAGCGGAATCCGTTACGGATCAGTTTCGGATCCGCAACCGGGAGAAATTCCTCTCAAAAAATCTGATTTTATGTCCGTTTTTCGGATCCGTTACGGACTCGTTACGGACAACAACGATCAACCCGTGTATTTTAATAAAACGTATCCGCAACGGAATCAGTTACGGATCCGCTTCGGATCCGCAAGTGGGAGAAATTTGTCACAAAAATACGGATCCAAAAACGTATTTTATGTCCGTTTTTTGGATCCGTTACGGACATCCTTTGCGGACCCGTGTATTTTAATAAAACGTATCCGTAGCGGAATCCGTTACGGATCAGTTTCGGATCCGCAAGAGGGAGAAATTCATCTCAAAAAACGGATTTTATATTCGTTTTTCGGATCCGTTACGGACATCATATTAGGATCCGTTGCGGACCCGTGTATTTTAATAAAACGTATCCGTAGCGGAATCCGTTACAGATCAGTTTCGGATCCGCAAGTGGGAGAAATTCCTCCCAAAAAAACGGATCCAAAAACGGATTTTTTGTCCGTTTTTGGCATCCGTTCGGACTTCATATTCGGATCCGTGTTTGTAATAAAACGGATTGAATAAATTTGTAATTTATTTTTTTTTTTTAAATTTTAATTTTTGTACTATTATTATATATGTAGTTAAATTCAGTCATTTCCTATTAAATTAAAGTAAACTGCAAAAAAATCAGTTCATTTAAAATTAAAATATAAAAGTAAAAATCAATTGAAATAAAATTTTGATTACAAAAAAAAATTAATTAACAGCCTAACTCACTGTTAAATGGAGAGTCAGGTCACTGACATTTGTGAGGATTTGATTGGAATCAATCTCTAAGGAATAGAGAAATTCCTCTCTTACTAGACCAAAATGAAATCAGAGAATTAATCTCTGAGATTTCGTTGCTCCACAATAATGGTGAAGCAGATAATCAGTATGTAAGAAAGGAGAGCAGTGTAGAAAATAAAACAAAGGAAGGAATTAGAAATGCTTTAGGATTTCTTTTATTTTCTCCGATAAGTTTTGGAAACAATGAGTGCAATAGTAGAACAGACCGCCGATAAAACTGGATTTGCGCAAATTGCATTTGCAACATGGCATATATATTTAACGAAAGAAGATTGACAGTCAAGTAAATGGGTTACTTGTTTATCTATCAATTTTCATATCTGGGAAATTTCATGTTTATTTTTAGGAATTGAAGGATTTGAAATCTAAACAGTTTAAAACCGAAAACGTTTACGATTTGATGTAAACACTCACTTTGCATTTGTTTTTGTATTTTTGAATTTACAAAATCAATTACAAAGTGAGTTACTGGCTTGCATTCGCTTAGGTTTTCTATCGAGATCGTGGGTTAGAATGTTAATTTATTTTTTTTTTGTTTTTGAATTCTATCATGAGCGTAGTGGAAAATTTTTTTTGCAACTTCCTCCGCTACCGAAATTGGTTCGTTGTCCAACTTCCTGTGGAATGCACCTAAATGAAATAAAAATATTTTTATATTAAACTATTTACAAAAGCTTAATACCTACCAGAACTGAATAGGGTAAATTTTGCATTGAATTGGGTAAATTTTGATTTAATTCTTTTCACCAAAATATAGAATTAAATGAAATTTGAATCAATTCAAATAAATTTGGGAAAATTGAATTGCACTTCATTTCCAATTCAAATAAGTGTGGCAAAACAAATTGCAATTCAAACGAATTGGAGAAAATGAATTGCAATTATTTTCTAATTATTCATTTGAATTTTCTGGGTCACACATAAAGACTTTTTTTAAAAAAAAACTCAATTAGCGATTACACTGATTCCTTTCCTTACTTTTTACGGAGACAAATCGGGATTGAAATGGATTTCTCAATTCGCGGTGACACTGATTCCTTTTCTAACTTTACACTGATTCCTTTTTTAATTTTTTACGGATCCGTAAATTCGCGATTACACTGATACCTTCGTTAAAATTTTCTCGGATCCGAAACGGGTCCGCAACGGGTCCGCAACGGATCCGTAACTTCGCGATTACACTGATTCCTTTTTTAAGTCTATTATGGATCCGGAACGGGTCCGTAACGGATCCGCATCCGTGTTTGTGCACATTGGGAAGTCTCCGTTTATTAACCAAACACACCCACAAAGCAAACACGGGCAACCATCGCTACCACGGAATGTTGTGTGATTGTGTTTGGTTAAACGACTATTCATGCCAACCTGCAGTAAACGAATGAGCACTCTAGTCTTGTGCTTCTCGTTTTATACATTCCCAAACAAGTGATATTTAGTCAATTAAGTATTTTCGAATATACATTCGAAGATCATCACCAATTCACTCAAACGAAAGAGCTTTACAATGACAGAGTTGGCTGTAGTGTTGTTAAACATTAGAGTAGTCGTTCTCATAAAGTGGTTACCAAAACTTTAATGTGATGATGTGAAAGCTTGAGTATTTTATGATATGATAATAAGTAATGATATGATTATGATAATAAGTAATACGATTTATAATACGATTTGTGCGCTACATCAGTATATTGATTGGTTCGCCAGCGAGTAACGTACGTTCGTTTTTCATCCACATCGTGATTATTCGAAATGCTGTATCATATGACTTGTACGCCACTTAACACACACCATGTTAATTTACAGGATCAACGACAGGCTAACTGTATCAATAGTGATAGCCACTTCTACATTCTTTCTATTCTTCGACAATGGGAGAATGGGTATAGTATATTCTTTCTGCACCACATAATGGGAAAGCTTACACACTTTTCACAATTGGTACAGATCACTAACCACATTTCAGAGAAAATAGTTGCTCCAAACAAGTAAACAGGGATACCACAGACTGGGTCGTGGATTGATGGCTCAGATATCAACAGCGAACGGTGGACGCACAGGTATACTGGCAGATCTAGGACTAATGGGATAATTGGAATACGGCTCTGTATTGGGGGAATTGAATACGAAGAATCTCATTCGATTTCCTGCGTATAACTCTATTATTTATACCGAGGTTAAGACTATCATGTGGTGGTCGTCAGTGATACAGTGATAGTGTGCGCGGCTCTTGCCCATGAGAATGTGGGTTCAATCCCCGTTCTGACCACTTCACATTTCTTTCGACGACGGTGACGTCGCTTAGTGATGGTGACACAATCGAGTGCTTAGCGACGAAGAAAGCTTCCAATAATACTGTTCGGTCACAATAGTCTCAAATTCTTCATTAATCCAATCAAGATGTTCATAAACTGCATACACATTTAAAAAAAGTTCCATACAAATTTTTAGAATTTGTTAAACGGCTTCCAAAAGAACAATTCATACATTACTTACTAAATCTTTCATTAAGATTGTTTTTTTTTTTTGATATCATCATTCCTAGTGACAGCTGATAAGGAGTTATGAAATAACTAACTATAAGGTCTGGGCTTTACTTCACACATTTGAATTGATTCCTTTAATTAATGTAAACGTTACTAAAATACAATCTCATATATCTTAGTACAAATATGTATTGATTGTATGATTAGTGTTAAAGATTCTATGAAATGCTTCGTTAAGGGAAAAAATTTCGTTGGGACGAAAATTTCCGTGATGGCCCTTCATAATTCGACTGTCAATTTTTAAGGAAACACAGCAATACACTTGTAATTCGTCGATCATTTAAAAAGACACAAATACACTCAGAGAACTTATAACGGGTCCGCCAAATAACTTTTTTTTTTGAAAATGCTATAAAAAAAACTACTGAATATTTTCTCAAATTTCTTTTTTTATTTGAAAGTACAATCCTTCCGGTTAATAACGGAAAATAATTTCATTCAAATGGCTGCCTCGACTGGCCATGCTGTAGCCTACACGATCGGTCCAATTTTTAAGCACATTATCGATTGTGTGCACCTGTATTTCACCAATGGTTTCACGAATATTGTCCTTTAAAGCGTCAATTGTCTCTGGCTTGTCGGCGTAAGACTTATCTTTGAGGGCACCCCACAAATAATAGTCCAACGGTGTCAAATCGCAGCTCCGAGGTGGCCAAACGACATCAGCTCCGCGGCTGATAATGCGATCTTCAAAAGCAGGGCGCAAAACATCGAGTGTAGCTTCGGCTGTGTGGCACATAGCGCCGTCCTGTTGAAACCAAATGTTGCCAATAACCTCCTCTTCAATTTTTGTGAACAAAAATTCGTTCAACATGGCCCAATAACGATCGCCATTGACTGTAACGGCCAGTCCTTGCTCATTTTCGAAGAAAAATGGCCCAATTATACCTCTGGACCAAAATCCGCACCAAACAGTGACTCGTTTTGGGTGCATCGGCTGTTCAATGTATGCGTGCGGGTTTTCTGTGCCCCAAATGCCAAAATTTTGCTTGTTTACAAGATAACGAACATACGGAGCTGACGGTGCTTCTCTTCTTCCAAAATCCGTACGCAATTTTCGCACACATTCTGCAACATTACCATGATTTTCAAAGTAATGTCGCAATATTTCCCAGCGTTGTTCAAGCGCATACACAACCATATTCGTTCAGCGGAAGGATAAAACTAATTATCTGTCAAATCAGACATGAGCTAGGTGTTACCATTCACGAAGTAAGCACTAGTTGAAAAAAAAAACGTTAGATGGCGGAGCCGTTAGTTTGAAAAGAGGATGTAGCAACCCTAAATTCAGCTGTTGCCACCGAATTGTGGCCTGAATTCAGTCCCACAACTAAAATTCGATTGCAGCAACCTTGTATTATAATTCATTCCGTTGTGACAACTAAATCTTCAGTTACATTCATTCTGTCTCCAAAAGTTACCCTAAATTCGGTTGCAACAACCAAATTCGTATGCAACAACCGAAGTTGGAACAAAATTCGCATGGAGTAACCGAATGTGACATCAATTCAGGTGAAACAACCGAATTTTATATCAATTCGCTTGTAACTGCAGAATTTGGTATCAATTCGATCGCAATAATCGAATTTAGCCTTAAGTTGGTTAATATGAACGAATTTGGTGTCAATTCGGTTACAACCGGCCACTTTTTTTCAGTGGAAATCATTACGAAAGCATTGATTTTCTATTTTGAGTTGGTACTTGGGATTATTCGATTGATACTAATTGTGGTTTTTTGGTTCGGCTTGAGGTCAGAAAATAAAACACCAGCGGATTTGACTGTTCTCAACATTTGATCATCAAGACGATAGAGCAAAAATGGAGTATAATGGAAAAATTGTCGATAATACTACAAGACCTATTCACTTAATTGCTGAAATTTTGCTTGAAAAAGGTATTTCAAATATGAGGACAAATTTTATAACCAAGGAAAGGGTATGCCAATGGATTCACCAGCATTACCAGTAATAGCTGATGAATATTTGACGATGTTGAAAGTGAAGTGCAAAATCTTGATAGAATATGTGGACGACTTATTTGTTGTGATAAAGAGGACTGAAGTTGAGAAAACACTTAAGACTCTAACCCAGCAATTCCAAAGTTGGCGGATTTCAATGAAATTTTCGGTATATGATAATTCGTCCTAAAATAAGGTAAAAATGTATTTTTAATGTCCATACAAACCTCATGTCCTTGGAAACAGGACATACACATATGTGTGCCTTGGGATTTCGCTTGGACAAAATATAAACTTTTTTAAATAGGAAAAAAACATAAACTTTTTATTTCATATTAAAAAACTAAATAAAAGTAAATATCAAAAACATAAAAATTAAAAAAAAAACAATTCATTTGTTTTTTCTCAAAATATCTTATAAATATCAAAAAGCGTAAAAAAATCATTGATTTTCTTAAACAAAATCCTATAATTAAAAAAAAAAAGAAAAAACAAAATCAATTCATCGGGTAAGGCACAAATAAATATTAAATTTTTTTTTGAAACGGCACGCCAGTGCTGTTTTTAATTTATCGACCACTGGCCAATAACCCCCTCCATCCAACCGTTTGCTGCTTCCTGACAAAGGGGAGCATTTACTATTTGTTCTGAGTGGTTCTTCTCCTTCTTCATCTAAGTCACAAAATTGCCTTTTTGGCGTAAAAAGCAAAGCTCTGCAACTTCCAGTCGGAAAGACAGAAAATCCTTAATGAATTTGCGTGACATATTTTTTGATCGACAGTCGAGCCTGTACTCCATCCAAGCATTTACCACAGCCAAATCGAGGAAATGAAGTGCCACTTTCAAAGTCCATTTTTTTTATATCACCCATGTTCTGTAGCACTCTAACATTTGGTCGCAAATGTCCACTCCTCCCATATTTTTATTTTTATTGTTATCTTTATTCCAGCTACTGACGGTACCTACTGGATCCTGGCCGTATGCTGTGGAAGCAAGTGTGTTGTGTTTCACAACAACTTCATCTGATCTAATAATCTGATCCAACTCTTCCCTTTTTAAACACTTGTCCCTTTATATTTAATTTGCCCAAATGAATTGTTTGTATTGTGCCAGTTCCATGCACATTAATTTCCGCCAATCGCCCCAATAGCGGTAAGCCGGTAAAATACCGATCAAAGAACACAGAGGAATTATTTGGCAAAGTCCTAACCAAACGCAGTATAACGCTTGCACCTAATCCCAGTTTTCTCTCGCCTAATGGTGTGTTTTGGAGCCCTGGTAGACTTCAAAATCAAAAACAATTCCTGCAAAATTAAACAATATATTAAATGTACCAATAATTCATTATAAATAGTACCACAAGACGAAGTCAAAACAAAACTTTTTAGACCAACTGGTCGCGGTTTATTGCGCACATATTAGCGAAATCCACCTGATAATCTTCAAGGAATGGTATCATTTGCTCATATATGGAACAGTTACCGAAATTTCTGCGAATGGCAAAGCACCGTGATCTGACCGCATGAATTATGGGTTGAACCTTACATAGGTAGTTCGAACTTGCTTCTTCTGACGCTTCAGCAGTGTCAACAAAATGAAGACATTTTCGCAAAAGGAACACGCGATTTCGTGCCATCTTTGAAGAGACAATATTTTTGAGAACTTCTGATCCCAGTACATTCTCAAACGAAGGAGCTTGATGCAACCGAAATAAAGATGAGCGCCGTACAATTTTCTAATTCCTGATGCATCTGCCTTCAACTCAGGGCTAATGTTTTTATGTGGTACATACTGGTGTACTTTGCTGCTTCCTCAAAATGCTCAGCAATAAAATATCGCTCAAAATACTTTATTGGCAGAAGGGGGCCCATTGGCTCATGAAAATTGTCATGTAATGGACTATTCGGAGAGTTGAACGTTCCCCTTTTCCATAATAATGGTATATCTATTGGTTTAACGGCACTATTGGATTGGATGGTATTTTATGTGTGTCGACTAATTCAGTTTCTGTGCTACTTTCATCATCATGGTCGGAGTGCGGAGACTCAATGCGCAGTTCAGCCTCAAATTCATCAGATGAGCTGTCATCTTCAGCATCGGATAAATCACAAATTAATTTAAGGACTTCATCCACCACTGCCTCGTTCTCCAAATTGTACTTTTTTGCTGAAGATAAATTGAGCTAGTAGAAACCCATACTACACATATGTGTAGGAACATATTGTATAGGAACATATGTGTAGGAACATAATGGTTTACCGGTGGCCTTCAAATCAGATTTATGTGATGACAGTCTAGTTTTTAATTTAGTCATCGTAGTGCCGACAATATCGTCTTACATACGTTACATACAACACATTTGATTTGTGTAATTTAGTTAATTTGGATTTCGTTTGACTGAATAACTGGATAAGGGTGTTGTGCGACTAAAGAGCTGATTAATTTGCATTGTCAATTTTCATAAATGTTCGAGTGCTTTAAACGTTCAGTGTATTCAGGTATATAAATCATTAATTTGTAGATGTTGACGGAATTTTGGTATCGCAATGCGGGATCATTTTCCACTGTTTCCCGCACGAAATAATATATGCTGTATAGTCTTTGATGGAAATTAATTTTTCTGCAGAATTGTCATGATTTGTTTCCTATTTTCGGGGTGAAACTCCTTGGTGCTAATTCTCAGAACTCTGTATATAAAGTTTGTCGCAGCGTTAATTATAGTTCGCCTTGTACGCTTCGCAAAAAGTTAATCAAACTTCCCGAAGATGTGGCCCTCTGGTACCATTCCAATTTAAGAACATTTCGTCGCCGAATTACAATGGAGTCTAAATATGGCAATTTATTGTCCTTTCCTGCGAGAATGTTATCTGTTATATGAATTTAATGCTCAAGATTTTACTTGGTCAAGATTTTAGATTTAACCTAAAATAAATATATCAGCTATTACTGGAGAAGCAGGTGACTATCCTCCCATGATCATCATCCCCTTCCTCTGCTCGTAAAATTTGTTATCATATTTAAAATACCTGGTCTTCTTTATGGCAAACGTCACGAGTTCGATGAACAACTCTTGCGGTGTCTTCGTAAATTGTTCAAGTATGCTCCATTTTATTTTAATAGTCTTCATGGCCAAATGTATTGGTATACTTGGGAATAGCGATACCACGTCAAATGTGACCAATATTTCGTCGTCTTCTATTACAAGATTATGAATCCTTACCTAGAAATCAAATACGTCGTTAGCATTGTATTTTAAATCTTTCGTCAAATTATTCAGAATCTTAAACATATATTTTCTAGTTCATAGCTTAGTGAGTTGATAGCCGAGCAGATCTGTCTGGGTGGTTTTCCATCCTTAAAGATGTTGGGGAGTCCATATATTCTGGGTGGGGCAGGAACTCTATTTGTCAATTTATTGTTCTCATTCAGGGTTATTATTTCCCGTGGGTGTAATTTTGTCTACGTTCTGTAGGTTGCTTGGCCAATCTCGGCTGATGCATCTCTATGTGCACATGTCCCTCAATTTGCCATTTATTTTTCTATAACTTTTGTTTAAAGTGAAAACTTTGTTTTTAACTGATTAGGCTTTTCGCACTTACACATAAATTTGGTTTCAATTAAATATGGCAAATTATGTCCCACCACGGCCGTCGCCGGCGTTGATGCAATTTTGGAGCTGTTGTTTAAATTTTCCATAACTGTGCGCAGTTTAACAGTGGCACGTTGTCAATTTCAGATCGACTGTTATTTTGTAAGTCCTCCAAGGTACGGGGATTGTTTGCGCACATCAACAACTTCAAATATCACAACAGGAAGAACTCTGGAACAGTCAAATCGGGAGATCTGGCTGCACTCACATAAAAATTAGGTTTTCCGTTTCTTGTAAACGTTTTTCTGAATTTAGAGTCATCATATATCGTTTATTGTAAATGGCTTTCAGTTCTCGTAATCGATTCTATGCATTTATCACAATAATATCTTTGGTTCAGTAAAAAATGTTGGTTTGCCGCCATTATATTCCCCAAACGAAATTCAATTATCTAAAATTTCATTTGGGCGTAACGATATCTTTCATTTTACGAGAGATATGAACACGAAACTTGACAGCAATAAAAATTATAGTTCTGTCGAGGATACAAAATATTGTTTTCCGATTCTCTTAAAGTCGTAAATTATCTCACTTTGCTGGATTTTTGTAGAACCCATGTTCACTTCCTTTTAAATTTGTTTACATGAATTCGTTTACATGAGGCAGCCGAATTAATCGTGACCGAATTAAGAAGTTGTCTGTACCGGATTGGAGGTTGTCACAGTCGAATTAGAGGTTGTCAAGTCGAATTATAGGTTGTCTCAACCGAATTAGAGGTTATAACAACCGAATTTAGATAAAGTCAGACCTTAATGTTGATTTCTTTCTATTAATTTAGTGATGATTTATTTGCCTGTATTCTCATAAGTAGTTAAAAAGTTAGTTACAAAGTAGTTACTTTAGGACAGCACATTAATTTTAAATCCCACTTTCCACCGTTTTTGAAGTCCCTGCCATTATCGATCACCACACCAATTCTGACATGTTATGTCTGTAGATTTAGGGCTTAAACTATTCTATACACACATATAATGGCAGCACATTTCAAACAACCGATCTCGAAAAACGTCAGAACCAACTGCATCCACATCTGTTGAATAATGTGTTACAATGTTTTTACTTACCTTTCTTGAAAACAACACGAATAATCTTGAAATCTCAGTGACATCGACAATTGTATATTATTTAACTTCTTTAAGACAGTATTTGGTTTTGAAATTTTAAACGTCAGGTTGGAAAAATATACTCGTGTAATTAAGATGTGGTAAACGATTTGGAAAATAATTCGGTTGAACCAACACAATTCATGACAAACTTGTTGGCGGCCATCAAATTAACGCCAAATTCAGGAGTTGCAACCGACTTAAGCCCAAAATTCGGTTATTTCGACCTAATTGAAGTCATATTAGATAGTTGGAAGCGAATTAATGTCAATTTGGTTGGTACCAATTTCGGTTGTTGCATCCAAACTAAATCCAAAACTCTGGTGTTGCAACCGAAATTATAAAAAATTTAGATGTCAGAACGAATGCAATTAAAGATTCAGTTGTCACGATCAAGTCATATCACGATATGGGGAATGTATATTTTCCAGGTAAAAAAAAACGTTTCCCATTACATCCCATGAAGGGATTGGTGAGAGCTTCTCACAACCAACGGCTGTGCGTTTTCATATTTTTCACTCATTGATTGGGTTTATAGTTTTACATCGGATTTGAACGGTATGTTTGAGAAGTTTTTTCATGGCTAAGTACTCGATAGTGTCGCCATCACTCAGCGAGGTGGCCTTCGTCGAAGCAAATGTAAGGTAGTCAGAACAGGGATTGAACCCACGTTCTCATTCACCAGAGTCGCGTACAGTAGTCATTGCACTACCGACGCCCATATATATTTTACAGGTGGAAGCATTAAAACAGCTCATTTGAAGAAAATATCTGTTGTTGCTAAATACAATTACTTCTACACCTCCGGCTCTACCTGTAATAAGTGAGTCTTGATGAGTTTTGTTTATGTGCATACGATAGTATGATATGTTGAATGTAGTAAAGTATATGGCGGCAGGAACAATTTTGCGATATATAGCGTATAAACGTAGTAATAGAGAAATTGTTGATTACGAATAATATTATTGTAATTTTTTTTTTTAGAAGATATGATTATACTTTTCCACAAGCGCGTTTTGACAAGTCAGTTTACAAAGTACTGAAATTTCTGTTGTATCTGTAACACATCCTCTGTAATACTTAGGTCGAAGTTACGATATTTGTTAAGTGATAAATAACAAATATGTGGTACCTTGATAAATTTAAGATCACCATTAGTACTGTATTATATTAAATTATTAATTTCTCCATTTAGGCGATTAATCGGTACCAATTTCTCGATTAATTTGTTACTCGAACTTGTTTTGTTTACCTGTTGTAACTAACTCAAGCAAATGATTGACACAATTTGTTCGATTAATCGAATAACGGTTAATCGATTGGATTGGAAGTTTCTATGTGAATATGACAAAATGCCGGGCAGTGAACGCCGCAAAATGTGAAAATGTTGATCATGTCTTCTGATAGATGTGTCAGGCTCCTACACCCAATTTTCATGCACTGGTTCTATATTTTCCGTCGAACGGCCTTCCGGAGCTTGAGTTGTTTCGTGTTGTGCCACTCTATTCAAATCGGGTAGCAGGACTTATAGCAATTCAGTCTTATTCACTATGCGCTGAAAATGTTGTCGTTTTTTATTGTTTGGATGCAAATATAACGTGTTTGTAGCTTGCCGTAAATATAGTATACTTGTGTCCAAACACATTGTGTTTGCTATTTAATGTGGATTTTGTTTTTGAAAACTGTTGAAACCACTGACGTCTGTCACAATAAAGAACCAAAAAGCAGCAGATCTTCAATTCGCGAACACATGTACATGGTTCCTGCAATATGTTGCTGGGGCCGTTATTTTTCAGCGTGTACAAATTTCGCATGTATCTACATTACGAATGCTAAAACCAAACTAACATACGATGTGATGTGCAAAAATGGCAGCTGTATCCAAATAGGGCGATATGTATTGCCCCCATCTTGTAAATTTGCTGATATACCGATGATATATATTTGGGCGTAGTAGTGACGAATCTGATGATGAACTTTCCGTGGAGTTCGAAACTAGACGTGGCAGTGAGTGTGCTTTCCGGAATTGTCCACCATTCTAACAAAATCAACAATTTTCCCTTAGAAAAATGTGTCTTTCCTTGTTAGCTTGTAGAACGAAATTCTCAAACTAACAAAGTCGGTTGAAACAAAAATAAAATTTGAAAATATTTCTTGATGATATTGTTTGCACGTGATATAATATTCCTTACATCTGCAACTGGTTTCACACGATTTCAAAGTTGGTTCACCCTAGTGTTTTTAATGCATTCGCCAGTTGCGGTGGTGACAGTGTTTAAATCTGAGACTTTACGATAGTATTAGCAGACTAAGTATAATTTTGGCCAATATTTTCGTTCAACAACACTTGGAAATAATTGTGAATTCTATTGTTATGCTTTGGATCAAACCATATAAATATAGTTTTCTTTTGGGCTTTATAAAATTCACTAGTCGCTGATATATTTAACATTTTTTCTTTCCAAATTATATCTGTCTTGAAATCTCTCCTTTTTTTTTGTTAGGATGCAAATATAATGTTTTTGTAGCCTGTCACAAATATAGTAGACTTGTGCCCAGACACAATGTGTTTGCTACTCAATATTAAATGTTGGAGACACAATGTTTAGTAGGTTATAATATATGTTTTTGTGACCCAAATGTGGGTTGCTTTGTTGAAAACTGCTAAAAACAAAAAAGCGACAGACAACATTAAAACTAAAAAGCAGTAGATCTTCAATTCATGTAAAGAGTGTATGCAAACATATACATGTTTCCTGCAATATGTTGCTGGTGCGATTTTTTCTGCGTGTACAAATTGCAACAAAGTGAACAAATTCTTTTATAAATTTTCTAGATAAGTGTAGTCACAAAAATATCTATATTTCATAAAATTTAACAAAATACGTCTTGCGTTAATAAGGATACAGTCCCGTCCAAAATAAATTCTGTTCAGTGTAATATGACTCATCTCTGCTGACGGAAAGAACAGTTTGTCGCAAAAATTTCTCGTTATTCGAAAGTACTTTTTGAGTTTGGTGTTACCTTAAGTCGTTTACGCTAGACTTAAGAGCAGTTGCAACGAAAATGTTTTCCGTTTCTTGTAAACGTTTTTCTGAATTTAGAGTCATCATATATCGTTTATTGTAAATGTCTTTCAGTTCTCGTAACCGATTTTATGCATTTATCACAATAATATCTTTGGTTCAGTAAAAAATGTTGGTTTGCCGCCATTATATTCCCCAAACGAAATTCAATTATCTAAAATTTCATTTGGGCGTAACGATATTTTTCATTGTACGAGAGATATGATCACGAAACTTGACAGCAATAAAAATTATAGTTCTGTCGAGGATACAAAATATTGTTTTCCGATTCTCTTAAAGTCATAAATTATCTCACTTTGCTGGATTTTTGTAGAACGCATGTTCACTTCCTTTTAAATTTGTTCTGTTTCTATTTTCAGGACATATTATCCCCTTGTTAAGAATTTATCCTTTGGTTTACTCCTTTGTAATAATTTATTGTTTCTTATGATACTTTGTTGAAATTATTAGCAAATAAATTTGATTGGAAACGATAACTCTTGGCCTGAACTTGTTGGGCGAATGCATCTGAAGCTGGCCAATGAATGGGCGAGCCACATATCTCATGCGATCTTTTTAAATCATTATTTCTCAGGCCAGTTGGGTCGGTCAGTTGGTGGTCACTGCAGTTGTGCAGTTAGTTGGCCATAATAACAAAACATTAATTTTCAATAATCTTGTAGCTAATGCGATTGTAAGTGTAGAAGACATTAGTTGTGTTTTGTGGCCACTTTATAAGGACATCATCATAATCATCTTCATCATCATCATCATGGTCGTTGCATTGGGTATTGGTTTGAGTGGAAGTGGAAGTGGCATTAAAGCATTCATTCTACAGCTTTTATCAGCTTCGCTATATTTTCCATGGGGCTTTTATGTTTCGTGTATTCTGGTCATGCATTTCTCGTTCGGTTTGGAGAGCGGGAAAAGTAATGTTGCTCTAATACTCGTATATGTTGAATTTTCCATAATTTAACATTTCCTTCCATTCGCTGGCAAAGGAAAGTAAGTTTGTGGTCTGGACGGGGGAAACACACAGGGATCAGAGAGTTAGTGAGCATTGCTTATCCGTGGCATTTACTATTTGTGGGATATTTGTATGGAGCGCATTGGTTGCAGTTGCAAACCGCGCTTATATGTGCAACAATAAAAATAGTTTGTTGTGGCATTTAAAGCACGTACGTCTTTGGTATCAGAAAAATATAATTTTTACAATATATTTTGGTTGTGTAGCAGAGCTTTACATTTATTTTTTTTTTTATTTTTAAGGATATAGTTTCGGTTAGAACCGAGGGATTAATAGATAATGAGGGGAAAGGATTTACGCGCTGCAATATTTTGTTCCAAGAGAGTTGGTAACCCATCTCTCCGTATGACTAACCAGACCAACTGGTTGTGACCAAAAAGCGGGGCATAGCATGTAAAAAATCGGAATGAGTTGAAACAAGACAAAATATTTAAAAAAAAAAACAATTTATATTGTATATTGTCACTATGTTATTATAAATTCGAGTCACAAAAATGCGAAAAAAATCTTGCAAAAAGGGGGACAATCCCGTCAAAATTAAGACGGCTTTTCAGGTTACGTATGACTCTTAGTATTCAATAACAAATAATAAAGAATTCTTATATCATAAACTAGGGGATCAATTATTCGGGTTTTTGTGAAAACCGGTTTTCGAATTATTCGAAAAATTGCATTTTAAAAAACCGGGTGCTGTTTTTGAAAATCACAAAAAACCGGATAATCCGGTTTTCAAATGTATACCAAATAACAAATGAAAATACAATTTTTGTCAAAAAATTTTATTAAAAACATAACAGAAATCAATTCAATTATACTCATAAAAAGTAAATCTTTCAGTTTAGTTATAATTACAATGCAAAAAACATTACTGAGAGCAGTTTGTTATTTTAACAAAAACATAATACTTCATTTGTAAATACTTATGATTATATATAAATATATTTAATTTAATCCTTAGTTTCCCTAAAGTAACATTTAAGGAATTAGATACAATTTAAATGCTTGGCTGTATACTTACTATTTTCTTTGCTTTTATAAAACTTGACATTGAAAATGCTCTTTCACTCAATGTACTAGTTGGACTTATTGTGTACAAGGCGTTTAATAATCTGTCAAGTTTTTCAGTTCTTTTGCCGCTCATAGCCATATATAAAAAATCTTCCAAAAGAAAATTTTTGGTAGATTTTTTAGTGTTAGTTTTAGGATTTTGAACGTTTTTTACAGCGTTATTTAGTTCTGCTTCTATGGTATCTTCAGTGGCATCAACAATCATTTCGTTACTTGAATCGGTAAATGAATCATGTTCTTCAGTAAGTAATCGTGAATACTCTTTTCTTTAATTTTTACTTGAATATTTTAGAAATGCGTCACTAATCGGGAGTTTACTAGTACCTAAATGCAAAATGAGAGTATTCAGAGTTTGCACACGTCTTCCTGAAATACGTCTTTTTAGAATTTCATATAAATTAACTGCTAATGGGTTTTGAATTATTCAAAATTGTTTAAGTAAAAATCGTCGTTGGTGCAATGGTTAGTGTGCGCGCCTCTTGTACATGAGATCCTGGGTTCGAACATTGCTCTGGCCACCTTCAAAAATTTCTTTCGGCGGCGATCACCTCGCATAGTGACGGCGACACTATCGAGTATATACCCATGAAAAAGCTTCTCAAAATACCGTTGGGAATCGGTGTAAAACTGTAGGTCCCAATCAGTGAGTGAAAACATGAAAGCGCACAGCTCAGTGATTGTGAGAAGCTCTCCCCTGTCCCTTCATGGGATGTAATGGGAAACCATTTATTTTTATTAAAAATTTAAAAATGCCTTCAGCATCAGCTAAAGTCGAAGAGTTTGCAGAAAGTTTTTGTACATACATTTCCAAAGGTTTATAGGTGTCACTAAGCACAGACAAAGTTGCGATATCATTTTCACTAAATGGCGTCAGTCCTAAGTCCAATAATGTATGATTTACACATTTGTGCAATTTTAAAAATTGAGAAACCATATTAATCATAGAATTCCAGGGGTGCTTAACATCATGCTTAACATCATGTATATATCCTTATTAAATTGGTCTTGTACAAACATTTGTATTGTTTTTTTGATTTTCGGCCGACATTGAAACGCACTTTCTAATACGTTTTATAATAGAGCTTACATTATCATTTAAAGTCATCTATCATTATGTCGAAATAATTATTTGTAGCATTATCGTCATCATATTCTTCATCGCCGTTAGTATCCTTTACATTGCCAATTTCGTTATTGTTGACCACATTGCAGTTCGTTTTGTAAAAGCTTTCAACAACACAGAGATGAATGAGATGATTTATGCAGAGCTGCGACTCGGAATCAATACTTCGGCCGAATTTCACCATGACCGCTGCACCATCATGGGTCGATGCTACTATGTCATGCTGCATATCTAAGCCAAATTCTTCCAACTTGCGTTTGATGACTTGTTCCACGTTAACAGCTGTGCCTTTTAATTTCATCTCCTCCAAACCGAGGTTAAAAACTTCAAACGCTTTGCTTTCGGGATCAAGTGTTCGCACAGTAACATTTACGTATTTTATGTAAGATATATCCGACCATTCAGCGACCACAATAGGGAAGCTCTGGTTTTTCTGCTTTAAGTAAATATCTACATTTCTTCTTTAACTCATTTTTTTTTTCGGATAGATAGAAAATATATATTTTCTCCCATATTGTTGTCTCAGAAGTCGACATCTCGAATTGTTTTGATTGTAAATAAGCCAGCACCTCTCTAGTTTTTTTTAGTGCACGCACAGAAAGTCCGTCCTCAGCAACACAGCGAGAAAAATCTCACCAATAGTTCTTTTCTGGAAACGTATTTAAGCATAGAACAATTTTCAACTGGTTTAACGGATCCACCAGCCTCTTCATTTACGTTGTGGTCGGTTTTGGTTGTTGCGTCAATTTTATGTACACTCGTCGAATGGTTCAGTAGAGCAGAGGTCGAGGATACCCTGCAACCTAATTGCTTAGGACATTGGTGGCATCTAGATTTATCTTTTCCGTCTCGATCAAAATATTTCCATACAGAAGACATCTACATTTAAAAGAGTTGAACACCGTTGTAAGACAGAACAATATTCCATTCTAAACCAAAAAACTTTCCTGCACAATGTTGGTCAAACAATTTATTAACTATTTTAGCTTTAGTAAAAAATAGAGCTCTGCTTTTAAATTTTGCTGTTTGGCATGTATCAATTCATTTGTAAGAATGTGAATGGAAAGGAAGACATGAAAAAACAGATGTTAGTAATAGTTGCCAGATTTATAAAACTAACAATTAGGTTGTTCGGCCGAAACATTGGAAAAACTCATGTACCGGTACACATTTAACACAATTATGAATGAATTTAAATAAAAAATATCGAACGCCAAAAAATAACCGGATTACTGGATATTCGAAAAACAGAAATGTAAAAAAACCAACAGTTTTTATGAGTGACAAAAACCGAGTAGCCGGTTTCTGAAAATCGAACTGTCAATGTCTAAAATGCGGTAATAGCTCAATTTTGAAAATAAATTTTGAATAATATGTCCAATGCGCATATGAATTGAATTAAATTGTAAAATGCCGATGTACTACACCATTTGATGGAATAAAAAAAGATGTTTCCCATTACCTCCCATTAAAGGACTGTTGAAGGCTTCTCACAGCCTGAGAGATGTGCGCTTACTAGTTTTGCCCTCACTGATTTGGACATACAGTTGTACATCGGTTCCCAGGGGCATTTTGAGAATCTATTCCATAGCCAAATACTTGTCGACAATAATCGAAGTGACCGTCATTGAACGCAATGTAAGATGGATATAGCAGGTAGCGATACCACGCTCTCAAGTACAGCAGCCGCATACACTACCATTGAACCACCTACGGCCACACCTTATGGCATAATTAATATTATTTTCTAATACTATCCATCAGACAAATATACTATGTATATCAAAAAACATTTTAAAGAAATTTATTGTAAACTATTTAATAATTTGTTCTATTGTCACGCCTGCAGCTGATCTGTGGAGAAAGTACATTTTTCATGTACTTACATAAAAATTAAAAAATATATAAAACTACCCTAGTGTGTCAAATTTCATGAATTCACTTTTTTTTAGATTTGAAAGTAAAAAACCTTCAATTTCGCAAGTCTCAAAAGCATTGGAAAGTAATGTAAAACAAACATTGAACAATGAAATGAGAACGCGCACACTATGAAAATGCATCAACGACGGGTAAATTTTAATTGCGTTTTACTCAAAAACACTAGGTGGGTTTTCGAATACAGGGTCACGTATTTATAATGTTCAATAGGGTGGGGCAACATTAACTTGGTACCGCGGCTCAGCAAAAACCATAAACCTTTGTTGATTCCTTGAATTTTTGAGGAAGAGACTAAGAACGTCAGATAAACTCCACCCCTCCAAAAAAAACCTATATAAGAGTTTTTCAAAAGAGACGCTACAAAAGCAAATCGATAGGGACAGCAAACGACGCCATATTTTTTCCCACTCTTTTGACATTTCTCTTCAGTAAGGTTTGCCATTTCATCATGGAAAGATATACGAGCCAACAACAAGTCGAAATTATTAAAATTTACTACCGAAATTTGGAGTCAGTGGCCTCAACTTTAAGAGCGCTACGTCCAATTTATGGTCGTCATAATCGTCCTACTAGATCAACAATTGAGCATCTAGTGGAAAAATTTGAATCCACACGCACAGTAGAAAATGTTTCCGTGCCAGTGGGACAAAGAAGTGCCCCTAGTGTCGAGAATATTGCTGCCGCTGAGGCTTCCGTTCAAGGACGCCCAAATGTGTCTCTCACACGTCGTTCTCAAGCGGTGGACATCTCTGTGACGTCGTTGTGGCGAATTTTGCGAAAAGATCTTGGGCTACATCCTTACATGATCAAATTGACGCAAGAACTGAAGCCGCTTGGCCACCATAAGCGTCGTATGTTCGTGAATTGGGCTGAGCAACAACTTGAAAATGATTCGGATTTTTATCGGAAAATCATCTTCAACGATGAGGCTCATTTCTGGCCGAATGGCTTCATCAAGAAGTAAAATATGCGTTATTGGTCAGACAGCAATCCACACGTAATCCATGAGTCATCATTGCATCCCGAAAAAATTACGGTTTGGTGCGGTTTATGGGCCGGCGGCGTCATTGGGCCGTACTTCTTCCGCGATGATCAAGACCGGCACATTACTGTGAATGCGAATCGCTACCGTTCAATGATAACCGAATATTTTTGGCCCCAATTGGATAATATGGACTTGGAGGACATTTGGTTCCAATAGGACGGCGCCACAAGCAACACAGCGAATGCCACAATCATTTTATTGGAAACCAAATTTGGTGAACGTGTTATCTCACGTAATGGCCCAGTCGATTGGCCGCCTCGGTCGTGCGATTTGACGCCGTTAGATTATTTCCTGTGGGGCTACGTCAAGTCTATGGTGTATGCCAGCAAGCCAGCGACGATTGATGAACTTCGTACGAATATCGAACGTGAAATTGCAGCAGTATCGGCCGATTTATGCTTGAAAACCGTCGAAAATTGGGTTCAGCGTCTGGACTTCTACAAGCGTGCCCGTCGTGGCCATGCCAAAGAAATCAAGTTCCATACATAATGGCATCGTACGTACTTTCACAGGAATAAAGAATTTTATTATTATCTAAAACCGGTTTTGTTTTATTTAAAAAAACTTTCGTAGCGCTTTTATTGAAACACCCGTTATATTAGAGCTTCACGTAAACAATAAAACTAATCCTGATTGTATTAAAGCATTATCTTGAGCCACTGATATTCAATTTTAAATCAGATAAGTCATCATGGCCCACTGTCAAAATTTCAAAGTGGCGGATCCAATAATGGGGCGAAAAAATCTTAAAGCGACGCCATCCATCTATAAAATTGTATGTAAATTATTTTGAGGTCGCTGAACCCATTCCGATGGTATCAAATATAAAACTCAAACTCAAAGCAACAACCGATGATAATTGATAAGGTTTTCACAACCAAATCTTCAATAATATTCGTCCTGTCAACTATATGTTCTAAAATTTCGCTTGGAACAACCGAATTTGGAATAAATTCAGATGCAACAACCGAATTTGAAATAAAGTCGGGTGTAACTATCAAATTTGGTATCAATTTAGTCGCATTGACCGAATTTAGTCGTACAGCGGTTGCTGTAACCAACTTTGTGATGAATCAGGTAAGTACAACCGAATTCGTGTCAATTCGGTTACCACAGCATACTGTATTTCAAGCCTTACGTTTAAAATTCTAAAAACTAATATTATACCAAAAAAGTTAAAGAACGGGTAATTGGTGCTGTAGCGGTGATGTTAAGATTTTTTGGTGTAGAATACTTCTTACCTTACGTTAGAGGGAGTCATGTCAGACTGTTATTGTTGTAATCTTTATTTCATTGATTATGAGGTAAATGAAGAAGTTATCTTTCGTTTGATATACATTTCATATTGGTTGATATCTTCCTAATACTTAAATTTCTCAAATGAAAATTGTTTAAACACATACACTCAAACATATGTGTGGTGTTTGGTTGAGTGTTTGAGTTTGTAGCGTGAACACAAACTATGCTGCTGTTTCAGTGTGGACACAAACCTTCGGCTGTTGTTTTGATTGATGAAATATTGAAATTTCGTATATTTACTTATGTATTTAAGTGAAACAAAATGTTAAATGTGAATTTGAATTTAACATGGATATATAATTATAAAAAATATAAATCAAATTGATTTGCGTCTGTTATTTATCATTTATCCTTACTCTTTTAATTTAAAAACATATTTATCCTATTTTTCCTACCATAAGCTTATGTATATTATCAAAAGTAACTATCAAATAAATAAATTCATTTGTTTATGTTATTTATCATTTATTATTATATATGTTTTCTGTCTTATCGGATGGCGTATTCTACGTTAAACTTAATGGCCGTGTCTATGACACAGCCTTCAAGGACAGTCCGTGGCCGAAGGCCTCGGACAACTGTCTGCTATTTTTTATCATTTTGAATATAATATTTGGGTTTAGAATTTTAAACGT
Organism: Phaonia tiefii; assembly: GCA_963931995.1. Taxonomy (NCBI): domain Eukaryota; kingdom Metazoa; phylum Arthropoda; class Insecta; order Diptera; family Muscidae; genus Phaonia; species Phaonia tiefii. Next base: position 310,243,218 of record OZ008368.1, on the reverse strand, counting down.
CTGGTTTGAAATACATACAATTATGTTGAGGTAACCGAATTGAAATTGAATTCGGTTGCAGCAACAGAATCCACGAAAATGTTGGTTACAGCTACCGAATCGACACAACCGACTTAAGCCCAAATTCGATTAATGCGGCCTAATTGATACCAAATTCAATAGTTGCAACCAAATCTATGAAAAATTCGATTGTTGCACCTAAATTATTCACAGAGTCGCTTGCGACAAGCGAATGAGATCGATATCGGTTGTTGCATCCAAATTAGATTCGAATTCGGTTATTGCAACCGATATAATGAAATATTTAGTTGACTTGATGAATATAATAGAAGATTCAGATGTGAAAACCCAATCAATTATGAGCGAGGTTCCTTCAACCCAATATCAGTTGTGCGGGCTAAGTTCAGTCGCGACAGCCTCAATTCGGTTTTGGCAACCACAATTCAGTGGCAGCAACAGAATACGGTTGCTTTTCAAGCAATTAGTTCTCTGAGTGTATCTAAATGTTGCATACATAGATTTGTTGGCTGAAAAGGCCAACAAAGGAAGGAATTCTTAAAATATATAATGAATATCATAATATTTACGAAGACAATTTTTAGTGTAAATTAAAATCCATAAAAAGCATTTTAATTCACTAATTTTTAAACATAAAAAAATTGGTAAAATTGTTTAACAAAATAAATTTAAATTTTTTTTAAATAATTCAAATTTTCTTCAAAATCACAAAACCAGAAATTAATATTTTAAAACGGAATCGAAATTATTTTTTTCCGTAAAAAATTATTAATTTTCAAAATGACTCATGTATTTTCTAATTCCTAGAATCACACCATCCTGAACTCTTTCCAACTTTGCATCAAACCCTCTAATTAATCGGGATATGTATTACGTAATATTTCATATTTTCATCACTAATACCAGTATAATTTCATCCATTAAATATCTAAGTTCAAATTCGGCGGCCGGAAGACGGCCAGGAAATAACATCCCTATTACAAAATGAAAATGGGCCCCAAATTTAGGATTTGTTTTCATTATGAAGGTGGACCCCAAATTTCAAAATAAAAATAGCCTCCCAAGCAATGATGAAGGGCCTCAAAAAATTGTGAAGCACGACCCAAAATATTTTAGGGGGAGCGGCTTTAATTTTTTTGTTTTAAACCGTTTAAAGATATGGCCCCAATAAACGCAAGAGGACCCCAAAATAATTATTTGTTGGGTACTGATTAGACAGGCTTCATTGACTCTTTGGGGTGTATTTTCTTGAAATGTAATTTTAAAGAATAAAAATTCCACCTCAGGAAAATCGCCCCAATAGAAAAAATTGGTTTTGTTTTATCCGTCGATTTGATTAATTTCAGAATGAATATACAATACACACATAAATATATTCAATGAAACATTAAACAAAATAAGATAGAATAGAATAGTTATTTCAAATATTTCTTTCCCCTTAATTGAATTTTTTTTTGGATTTTCTTTCTAAAACAATAAAATATAGTTTGTTAAAATTTTTGTTGGTAGTGTGTTGAAGCGCTGCAGGCATAAAATATTTTACAAAATAAAACGCGCGATTATTTTTTTGTAAAAATATTTCCATTTCTTTCTAAAACAGTAAAATATAGTTTATTAAAATTTATGTTTTAGTAATATTTGGGGCCTAATTTCATTTGTTATTATGCGGTGTTTTTTCATTAAGTTTTAAAGTAGCCATACGAAATAGCACCCCGAGAAATTACACCCCAATTTAGTTATGAAATAATACTCCAAAACATGAAGACGAACCCCAAGTAAAATGAAAATGTACCCCAAAAAAAATTGGGGTCCACTATCATTGGAGCCCACATTGATAATGAAAAAACACCCCAAGTGTAACCGAAAACGGACCGCAAATGTACGAAATAACACCACAAAATTTCGTGGTGTTGTAGCCTGTGTATTAGTTTTGGGGCCCATTTTTATTTTTCAATTGGGGTGTTATTTCCTGGGGCCCGTCTTCATTCCGCCTTCAAATTCATAACTAAACTCTTTCTAGTCAGACTGACCTCGTTATAGTTCGTTTCGTGAAAAATATTTTTGTTACATTTCACATTTAATAAGAATGAAAAAAAAAACATTGAACTAAATTTACCATTGGTTTCGTATAACAACAATAATTTTATGTACTTAACAAAACCCATTGCGGTTATTGGTTTTTTCGGAGAAAAATGTACGTATCGAATTTCTGAAATGCATTTTATTCATGCCATTTGAATTCCAATTGCAAAATGATGGGGTTCTTTGCGAACATCCTTGAAACGTACAATATACTATTTTGGTTATTTTTTCCAATTTTGTTTACAACTTCTAAAGATTTTTGGAATAGTAAAGGATATCCCAAAAGTATTAAGTTATAAACAAATGTTCATACAGGCAAAATATATGGAAAAAGAGAGAAAGATCTTTGAATGCAATCGATTTACCTATAAAATAAAAAGATCATTTTGTTATCGTAAAACAAATAGTGACTTTTTGAACTGTGAACTTCTCTTAAGTACTTATTTGTAGGTGTCAAGAACTTGTAGTTATTGTCTTTGTAACTACTACGTTCAATTTCAAGTCAAATGTATCAATCCCCCCTGTAAACTGTCTTCCTCTTTTCGATTTGCGTGCATTACCTTTTGCAGACCTTAAACGATTTTGTATTCTCTTCCAGCTTTGTTGTGTTAATCCTTCGTCGTTTGTTTATTGTAAATTTCACCTGATTTATAACGTTCAATTTCGTTTCTTTTACACTAAATTCATGTTTATGGCTATCGATGGATCGTCTCCATTTAAATTGGAAAATAAATGCTAAAAGCACAGCACAAAGATGCAGATGAAGGCGACTGCGACACCGACGCCAAAGAAAGATGGCACATACAAAAATGTTTAAAGCCACATGCAAATTGACACGTTCAACAAGCAAAGATTTCACATAAGCAAAAGGATAACAAGGAAGAAGGCAAGAGTCGTAGATAGTAAAAAAAGAAAATCACGAGAAAAAACCTCTATCGGAGACTGTCACTCGTAGTACAAACAACATTGTAATGCAACGTATAAGACAAGGATGTATGAAATGGATAAATAAAGAATGTGGAAACAACAACAACGAAATATCACGGAATTCTTGCACCCCAGCTCATGTGTAGTTATGTACAGTGGTTCCGAAGGGATATTAAAGAAGTTTTCTATACATCTACTAGGGTCTGGGATATTTTGTCGGTTGGCAAATAGCTTAAGATCCTGTTCCAAAGCGCGATAAAATCGAAATACCATCTCTGCTCTTGAAAAGCAATAACTTAATCTGCAACAATCTCGTTCTGTATAGAAAATAGGGTGTATTAATAGCTGAAATCAAATAGGTCTTTCTTCATCTCTGCATCTTTCTCAGGCGCCGTCTTTGAGAAGCCAACAAATCCACGAAACCACTGGTCGATAATTTCCTTCGAACCCGATATGAACCAGTGACTTAATCGTCGGTTTTGGCAAACTCCTGAGGTGCTAACATTATTGTTGCCAAGACTTTTAACAGAAAAGGTTTTCCTTATACATCATTTGAAATATTCTTCAATACCAATTACATTATGCAACAAAATTTAGGGGTTTGATTTGGGGGTGGATAGACCCCTGTGTAGCTACACTTTTTTATGGACGCATCAAATTTCTGATCCGATATAAATTCAAAAATCGAGAATAATTATTGAATTAAGCTAATTCCCGTGATAGCATGTATTCACTGAAATTGTACCCGGATTATTTTCGTAGAATATTCAAATGCTCTATTTCAAAGTTTAAAGGGCCCTTTTCGTCCTTTGTTAAAAAAGTACCAAAATTTACACTAAAATTACCAGCTACGGATTCAGAATGTTTTACGAATTTATTCCTCATTAAATTTCATTATGGCCCGTCATATACCAAAATTCTCTATCTTTATTTTCAGACGTCCTTTTTTGACCTTTTTTGAAACAAGGTCAAGAAAACTGCACCAAAATAACCAGCAAAATATTCAAATGTTCTACCAATTTATTGTGGAATAAATTTTACTAGAAGATTTCTCAGACGAGAATTATTTATCTTGAATTTGCATATGTACTTTTAGTCCTTTTTTAAAAATTCAAATCTTGAAATCTTAAAATGTCATTCTGAAATAGTTTATGTTGATTAGAATAAATTTTATTATAATACATTAAAAGATTACAGATACAGAAGAAAAAGTTATCCAGCGACAATACTTGGGGAGATTTGTGGGTGGAGTAACCATGGGTTTCAAGACGGGGAAATTGAAGAAGTGGTTGTTGGAGAAGACCCGAATGAGTCACAATGTAATTTATTTGGTTTAGATACTGATGACAATCTGATTAATATTGTATTTGGTTTATAAAAACTTGAATTTGTCCATACATACATCAAATCTTCGATATTATAACAAGGGTTTTGTGCCATTCTTGATTTTACTTTTGGTGGAATTTTGTGGCTTTTTTTGTGAAAAGACTAAAGGTCATACAAACAATAAAGAGAAACTTCTTTAGCAACACATATATATTTGTTTGACAATATATTTGTGGAACATAGTGTGTTCAAAATAGACCACTCCAGATTTCAATTTTAAAATTTCAAGATTTCAATTATTAAAAAAGGACTTAAAGGACAGATGAAGGATTCTCGTCTGCGAAATCCCTTAGTAAACTTTATACCACAATAAATTGGTAGACAATTTATATATTTTGCAGGTTAGTTTGCTGCAGTTTAAAAACGACGTCTGAAAAGAAAGATAGATAATTATGGTGTATGACGACCCATAATAAATTTTAATCGGGAATAAATTCGTAAAATATTCTGAATCCATAGCTGGCCATTTTAGTGTAAATTTTTGGTACCTTGTGAACAAAGGGAACTATGAATTAAAGCATTTGAATATTCTACGAAAATAATCCCTATAAAATCTAATTTTACTCGATTTTTAAATATATTTTCGACAGTATAGGCCGTCGGTGGTACAATGGTTAGCCTCTTGTACATGAGATCCTGGCTTCGAACCCCGCAGGAATCGTCCAACCCCAAAATTGGTGTTGCACAGTGTTATCTGTATTCATAAAGTCAACATGTTTCGCTTAATACGAATCTGAGACTAAACAGCAGTCAAAATTGAGGTTTAATCAAATCGATTGCATTTAAATTCTGAAAATTCTACTGAGAGTAATAGTGTGGATTCAAAATTAAATTTCTACACTGAAAATAAGTGTTTTTTTACCCGGCTAAAGTCATAAGTGGCATTTCAGTTTCACGATAAACTGCCGACGTGTGCAATGACAATGTTGCCACATGGTAAATTTCAAGAAATGGCAACAAAAAGTTATCTTAGATAAATTTTGTTATCATTTCTTTCGAATGAAAATGTTATCAAGGAGAGACTCAAAAGCAGAAATTTGGCAAATGGCTTACACATTTTAAGTACATTAAAATTAGTTTATTTAAAGGAAGACTACGTAAACTTTCTTCATGTCTCTCAATTTGAGGGATAGATTTTTATTTCCGATAGAAAATAAAATTGGAATTAAATTGTTCACAACAACGCTCGGTAAATGTCATACATATTGATCATGGTAGAATTATGTACCAGGTATAGTCGTTTAAACAAGTGACAAAATTTTGTTCATGTCATTTTTCGAATCACTAGTCCAAATCTTATGTATTTTGTTTTTATCTTTTTCGTATTCTTGTATTGTTGTTATTTATACGTGTGGAGTTTAACAACTGAAACGAATGGGCGAAAATAAATGTTTGTTGTTGCTGCTTACAAGTACAACAACATCTGCTGCTACCATGTGTTTGTTGGCACTGGCTATGGACGTGTTGCCGTATCGCATTTTACAGCAAATGTTGCCACATTGCATAGTATTAAGTGTGGATCGTTTTATTTGGAAAGTCGTAACTGGCGATAACTTAAGGGAATAAAAAAACAGCCTTAATATTTTCTTGACATTATTTTTGAAATAAAATTCATTGAAAATTTTTCATTAATATTTCAGATGTTTTCGTACATTTTATAGATATTATGAAAAACTAAGTTATGGATTTTACTATTCGAACTTTTTACTATTAATTATTTCTCTTCAAAAATTCAAGCTCGAGGTCAGGGTTTTATAAATTTGTAACTTTATACGAAATTTCGATCCCGGTCGGGAATCATTTTCAGGAATAGATATTTGAGTAAACAAAACTCAGAAGGTTAAGTTAAAACATTGTACTATCCCTTTCATCGTCTATTGCAATTTAGTATTCTATACTATAGTGTTGCAACAAACGACGAAGGGGATAGTACAATTATTTTGATTTCACCTTTTGTATTAAGAAAAACGCTATAAATTTGTTTTTATAGTTTTGACCTTTCTATCAATTTTCCAATGAAAAACTTTCATAAAAGTTTAACAATTTACGACTGACTAGATTTCATAAAAAAGCTTCTCATAAAATCTTCTTCATTAATTGAAGGAACAATTTTATTTCTCTATATTTTGTGTCTGGGCTCTGGCGGCTCACTAAGTACGTGAGTTTTTGAATGAAACACAGTTTTTTGCAAACGACATACAAACAACATTTCAACATAATCTCATTTTAGCTCAATACACTCAGTCCAACATTTCTCCAATTTTTGTATCCCTTCCAACAAATAGGATTTTTCGAGGTCCATAAAATTGGCATTTGTTTGATTAATAACTTCATCGATGGATCTAAATCTCTTTCCACCGAGCCTTTTATTTAGGTTCGGAAATAGGAAATAGTCACCGGGAGCTAAATCCGGAGAATATGGCGGATGAGATACCAATTCGTAGCACAATTCCAAGAACTCCAAACAATCCTTTGAAGTTGTTACACGATTAGGTTTATGGTCAATTGAGAGCAAACGCGGCACCCATCTTGCAGAAAGCTTTCTAAAACCCAACTGATCATTTACAATCTAAGCCACACTGTCATATGAAATGCCTATGGCATCAACAATCTCACGCACTTTTACTCTTCGATCGGCCAACAGCATATTGTGGATTTTTTCGACATTTTCGGGTGTATTGGCCTCAACTGGTCGTCCAGAACGTTCAGTGTCATTTGTACTTGTGCGACCACAACGAAAGTCAGCAAACCACTTTTTTACAATTGAAATCGATGGTCCAGAGTCCCCATGGTATTTGTCAAGCTGTTCCTTGGTTTGATTGACATATTTGTCGCAAAAAATAAAGTTTAATAAGCACTTGAAATTCACTTTTTTAAAAAATGCACGAGGTTGTATGTTTTCAACAGCTGTTAAACGTAAAGTAAATGACGGATCTTGCTCTCAATTTGACAATAGTCTTTTAATAGGTAGTCCTTGATGGGAGCAGTGTTACACTTCATTTAACTACGAGGGAAGTTCGAAAAGTCACGTCCTTATTGATCCGCCTTTATAATACCGAATTCACATTGCATTTCGAGATTTTGTTGAATATAATTATAGCTTGATGCATTTTGTAATGTAAAATTGTAAAATCGATGATAACGATCTGTGGGTAAATCTGAAATAGCTATTCGCTTTGACAGGGATCCAAAGTATGCCTTATACTAATATCACAAAGTACAAAATAAATGGTTTCCGATTTCATCCCATGAAGGAATTGGGGAGAGCTTCTCACAAACCAGTGAGCAATGCGCTTTCAAGTTTTAACTCACTTAATAAGACCTACAGTTCTACACCGGATCCGAACGGTATTTTGAGAAGTTTTTTCATGGCTAAATACCGGAGAGTGTCGCCGTCACTATGCGAGGTCACCGCCGACGAAAGAGATTTTACGGTGACCAGAGAAGGGATCGGATGTACAAGAGGCGCGCGTACTACCATTATACCACCGACGGCTACTTCAATGACAGGTATCATATAATCTATGGGATTCTTTCATAGACGGTATGAACAGATTTCATACATTTTGATTCACCGAATCTGCGAAAATATTTCCAAGATATTATGAAGAAATTTCGTAGAGTTCATGTAAATTCAAAGAAATGTTTCTTTCATAGATTCTATGAAAATTTTCTTTGCCTGAATAATGCTGAATGTAGTCATAGAATCTATGAAGGATGTCATAATATGAACGAACTTCTCAGTAAATAGACTAGGGTGTCTTGAGTTTCAAATCGGTTTCAGAATTTTCAAACAATGCATATTGATTATAAAAACAAAACGTTTTCCTGTTACATCGCATGAAGGGATTGGGAAAAGCTTCTCACAACTAGTCAGCTTTCTACTATTACCTTTACAGACAAACACTCGATTGTGTCACTGTCACTAAGAGAGTTAACCGTAGTCCAATGAAACGTAGAGGGTTAGAGCAGGGACCGAAGACATGTTCTCCTGTAGTAAATGCGCCCTCACTATCATTACACTAACGAAATGCTGATTATCGCATTTTTGAGAGGGTACTTCTGATCCCCGACCCGAGGTTGAATTGAATTGAAATTTGAGCTAAAACATGTTTGGTTATAGGTGGTCAGTATGAACTTCGAGTGACGCGTCATAATCGGTATATAACTGAAAAAAAATACTAAATGAATTCCAACCTCAAGACGCCAAATAGTGTACTCGGAACAAAGTTTGGCATTCCCGTAGTCAGGTCCCACGCACCAAGAATATCTGTTCAATACACATCAGATACCATTGAATCATTTTAAAATTAAGCAGCATTCAAAAGTTTGAACATTTCCAACGGAACATAAATCCAACATGTTACAATAATTATATTTTCGTTGGCCAGTATTTTGAGCCTGTTTTCCATGGCAAAGCCTACACATATCTACCGATATCTGTTTAAGGAATATAAAAAAATATAATTTTATAAAATATAATTTTCACCATTATTCAAAGTTTTCAAATATCAAATTAAAGCGATGTCACACCACTGTGCTACATTTCTACGGCAGTGTGTGTTTAACTATGTTTGCCCGTCATGTTTGGAATAGATGAGGAGTGCATAGGTTTTTTTGCAATAATTTTCGGTGAATAACGGTAACATTTGACTTACTAACACAATGCCATACTTATACATTGCGACATATGCAAAAGTATACGTATAGTTATTGAACATCCTCATCCTCATGTGGTACCAACGTATTGCATATGCATGTATGTGTGTATGAATGAGGACACCATCCTACACTAAAGGGTGCGCAAATGGTGCCACGAAATTTGTAGAGAAATTTGAAGAAAGAAGGAAATGATATTGCTGGATCCATTAAAGTCTAGCGTGCATCGGGATCTATAGGGTAAGCAAGCTTCTTTTAAAAACTCCACCATACAAAATTCGTTACGCGAAAACGAACGTCAGGCAAATGAACTTTATTTGGAGAAAGTACTTCTGCATTTACTTCCCTGAAAAGAAGTTCATTTCGATTAGGCGTAAACAAATTTTTGTTTTTTAAATTCAACATTTTCTTTGTTGAATCGTACATGCCGTTTCCTTTAACACGTCGAGTGAAATTGAAAAGGCATTAATTTAAATTGAAAAGATATCAATTGCATTTTAAAAGACATCAATTTTAATTTACAAGGCATCAGTTCAAGTTTAGAAAACACCAATTGAATTTTAAGAGACATCAATTAAAATTTAAAACAATTCAATGGTAATTTAAGACATCAGTAGAAATTTAATTGAAATTTAAAATGTAAGACATCAATTGAGATTCAAAAGACATCAATTGAAATTTGAAAGACATTAATTGAAATTTAAAAAAACATTAATTGGACTTGAATAAACATCAATTGATTTTTAAAATATCTTGTAATTAAAATGACATAAATCGAAATTTAAAAGGCATCAGTTGAAATTTGAAACACATCAATTAAAAATTTAAAAGACATCAATTGATATTTAAACAGACATTAATTGTACGAAAGTTGTATTTTAATTAAGACGTTATAAACCCGGAAAACATGATTTCTATATGGTAAAACCCAGTTATTCGAAAATGTGAATTCTTACAAACCCTCATTCGGTTTTACATTAAAAAAAATCAATGAGTCTTCGAACTCATGGGCGCTGTGTTAACTCCTTTTTGTTACACTGTTCCTGTTCGATTTCTATGAGCACAATAGTAAATGTAATAGTAATTGTTTTTGTTTCGTCATAAACAGAGCGACGACAACAAGTGAAGCACAGCCGCGAATAACGTTGTAAAAGCCAATTTTTTCAAAACCAGTTTTTTTGCAGATTACTGTTAACTCTTACATCACTCTCTTACATCGCTCTAACACCAAATCAGCCAAAATAATGCAACTTATCGCTTTCAAAATGCAATTAGAAAGAGTCAGTCAGTGGAAGAACGTTGTAAGGTTGTAACAAAATGATATGAACGGAATTGTCGAAAGTAATTGATAACACAGTGCAACACGAAAAAAATAACCAAATACGGACACCACTACGTGATAAAAGCCTAAAAAAAAAAGACCCGTGTCTCCCAATTTTTCCCAAAGTCATGCACTTTTTTTTTTATGGGCCGCCAAAGATTTGGGGCCTCGGTATCATTTTTGTAAAAATGTGATCATTTTCTCAGGCTCATATCTTGCAAACTTTTTTTACTTTCACTTTCACTTTATAACTTTCACCGCTGAGCCCTCGTTGACGTCGCGCTGTGTAATGCCTCGATGTGAGCGTCGTGTCGCTTTTATATTGTGTGCTGCGTCCCTTGTTGCGTGTGCTGAGCTTACTGCATTGCCTGTGCTGCTGCTGTCGGTGCATGATCGCGTGATACCTAAGCGCTACCTAAACGGTGTTAACCCTTGGACAAACACATGGTTCTGGCCAGGCATATTTCATTTTTTGCTACCTATGGACCTGAACAGGAGAAAAAGGTAAAAAAAATGAAATTAAAAAATTTTCGGCAAATTTTTCACTTTTGCGTGCTACCTAAACAGTGTTAAGAATCATCTCTAGGAAGTTTATATGTTCTAGAAAATTTATTGAGATCTTAGGTAAATTTTTGTAGTTGATTGTTTCCTTGAATTTTGAACGGTTTGCTACCTATGGACCTGAACACGGGAAAAAAGGTAAAAAAAAATCGAATTTTTTTAAGTTTTTTGCGATTTTTATCTGGAAGGTGATGTTTTTTTGATTTTATATGTTCGCATATCTTATCTTTATGACAAGAGCTACAACTTTGCCTCAGAGAGTAAATCGAAATTCTGAACGGTTTGCAAGATATGAGCCTGAGAAAATGATCACATTTTTACGAAAATGATACCGAGGCCCCAAACCTTTGGCGACCCATAAAAAAAATTGCATGACTTTGGGAAAAATTGGGAAACACGGGTCTTTTTTTTTAGTCTTTTATCACGTAGTGGTGTCCGTATATGGTTATTTTGCCATGACTTAAAAAATTACACACAGTGTAAGTGTAACAGAGGTACAAGGTTCAAAAAGAAAATGTAATGTAGAAAATTGGAAAGATAACAAAAATGAAAGGTTGAGAAATAGTGAAAATTCATATATTTCAAGAAAAGATAAGAGTATACCTCCAAAAAACGCTCCAGAGCAGGTAATGTGGAAAAACGTTTTAAGTGCATATTACGTTATTTTTCATTTGAATTCTCTTTTTACAGGCTACTATTTTTCAGGGACCGTAACGGTTATAAGTGCTATCGAAAAAGTAATTTTTTAGTAGTTATTTTGTGACTTAAAGAAAAAGCTCATGTAAGACAGTTATTTTTCAACGTAAAATAAAAGGTCGGATGAAACTCTTAAAAAGAGAGTTTTATTTACCCGTCGTAAATAAAACTCTTTTTAGGAGTTTTATTTTTTCCTTCAGAAAATAAAACTCTTTTTAGGAGTTTTATTTTTTCATTCAGAAAATAAAACTCATTTTTCAAAGTTCGCCGCTGATCTGATTATTACAATTTGTAAAGCAGTGTAGTCAATTCTCGTTGGTGAACAACTATATACATACATGCATACATCCATACATATATATGTATATATACAGGGTAAGCGTGGAAAGAGCATTCTCTGCTTTTAAATTGGTACTAGGGTTTCCAGACGTACTGTTTTCAGCAGTATAAATACGAAAATACGAAATTGTTCTTAATCATTCCAAAAATCGTATATACATAAATATTTACATAGAATACTGTTTTACTAAAATAACAATTTTGAAAAACTTTCCATTTTTAACCTTAATTCAAATATATCCTTTCATTCATGGCGTAATTGAATTATATTCAATCAAATAATCTGGCTTGGATCAACTCTTTGACGAATTTATATCCTTAAAAGCTTTTTCTGGAAATATTCCAAAAGAAAAATCTGTTTAAGAAAAATGGAAAAAGATACTAGAAGTGGGTCATTAATTTGTATTTTCAATTCCTCTTTCTATGCGGCATGCGAAAGAATATTCAGTTTGATGTTCAATTTTTGGAGAAACGAAAGAAATAAACTTCTAAAGGGCACCTTAGACCAGCGGATTGTCGGGCCGACTTTCGATTCGGGTAAGGTTAAGTCCAGCAGTCGGCCGACTAGTCGGGCAAAAATCAAAACTAGTTTGATTTTCAGAAGGTCGGCCGGAAAATGAAACAATGCCCGACATGAAAGTCGGCCTGACAAATAGTCGTCAGACTGGTCCGCAAGTCTAAGGTGCCCTTAATTCAAAATTTAGAAAACGAATTAAAAAATTAATTTTACGTACACTTGTAATGAGTTTGTAAATTTTTGAAAAACAGAAAATGCTAAAAACGGAATTGTTAATCGAGTCCACAAAAACTATAAATATTTGTAATTCGTAAAAAGTTGTAAAATAATATCTTCGATTTTTTAATAATTAAACCAAGAAGGTTATATTCAGTATTAAAAAATTTCATTATAGAATAGACTACACTCTTTTCACGTTTAAAAATAAAATGTGAAACACCTGACTAGTTTTTATTTAAAAAAATATTTGTGGTCTCTTAGTTTGTTAATTTTTTTCCCTAATTTATAAATTGTTACTGTTATGTTTTATTTCTTAACTTAAAATGTTATTTTTCTGTACTGAACTTTATAATTTTTTAATAACAGAAATTGTACTTTTATTTTCTTAATGGTACTGTCTTTTTTCCTCGATGTACTTTTTTTGTTGATTTCAAATGTGGCATCTCTAATTGGTACTAAGCGACCTGCGTTCAAATCTATCCGTTGAAAATTTGGAAAAAATTATGTTCGTTAAATTAAACAAAAAAAATAATACAAACTTTATATGAGATAGACTCAATTAAACAAGAAACTGTAAAAAAAAGAAAAAAAAGAAAATGAGTTTTATTTAAGACGGAAAAAATAAAACTCCTAAAACGAGTTTTATTTTCTGAAGGAAAAAATAAAACTCCTAAAAAGAGTTTTATTTACGACGGATAAATAAAACTCGCTTTTCAAGAGTTTCATCCGACCTTCAATTTTTTCGTTGAAAAAAACCCTTAACTTTGGAATTGGGAGCGTTTTTTTAATATCACCATAGATTATGAAAGAGCTTTCCGAGATGAATCTATTGGTACATGTCAGTATAGGTCTCCGTTGACTCTAACATGAAGAGTTTTTGAGTTAAAATTTTCTGGATAACTGTTATTTACGGTCCCTGCTATTTTTGCTACTATTGCTACTATTTTTGCAAAAAATTTACCATAGGTCAAATAAAGGAAAATTTATCTAAATTTTACGAAAAAAATTACAATGAACAAATGCCTTTTTTATCATCTTTCGTCGAATTGAGCGAGCCTCAAAGAAGAGGAAACGTTGAAGAAGGCATTTCTCAACGCAACGTTACTGTCAACTATTTTTTACTGAGTCAGAAAGGTAAAAGAGAGAGAGAGGGTGTAAAAAAATGATTTGTCACACATTTCAGCTATGTAAATTTTTGTTATTTTGTAGCATGACAATGGGGATTACATATATTATAAGAAGAGTTTGCATGATATCTGCTTAAGCCCTTGCTATACCCACAAAGTTTCAACAGCGGTTTATAGATTGTTTTTGGCGTAGAATACGTCTTACCTTACGGTATAGGGAGTCATGTCAGATTGTTATTGTTGTAATCTTTATTTCATTGATTATGAGGAAACGGCGAGATAACTTTTTTTAAAAATTTTTTTGTAGGTAAATGAAGATGTTATCTTTCGTTTGATATACATTTCATATTGGTTGATATCTTGCTAATATTTAAATTTCTCAAATGAAAATTGTTTAAACACATACACTCAAACATATGTGTGGTGTTTGGTTGAGTGTTTGAGTTTGTAGCGTGAACACAAACTATGCTGCTGTTTCAGTGTGGACACAAACCTTCGGCTGTTGTTTTGATTGATGAAATATTGAAATTTCGTATATTTACTTATGTATTTAAGTGAAACAAAATGTTAAAGGTGAATTTGAATTTAACATGAATATATAATTATAAAAAATATATGAAAAAATTAATTCATACATTTTTATGTTAAATGAAAGTGCTGCCAAGTAAGCAAAATAACAATGCTGATATCAGACATAACTATCAAATAAATAAACTCATTTGCTTATGTTATTTATCATTTATTGTTATATATGTTTCCTGTCTTATGGGATGGCGTATTCAACGTTAAACTTAATGGCCGTGTCTCTGACACAGCCTGCAGGGACAACTGTCTGCTGTGTTTTTTATTCGCGTGTTTACGCTGATGATCATTTATTATTGATCATCATGTGTACAGTTGCTTCAGGAAGGAGTTTTTGCTAATTCTTCTTAAAGTATATTCTTTAAGGTTTGCTTTACATCAGTTGGCAGTATTGTAGATTGCAAATTTTAAATAGTGGTACATTGGGTGAAAAAAGTGTGGTAGATGTACAACTTATGTCAATACGTTAACAAGTGGTAAAGTTACAACACTGTTGGAAAGTAAAAAATAAGTGATAAATTTTTTGATTCTTGTCCTCTTATCACGAGAGTAGAATTTGTTTTATTCTCAACTTGCGCAGTTAACTAGCCATCTGATTTGAGGCAGCTATAGAAATTATATTTTTTCGATATTTTATTTTGGTTTTTATTTTTTGTTTTATTATTTGTTTTATTCTCAACTTGCGCAGTTAACTAGCCATCTGATTTGAGGCAGCTATAGAAATTATATTTTTTCGATATTTTATTTTGGTTTTTATTGCAAACACCATAGATAATGCAACGCAGAATACAAATGCTGGTTGAAAAATTAAAAAATTTAATTAATATAAATGATCAACGTTGCAACCATGAGGATCGTCCTCATAAAATCGTAGACCAAGAAAAAAGAAGCGTTATGGAACACATATTAGGCTTTCCTAGTCAAGAAAGCGATTATGGTCGTTCCTCTTCAAAGAAAAATTGCTTAAGCCCTGATTTAATGTATAATTAACGTATAATTTTTTCAAAGTGCAATACCCCGATACTTTGATATCTTTTAATACATACAGGCATATTTTTAATAGGGAAGCGACAGCTGTAAGGTTTGTGATAAGTTTTTTATTCAAATGGTTGCAGCTGCAAACAGCAAACGATTTGATCGTATAGAACAATCCGCCAAAGCACATCACGAAAAGGCAGAAAAGGGCTATACTCAACTTAGAAATGATTCTATCGCTGTCGGAATTTCTTAGAATATTGTTGTAATTTGTGTCGATTTGCAGCAAGTGATTTTCACGCCAAATCTTACCCTTTCTGATGTTTTTTTGTCAGCGACAATATTCAAATTACAACTTCGCTATACATACGCTTCCACACAACAATATTTAATACGTTTTGAATCATTCGCCAGATGTCGCCAGTGATTTTGAGGCATACAATTCGTTCCATGAGTTCACTATACTATTCAATACTCGACCTGTTTGTTTGTTCGCTGCCGCTACATCAATACCATCATACTTATTTTCAGCCAGAGACTATTGTTGTACAACAGCCACGTATGTAATGCTCAGGCTGCGTGTTGTTTGCATGTGTTCACTTTGATAGATTGCCCTACCCATGCCTATGGATGTTAACACGTAGTCTAGTCTAGTCAAATCGCCGAACGAGGCGGCCAACTGACAGCGACGACTATAAAATGGGCGTATTTTGGGGAACACATTTTTGACAGAGCATTAATTTTGAAAAGAAAACTGAATGATTTGCAAAGCATACTGAAGTGTTTTGATTTTGGCTTACTTATTTACTTATCCGGTCACGAACAACCCCGAGGGGTCAGGGACCTTACAAAAGGAAGATAACCTATTTCGCCAACCAGTTCGATATTTTGCCTTACATCTCCAGTTGGCAATACCAAGTGTACGCAGGGATTCGTCCAGTGGAGTCTTGGTCTTCCTACGAGTTCTTTTGACACAAAACTTAATACTGAGAAAAAAAATAGCGAAAACAATCACCCCTTAGTTTAAGCCCGTTTTTTTATTTAGCAAGTTGTCGGCTTTCATATATTTCATCTCAAGGGAATGGAAGTAGAATGAATGTAGAATGGAAGTTCATTACATTGTCAATCGTATATAAAGTCTTTGTTTCCTTTAAGTTCGACAGCTATACAACAATTCCGGTTGGTTTTACTTTGAGAATTCGGAATTGGCATACCGTTAACGAGATGCATTGAAAAAATAAAAAAAGAATGATACGATATCTCTTTTTACGCTGACAGAAAAACGCTTCGTCAGAGGACTGAAATAATAGAGGCGTAATTACAGGGATTCAATAAAAAACACTTAGTATATCAGATGTATTTGTGGTTGCTGCAATAACACCCAGGATAAGAGATTGATAACACTGTGCAAGTTTTTGAAAAAATTTTTGGAAAACATAAGCGGGCGGACTCAACGGATTTACACTAAATCGGGTTCTGCGAATCGAACTGCATCACTAATTTTTTGCCTATAATGATGTTTTAAAACAGCATTTTTTCATTTCTTCCTCAGAGGCTGCGATTTAGAGCTCATTTTTTGAGACAAGTTTATTTATATGTCATCATTACTCGCGAACACCTTATCCGATTTTACTTAAACAAATTTACAAAAATTAACAATGACAATATCTTTATTCTACACCTACACTATTTCCCAACATAAACAACAGTTTTGCAGTTATAAATAGATTTATGAAGAAAAAATAATAATTTTTTGCTCAAACAATTAAAATTGTGGTTGAACATTTTTTTATGAAACCATCATTATTGGGCAAAAAACTAATGATGCATTTCGATTCGTAGGACCCGAGTTAGTGAAAATCCATTGAGTCCACTTCTGTTTTTTCTTTTCGACTTGCACAGTGGAATCGGTCACAAACTTCAAATTCAAAAAGATTTGATTGATCGTTCATTGTGGCGTTGACAGAGCAACATAATTTTCGAATTTTAATGTATCAGAAGGTCATACAACAAGAACTCTAGGCCTGAATATCCTTCCGGTTAGAATATCTGTCAGAACGGTAAACATCGATTTTAGTTTTTTCCGATAGAATTAAAATTTTTTGTTTTTGCCATTTTAACTCGTAAAATGATTAAGATGTAATAAATTTTAATAAACAAACGCTCCCTACAAAGAATCATCGCTTACTTTAAAAATAATAAAAAAATAATAAAGTGCATTTATTCAAGTGAACCAAAACCAAAATAGTACATTTTTGGACTTTACTTTATAAATTGATGAACAAAAGTTCTTTAGTTTAGACACCACTACTGTCATGATTTTTTTTTATATCTGAAGATGTCTAGCTTCCATTTCCATTTTAAAATTCTGCAACCGGTTACAAAATGCAAAAGATACAGGCCGCTGAATATGGAATATGGAATTTTTAGTGTCTTTAAATAAATAAACCGGAGTGTAAATTATTGGCATATAATTATAAGACAAAACTTTTATAGTTTTCATAATCATAATCTATGATACGAAGAACAAATACTTATAGACACGTGTCGCAAAATTTTTCACGTTCATGAATTTTTGAGGAACTACAAGCGTCATGTCACCCCAAAACGCCCACCCTTTCCTTTACAGAACGAATAGCTATGTATGCGTTATCAGCCAAAAAGACATGACTCCAATTGGGTGAAAAAAAATCTTAGTTTGCTAAGAGTTCGACGGCAAAACAAAAAAAATCAGAGACAACTCTAAATTGTGTGTGTTAAACAGCAAATGTAATAGTTACGTAAATCAATGTTCATGTTTGCATAGAGAACAGCGATAAAAACGTTTGAAACTACAACAAACCCAGAAAAATCGCAACTCGTAGACTCGATTTTTGTAAACGACGACAAACAAAAAAAAATTACATTTAAACATTGACAAATCCCCATTGAATAGCAAATCAACTGAAGCAAACGTTCGTAGAGCAAAACAAAAAAGGATACCATCACGAATTCCACGAACACCTCTTCTCAATACTGCAGACAAGTGAGGTAAGATGTGTTTCAAATGGAATATTGGACATTTTTATATTTCTAACATGCCCCATGGGATGTATCCTTATAGATTCTTTCGTCCTCTTCCTTTTGTGCTTATATTACTCTCATAAAATACAAAATTTAGCATGTGAATGTAAATCTGAGCTAAGTTAAATGTGAAATATGTAGGGGTTTTTCTGGTTATCGACAAATTCTGGCTAAAACGTGAAAAATAAATATTTTATCATTAGGAAAATTATTTCAAATGTTCTCTGTATTTCGCTTAATTTAATACTTTGTTTTGAACGTTTGTTTTATTTTTCCAAATGTGCCTTTTCTCTTTTGCTCGCTTAAAATGCCTCTGGGGATCACTTATAACTAGTATAAAGTTTCCCTTGAAAGTCAAATATTCCCACACATTCTAGAAAGGAGTCCACAAGCAATGTACCAACTTCATACCTACCATATGAGAATGAAAAAGAAACCAAATATTTTATTTGTTCACTTTAATTTTTGTTTTCACTCTTACTTTTGTTTTACTTGTATTTGCGAAATTGTGAGATTGATGGCAGCATTTAGTGGCGTCTGAACTGTGGGATAATATTTAGCATTTGCGAAAAGAAAAATATATTTTATAATTCCAAAATACTTTTTGAACTAATTTTTTTATTAGAATTCAGCCCTTAGCCTTTTGAGATATCCCAGCAAAAAACGTTGCTAGCCATAAAGCAGTATTGGAAACACCAAAAAAACAGTGTTGTTCGAACAAGGTTCCCACAGTATAGTCATTTTTAATCAGCGCTTTTATATTATACCTCCGAAGAACTTGAGGAAAACTTTCCGAAATCGGTATATTCCCCCTTACTTCCAACACCACGTACTGCTTTTCAGAGTTCGTATTTACCTCCCATGTGTAACCTATACACATCGTCGTGGGGAATGTGTAATGAACGTTTGCACATTACCCACAGGGTATAGGAAAAATAATGGGTACGACGATGGTGAATTACTCATCAAGGTTACCCATTACATTCAGGAAATTGGAGAAAATAATGGGTAGCGACCCACGACGATGGGTAATTGGTTACCCAGGTTAACCCGTCGCAATTTTTGATCGAGAATATGAAAATAAGAAAAATTAGGAGCGTCCAATCGGAAAAATAGCCAATTTTTCCCTGTGTCTAAGAATTTTTCATAAACTGTTCAATTGTTATGGAAGATTTTTTCTTTCGAAAATCGCCAAAATAAGAAAATCGCTAAAATAAAAAGAACGGTTATCACTCGGAAACGGTGCCTCCAATAATAATAAATTTTTTACCTCGGAGGCTTTAATCCAGTTTTTTGTTTTAAAATAAAAACGCATATTTTTCAAG
Source organism: Phaonia tiefii (assembly GCA_963931995.1). Lineage (NCBI taxonomy): Eukaryota > Metazoa > Arthropoda > Insecta > Diptera > Muscidae > Phaonia > Phaonia tiefii. Next base: position 310,223,421 of record OZ008368.1, on the reverse strand, counting down.
ATAGTTGTGAGTTTTTTATTCGATTGTAATGAAGCCATGTTCCGATTAAGTACGGAATAAAATATCCGTCACATGGCCCCCACGGCTCTGATGACAGGCCATTAATATTTTCTTGATATTTTCCATGACTATTACACAGAAACGTGGCAGTATATCACCGATGACGCGTTGGATCTCCTATTTGAGGTCAGGAATTTTTCCCAGTTTATTCGCATAAAGCCGAGATCTCACAACACCCCAAAGTAAGAAATCGCACGGTGTTAAATCGAATGATCTTGATAGCAAGTTGGCATTAGAATTTCTTGAGATAATTTGTTCTGGAAATCATTACTGTAATAAGTCGATTTCTTCATCCGCGGTGTGACAGCTGGCGCCGTCGTGCTGAAACTATATGTCGTCCTGACCCATGCCGTCCAGTTGAGGCCGCAAGAACTCCGTTATCGTGTTCCTGTAACGAATTCCGTTCACAGTCACTGAAATTTCGGCTTCATTTTCAAAAAAGTAAGGACCAATCATGCCGACTTGCCAAAAACCTCACCAGACAGTTGCTCGTTGTGGGTGCATTTGTTTCTCATGGATTGCATGAGGATTTTGTGAGACTCAAATTCGACAAATTTGTGTATTCACAAAGCCATTCAGACGGAGAAGATGACTTTTTTGTTGTTGAAAAATTGGCATTGACTTCACTTTGCTCCATTACCCATTGAGCGAATGGTCTACAGGTTTGAGCTCCCGAGTAAACTGAATTTTGTACTCATGACGGTGGAACTCTTTTGTCAAAAATCGCTGCGTAGTGCTGCGTGAAATTGGCAGTTCTTTAGAATGATGCCGAATTGGTGTCTTCGGATTTACGGCGACGCTCTCGTTTACAGCGGTAATGTTTTCAAGAAAGCGACCTGTACGCTGATGCACAGGGTTCTGTCCATAAACGACCCTGTTTCGTCAAATTTTTTGACAACTCTTCGAATAGTTGTTGACACATTAGGTGCACTTTCTAGACTGAAAATGCTTCGAAGTTTGCGAGCGGTCTCAGCATAACTTTCCAAATCCTTGTAATAAGTTTTTGCAATTATAACTCGTTGTTCTTTCGTAAATCGCTCCATTTTTAATAATCAGAATAAACACATGTGATAGCTGCCAATTTCACAGTTGCCACTTGCACAAGAAAAATATTACACTAAATTTAAAAAGTGTACTCTTACTGAGACAACCATTGTATGATTTTGTTGAAATCCACACAAAATATACTTTAATATTCTATTGCTTTATCTCTCCAGTTGACAACACCAAGTGTACACAGAGTCTTGGTCTTCATATTTTTCGTCTTCCTTCGAGTTCGGTGTCAAAAACCCTTCATGCTGGTTCGTCTTCATCCATTCTACTGACATGTTCTAAGCCAGCGCAATCGCGTTATTTTGATCTGCTTAACTATGTCAATGTCGGGATAAAGCGCATACTGCTCATGGTTCGTATGTCACCGATACTCGCCGTTGTTCACATTGGGCCATAAATCTTCGGGAGTATTTTTCTCTTGAAGACTCCTACAGATGTGTCATCTGCTTGCGATAGGAGCTAGGATTCTGTGCCATAAAGTAAGACAGGTTGAATGAGAGTCTGGTACAGCTGGACTTTTGTTACTCGAGAGAGGGCCTTATCTCTAAAGTGCTTGCTTAACCCAAAATAACATCTATTCGCAAGCACAATTATCCGTTGGATCTCAAGGCTGACGTTGTAGTTTTTGTATACGACAGATCCGAGGTATATTACTTCTATCTTCTAACTTCTATTTTCTAGCCCAAAAATTATATCTTTCTGAAACTAGACAAATTGCTTGTTCTACTACACTGCGTGTGTAATTTTGTAAGTCATGGAAATATAACCATATACGGACACCACTACGTGATAAAAGACCAAAAAAAAGCCGCTTGCCTCCCAGTTTTGCCCAAAGTTATGCACTTTTTTTGGGCCCCCAAAGATTTGGGGCCTCGGTGTCATTTTTGCAAAAAAGTGATCATTTTGTCAGGCTCATATCTTGCAAACAGTTCGGAATTTTGATTTACTCCCTGGAGAAAAGTTGTAGCCCTTGTCATAAAGAACAAAACTGTGAACGTATAAAATCTTCAAGGTCAAAATCACAAAAAACTATAAAAAATTCGATTTTTTTAAATTGTTTCCTCTGTTTAGGTCCATAGTTAGCAAACCGTTCAAAATTCAAGGAAATAATGAACAACAAAAATGTACCTAAGATCTCAGTAAACAACTTTATGGAACGTTTCGGTAGCCGCAAAAATGAAAAATTTCCCGAAAATTTTTTAATTTCGATTGTTCTTTCTTTACTTCAACATTGAGATACTATGCTATCTATTACAAAAATATTAAAAAAAACACTCGTATTATGTTTATACTGTAGATGGCCCTAGACTTGCAAATCGCACTCTCTTAAGTTGTGGATCCAAATCGTCGTCCGAATCTGACTCTAATTCAGAACTTATGGTGTCCACAGGCACGTTGCTTCAAGACTGCCCTCCATTATCAGCTTTCCCTTCATCAAATACTTCATTAACATCATGTAGGGTGATCTTGTAACTCCACCAACATACCTGAAATGAATTAGAAAAGAAATCAAAAAAGAAATGCGTCGAGTTGTTTGCCTTTGTACCGTTTTTCCATGGGCATTGTGGTTTAGTGAAACCGTTCTCCTTGCTCATCGGATTCGGTAGGGAATTGTTTGATAAAATCGTCAAAATGTAAATGAAGAAAATGCAGGTTTAATGTCATCGATATCCCGATTTTCTCAAAATGACTCGCATGACTCAATGTAGTAGATCATAAAAATCAAAACTGTGGGCAGCAAACGAGGTCAATCAGAGTTTAGAAATCGTGATACTTTTAATCAGTAATAGTTTTCGAGTCTATTTTATTGTTCAGTCTTAACATTCGGAACATGAAGAATTTATTTATTAACGAATTTTTCGTGAAAAATCCTTTATGTTTTTATAAAATACAAAAGGTGACAAATTAATCTGAAGATCGAAAATACCGAAAATAATATATCTCAGGAGCAATTTAAACACCACTATGAAAATAATCATTGCAGCAATAACAAAATCAGTCATTTTAGCATCAGACAATTGGTGCAAAGTTTTGTTTACGTGTTGACAATGACTGTAAACTTTTTGGATGAAATTACACGCCAAAAAAATCGGAATTTTTTTGTCGATTTGATGCAAATATAACGTGTTTGGAGCTTGACGCATGTACAGTATACTTGTGTCCAAACACATAGTGTTTGCTATTCAATATTACATTTGGTAACACAATAATTTATATGTTATAATGTACGTGTTTGTGGCCCATATATGACTTTGTTTGTTGAAAACTGCTGAAAACAAAAACGTGACAGAGAACAAAGAAAAAAGTAGCAGATCTACAAATCATGAAAACAATGCTTGCACATTAGAATATGGATGTTCCAAACATATACATGGTTCCATCTGTTGTTTGGAAGCAAATATAGCGTCCGTTTGGAGCTTGTCGCAAATATAGTATACCTTTGTCCAAAACACGTCGTGTTTTCTATTCAATATGACATGTTGATGCCACAATGATTAAAATGTTATAACATATGTGTGTGTGACTCAAATACATCTGTGATTGCGATACAAGGGCTTCTGTGATTCTTGCACTACTTATGCTCGCGATAGAGCAAGATATTAAATAAGGGATAAAGACAGATTATTCAGTCTATCTCGTAAGTGTGTTATTGTATATATGCATTATTTTTTCATTCAGCGATACATAAATATTCCTGATTGTGTGTGTAAGATGCACGCGCTTAAAATCTGTCTTTTTTTGTTGTTTGGATGCAAACATAAAGTGCGTTTGGAGTTGGTCGCAAATATAATATACTTGTGTCTAAACATATTGTGTTTCTTTTCAATATTACATGTTTGAGATATAATGATTAATATGTGGATACATGTGTTTGCGACCCGCATATATTTATGTTTGTGATACAAATACAGCTGTGGCACTGTCTATGCTCTCTCAAGAGCAAGAGAATAAAAGAGGGACAACGACAGAGTCTATCTTGTAAGTGTGTATCTGTATTTTTGCTTTATACTCTCAGTCAATTAGTCATAAATGTTCCTGAATGTTCACTCAAATTGCAGATGTAGTCAGTGTTTCTTATTTTCGCTGATGTACTGCCTTTTATTTGCATGTATTAAGTCGTCAATGCTGCATCGGACAGTGGATATCAAAAGCGCTTGATCAGTGAAAAAATAATAAACGAAGGCTCGTGCGTTTAAATGGTTTGTTATGTTACTTTGGTTTTTGTGTTTTTGGGTTTCGCATATATGTATGTGTGCTATCAAAGTGAGAAACGATAATTAGGAAAGAAACTGGAAAGACCAACAACGTGAAGCCCTTTGTCTGTCCCAGCCTTTACTGAGAAAATCGGAACGACGGACCATTTGGGAAATCAACGCTTGGCTTGCATGAACTAGATTTGTATATAAATGGAATCTTTGCGTACCAACGCGTAGTGATAACCACCGCATAGCTGAAACCTTCCGAATACAAAAACGTGAGAGACATCAAAGGAAAAGCAAAAGAGCAGCAAATTCTCATTTCATGAAAAAAAAACGAAAATGCATTTAATGCACCCAAATGTAAAAAAGGCTGTTATATATCTTTTAATTTGTTGTATTAATTATTAATAAATGAGGATTTATATTGATAAAATTAACTATAATAAATAATACATACATATATATCTTGAAATCAAAAAATAATTCGTTCTTAAATATTATTATGTTTGGGGGCAAATATGCATATGTTTCCACGTAAAAGCATACATGTTTGCCAGTAAACAAGATATTGTTTACATTTAAACGCAAGTGAGTTTTGGACTTATTATTATTATATTAATGTTTGAAATGCGTTACAAACGTATATATGGTTCGTGAAGAATATGTTAGAGAGGCCGTTATTTTGTAGCGTGCAGGTGATGTGAGTGTTTCTTATTTTGGCTGGTGTATTGCGTTTTAGTTTCATGCAATCCGTCGTCAATGGTTAGTCGGACAGATGAAATCTTGCAACCATATGAATATTTGGCGTGTGTTCCAAATATATACATAGTTCCTGCAGAATGTGTTTGGGAAAATTCGTGTAGTGACGATTTTTTTAATACATTTAGTTTTTACAAACAACTCCGGAGGCAAATTACTCCCACTGTATGAAAACCTCGCCATTATCATCATCCTACCTATCGAAAATCTCTCCACCCATGTATCAAATTGGTGTTTATTTCGTTGCGAAAATTTATTGTATTTTTCTCTTTTTCCTTTAACTTTGCTCCTTCTTCTTCCTACGCGCTTTTTTGTTGTTTCCCTAAATATTTTTATGGACAATATTATTGTTATGTTTATAGTATTTGTTTCATAATTTTATTTTGTTACAATTACCAAAAACCCAACTGGCAAAAAGTTTCACTTCCTCATATTAAATCACCCACTCCAATAAACCGAACAACTTAAAGACTCCAACTCGCAGAAATCGTATTGTAAAAGGACCTGAGGGATATTATAAGACAGCAAAGACGCATGTGGGTGAGTCATGAGTTAGTGGAGGGAGTTAAGCTAAATTGACGTTTAAGTAAGGATATCAATGAATGTTGTTTCCCTCGCTGTTGCTCATGTACAATAACGATTGTATATTTTACGCATCATTAAATAAAGTTTTAATCTTTGAACGATTAGAAAAAATTGCACAAAGGGGAGACATTTTACTAAAAAGAAAAACAAACAAACAAGTTTTTTTTTCTTTTTTGTTTAAAACAGTTTCCTGTAAAGCTTTTAAGAAATTGCAGTTTTATGAGGGCAAGAGGGACATCTGAACTGTGTTGTACAACATGCAAAACTTGATGTATTTCTTGAATATGTACTGAATAAAGTTTTCTTTTATCCAAATACCCAGGTGGAGGTTTAAAAACTTCAGTTGTGTCCTACCGTTAAGGGAGCGATTAAATTCCCCTATTTTCTAAAAGAAAAGTGTCAATAACATTTAATTTTCCACAAATATTTCCCCATTTTAATGCTGGTAATTCTTGAAGTTCTTAATATATTATTCCACCCAAAATTATACAAATCTACTCAGAACAAAATGGATTCGTTTTAATAATCATAAAAATATACTGCATCGTATAGCGCTGCTTGCATTTCACAGTTACCCTAAGATAATAACGATATCGTTATCAAGTTTGAAATTAAATCACGTAGCTGTTTCGAGAACAGTGCACTTGCTAGCAAAATAAATGCGGTCAGGAAAACCGTAACAAGAAACTTAATCGAAGAGCAGGGATTCCAAATGAATTTAGATTAGTTTTGCGGAAAACTCGTAGATGATGAAAATGACAAATGAACAATTAAAAAAGAATACCACTACAAAAGGTGTACTAATGAAACGCTCGTCAGGATGATAAATAATAATCACTAGTATAAACCTGACTAAAATAAATAAATAAATAGTTTCCCATTACATCCCATGAAGGAATCGGGGAGAGCTTCTCACAACCAGTAAGCGGTGCGCTTTCTAGATTTTTAATCACTGATTGGGACCTACAGTTTTACACCGGTTCCGAACGGTATTTTGGGAAGCCTTTTCATGGCTAAATACTCGATAGTGTCGCCGTCACTATGCGAGGTGACCGCCGTCGAAAGACGCACACACTAACCATTGCACCACCGACAGCCACAACTAATTACTTAATTACTAAAATAAAAAGATGAATTTAAAAATACAATAAGCAATGGTTAAAAAAATAGGTAGTGTCAGTTCCAAAATCGTCATTTAAACTCTCAGTTTAAAATATAAATGTGTTTTTGTCTTATAGTCTTCATCTAAGATCCAATTCAACAAGTTAAATATTCCCAAAGACATACCAAATTCTCTTTAAAAATCTTTTAAGCCAAATAATTTTGTAAGTCAAAATACTCTAAAGCAACGAACTTCGTAATGTTATAATATGATATATTACGAATGATATATTTTATAGAATTTTAAATATAAAAATATGCCGAAGGCCTACGCTCTTAAAACATATGTATAGTACACATATATTTCACTAGAAAACATATAGTATTTCCTTTTACACATACACACACTAGCCCACAGAATTATGACACATCCTTAAGGACTTCTCCGTATCCACACATACGCCCACCCACACACACACCAAATATATCGAAGGCGATAACTCAACAAAATAAATAAAAATAAAATAATTTATGATCCTTAAAACTAGAGAGATGCCAGAGCATACAAATAGTTTTTACTCCTGCTTGCTTACAACTATTACCTAACTATTACAATAGCAACAATGGCAATAAATGTGAGTCCTTCACAACAACAATACCATCAAATACCTGGAGGAAATACTCGTAGAGACCAAAAGACTTTCGTTGGAAATTACACATTACAATGATACAAGAAAGACGAGATATTAGGTTAAACTCATATATCAATGATGTCGAGAGGTGTTTTTTCTTTTTTGTTGTAGTCCTTTGTTATTATTGGGAAAGTTGTTTGTGTTCCATTACGAAAAACATAACATTAGGATGACCCACAAATAGAGAATGATATTCGCAGAGACAGAGAGGGAGAAAGAAAAACACTAAACCTAACTTACGTTGCCGATAGTGTAATATAATGAGAGCAGGCGATTTAATCAGGTGTGGAAATGAAAGGTGAGCAATGTCAACTACCTATGTATGTTAAATTGGTCTTATCTACTCTGAGTATGACAGAGTATGGCACGATGCACTCTTGTCAAAGATCGCTGCTTTTGGTGTCGGTGATAACTTCACTCGATTTATATCGAGTTTTCTCAGAGATCGCACTATACGAGTCGTTGTAGATGGGGTTTCATCCGACGAGCATAAATTGACTGCAGGTGTACCACAGGGCTCTGTTCTTTCTCCTTCTCTTTTTCTTATTTTCATTGACGATCTCCTGGGTCAGGCTGTGAATCCAATCTACTCTTTTGCCGATGACAGTAATCTCTGCCATTCTTATTCATTCGATCGTAGGCCAAGTCTTCAAGAGATTGAAGTCAAACGCCGGACAATATGAATGAAACACTCGACCGCGATCTGGTGTCCATTGTTGAATGGGGTCGAAGGAATAGAGTAGATTTTAATGCGAGTAAGACCCAGTGTTGTTTGTTGTCGCATAAACGTATTGCTGACCCAGGTGTGTCGTCATTGTCTATGGACGGTGTGGATATTGATGAATCAGACGCTCTTGATGTTCTGGGCATGAAAATACAATGTGATGTCCGTTGGGCAAAACATGTATTTGAAGTGTCGAAAGATGCATTCAAGTGTCTAGGCTTTTTGAAGCGGTGCAAGAAATACTTCACTCCATCTGATCTTCTCAATATCTACACACCTACATCAGGCCAAAGATGGAATATAACTCCCATATATGGGCAGGTGCTCCTAGGACTTCTTTGGAGCTTCTCGACCGTGTCCAGAGGAGAGCGACGGTGTTAATAGGGGACAGTAGGGTATCCAACTCTATTGCCTCCCTTGAGCATCGCCGAAATGTGGGTTGCGTGTCACTGTTCTATCGATATTTCCACGGTATGTGTTCCTCGGACATCCGTCAACTTATGCCGGACGTGAGGATATTTAGCCGAAGTACGCGGCTTTCCAGGAACTCTCATCCGTTTTTTATCGAGTGGCCGATTGACCGCACTACACACTATAGAGAAAATTCGTTCTTCAGCCGTACAGTCCGTATGTGGAATAAACTTCCGGCTAGTGTATTTCCCACCAATTGTGACATACAAACATTCAAGGCAAATATCAACAGACACTACTCCCT